>OY747108.1:600000-1170284 GCA_963556455.1 Epiblema foenella | reverse complement strand
TTGCCATACTTGGCCCGCTTAACTTTAGTTTCAAAGAACAAAACTGCAGCGCACAAACGAAGAGGAGTATCCTGTATCAGACCTTATGACTTAACCATAAGGTCCACTAAAAGTCAGTTAACTGGGTTCTGCTGCAAACATTCATTGAAGCAGAAAATTGAGGGAGTGCCAATTTTGTTTTTCAATTATTTTGTAGACAGTACACTTGGAGCAACGGGTCGTGAATATTAATTAATTAATTTTGTGAGCCTGTGTGCACTATTTTATCTTTATTTATCGTATGGCAATTTTGTTGCACAGTTGAACACCACACAGGGGTCACGTGTACCCTACACAACGGTGGGTACTCCCTACGGACCTGGTACAAATTCGACCCCCTTGTCAAGTCAGTGGGCAACTTAAAAAAAAAGAGTAAGAGTAAATTTATTGATTCAAACACAAATGATACAACAGGTTACACGGGATTTCTGGTGCAGTCCAAACTAGGTGAGCCTGTATCTTGGAATGCACCATTTGTAGCAGTTACGAGTATAAAACATGAAAATTAATAAACTAAGTAAAAGTGTTTGTGTGTAATATGTGTGAAGATCTGTGAGTGTGTATGTGAGTAGGGGTGTGGTGTGTGCGTGTGTGACGTGAATGAGTGCGAGTAGCTTAGCTGATAAAGATTTAGCTGACCACAGACCAAGAGTAAGTGCGTATTATGTCTTCTGTATCATTGTAAGATAGAGTTGCAAACCACTTGACTGTTAAGAAGAAAGCATTTATTCACTGCACGAAAAGACACACCATAACAAATATAATAGACTCAGTACATTGAACATATTATAAAGTGCGTCTTCGCGGCAGTGAATCGGTTGCTGTCTCAGCATTATGCCGAGGTGTCAGACACCTGCAGCGCTGGTTTTCAGACAGCACCGCTGCAGCTGTTAGAATTTCTCAAGCCGCTTGAAGGCCTCTAACTGGCAGCAACAAGCTTGCTTGGGTTTATAGACAAGTGAGTGGGCAACTTGACTGTTAGAAGTTCTCGAGCCACCCGAAGGCCGCTAACTTGGCTTAACGAGTGCTATAATAGACAGCAGCCGGGATCAACGGCTGAACGTGCCTTCCAAAGCAAAGGGACGAGTTAGTAAGCACCCAAAGCGGTCACCCATCCAAGAAGTTACCTCGGTCTACATTGCTTAACCTCGCATGCCGCTCGCGGCACGCGGGCGCCGCTGGGCAATGAGCGCTCTTGTCATTTATTAATCGTTTATTTCATAAAGACACATCAATTTACACAAAATTAACTACACTGCCAAACTGCGTAACAGTTTGTTGGCAGTTAGAATGCTCTTGATATACTTGTGTCATTATATCTAAGTATGAAATTATAGTATTCATGCGGTCGCTGTAATAAGGTAAATGTCACAGTGATCAACATTGACCCAATACCTCAACCACTTTCAATCTTATGTCATAGTAATAGAGGTGAGAAACAGGTGTCAATTATTGGGTATTGAGGCGTCAATCACTGGGACGTTTACCCCATTTATTACTTACTAATTATGATGCATGCAATTTTAATCTTAGTTAATATACTAATAGTTATCTATAAGGCATTTTTTAACATTGGTTACAAAAGTATTTTTTCTCACTTTGTGCACTATTGATTCCAACAACACAGTTGATAGTTAAGTTGTCGACCTTACAAGGGGCTTAACAAAACTTAAATAAATCTTTGCACAACCATGTCGCTTTAATTTCATGTTTAACTGTCATACAAAATTTCCAACGTGTGAAAGCAATAAAGTCCCAAAGTGTTCAGCTACTTATGAGGCCGATAATATGACGATAATGTTAAATTTAGTGTGTTGATAACCTACTAAATTAAATAACCTGTATAACTTTTAAAAATCTTAGTTTAATCCATACTAATATTATAAATGTGACAGTGTGTCTGTCTGTTTGTATATCTGTCTGTCTATTACCTCTTTACGCTTAAATCGCTGAATTGATTTAGATGAAATTTGGTATTCAGATAGTGTGAGAACCAAGGTTACCGACATAGCTCAGCGTATTGGTAAGCTGAAGTGGCAGTGGGCAGGTCACATATGCCGCAGTACCGATGGCCGTTGGGACAGACTGGTTCTTGAGTGGAGACCGCGTGTCGGCAAACGTAGTGTAGGACGCCCTGTAACTGGTGGGGTGATGATATTTGTAAGGCAGGCAGGGATTGGGGGAGACGAGCTGAGGATCGAGCTCAGTGGCGTGCCATGGGAGAGGCCTATGTCCAGCAGTGGACTGACACAGGTTGATGATGATGATAGTCTGAGTCCCGGGGAAGATTATAGGATACTTTTTATCCCGGAAATCATCCCTTAAGGGGGTGGAAATTAATCATTTCTTACTACGTAACGAACGAGTTCTACGCAGACGAATTCACGGGGAAAAGCTAGTTAGTTTATAAAGAAATGTTGCCACCGTCATATAACAAAATAACACGGTTAAAAAAAACGGGAAAAAAACAAATAAATTCTCTTACCAAATAATAAATATATAAATAAATAAATATTAGAGGATAATCTTACACAAATCGAACTAGCCCCACAGTAAGCTCAAGAAGGCTTGTGTTATGGGTACTGGTAGTACTGGACGACGATATATTTAATAGATATAAATACTTAAATACATAGAAAACATCCAAGGCTCAGAAACAAATATTCATGCTCATCACACAAATATTTGCCCTGACCGGGATTCGAACCCAGGACCGTCAGCTTCACAGGCAGGTACACTACCCACTACGCTAAACCGGTCGTCAAAACCAAAACCAAAAAATAGAAACTCGAATCAGTTAACCAAGTTATATTCATTTACAAAGGGCAGTCTCTAAGGGAATCACTGCTCCGAATTGTTATCAGGAAAAATACACTAATTTAGCAAACCAAGTTAGTGTGTCGTTCCGTCTTTGTCCAGTGTCTACATCAAACTTGTTGAGAGTTGAGTGTCGTAGCGTGGAGAAAAGGACAGTAGATTTACTCCTTTATTCATATGAATGAATGAATGAATGAATGGTTTATTCATATTGAATATATGGTTTTACATCAGATCTTAGTACATATTTTTTCTTCCCATAATATATTCAGCCAGATCAGGCATATGAAAACTTAGGTCAGTGATTTAATCACTCAGTCTATAAATAGGGATAAAATAAAAAAAAACATTTATCAAACCTATATTAGTTAACTAGCCGCTAAAGTTCGTTTGTCCTTATCTGTCACTTTGACGCATGTGCTTGTGAGACAGTGACAACAGAAATTTTAGTTAGCAGCGGTTTGTTTGGTTATAAATAAGGGGGTTAGGCCTTATTTTAACACATTTAATATCAGGACCCGCCTTGCGGGCGCTCTGCTCGTAAACGAGTAGCCGATAAGATGCATTTTCCGGTATGTAGAGGAAATGGCGTAACGCCATGTAAAGCTTGACAGTGAAAGTGACAGGTAAAGTTAATCTTATCGACATTGGTTTTGACAAATGTCTTTGAATAAGGCTGTTGCTATACCTACGTAAACAAATTAAGTAAACTTCACTATGCCATGGAAAAAAGTGAACTAAAAAGAAAAAAGAAATTAGGTACGGAAATCTTTTTTGTTCGCAGTCCTGGGACCTAATATTTAGGTACGGTATATATATTTAATAGGTCCCCTGACTGCATACAAAATAGATTTCCATACCTAAGTTATTTAATAACAAACTTATTTTTTTTTTGGTTTACTTTTATCCACTGCAGTCGTATTTCTAATTTTTAATTATTTAATTGCGCAATTTTTTAATTTCATTTTGAAGTTTCTTATGCCTGTTTTAATAAATTATATATATTTTAGAAATCATCTTTTCAAATACCACACTTTGTAATATCAAAAAAAAAAATGTTTCTTCAGAACACACAATGGAATTAATGGAATAATAATACACAAATAGGAAGTGAGGCTAAGTATTCCAAAATCTGCATTTTAAAAAAAGTGTCCGAAAATTATGTACATGAAAAAGTAGAACGGTCCAATTCCGCTATCACACAATCTGCTGTCTACTGTGATTGCAACCGACAATATTACGCTCATCGCCAACACTCAGCGTAATCAATCATACCCAGATGACAGCTCAGCAACTGTTTTTGCCACGTCTACTGCAGAAACTCAGACTAGAAAGCTCGAAATGACAAATAGTCTTATCCAAAAGTGGGATAAAACCTCCCTAATTTATTATTGGAGAGCATTTTTGGTTAATTTCTTAATGCCTTTTACTTTGAATTCTTTATGTCGGGCTAAGTAAGTAAGATTAATAATTTAGTAGGGTATCGTTAAAAAGGGAGAATAATATTACATTTAACTTTTTTTTGGGTGTAATATTGCTTGATTGATTGTTGTATGTCGAATAGGGGTTGTATTACAAACCGAATGGCGGTGTCTTAAAATTTTTAATTTCATCATCATCATATATTTAAGAGCCTGGGATGCCACATGTGTGGATACCCTGGCGCCCTCCCATCTTCCAGGGACATCTGTTAAGGCTGGGGCTGCCGCCGACGCGGCTGAACACCTCAAGCGGCGCAAATATGCAGCCATTGACGGTGGCTGCATGTTTGAGCCGTTTGGGGTGGAAACTCTAGGGCCGTGGGGATCTGCAGCTCATTATATGTTTAAGGAGCTAGCGAAGCGCCTTGTGGAAGCGACGGGTGACCAGAAGGCTGGGGCGTACCTCGCTCAGCGGATCAGCATTGCTGTTCAGCGCGGCAATGCGGCCAGCCTTCTGGGCACCCTACCGCCGAGCTCCGAGCTGGATCCTCTTTTTTACTTGTAAATATTTAGTTTTTAGTTTAGTTTATTTTAAGGTTAGTTTATATTCTATTTTATTGCATATGTCTATTTAATAAACTTATCACAAATTAAGAGCCTCGGTCATATTTTTTATTTCATCAACATCATATATTTAAGAGCCTAGCTATTGTCGGTGGAGTAATCGCCATTCTGTTCTGTTCTCCGCCAACGCTTTGAGCTCCTGATACGACATTACATTGACCTTCTCTTTTGCTTGATCTATAAACGCACGTCTCGGTCTTCCCCTGCCTCTCCTCCCCTCTATCTTTCCGTCAATTATGGTTTGTATGTAATTGTCACGTCGTATCAGGTGCCTCAGCATGTTTCCCCTTCTGTTCTCGATCGTCGTCAAAAGTAGTCTCTTCTCTCCAATCAAATCCAGAACCTCTGTGTCTGTGTTATTTTTTATTTATTTATCCGAAATACTTAAAAACTAATACATTTATTTTAACAGCGAGCGATTTATCTGTCGCTATTGTCGCTCGTTTTACAATTACCTACATATAAACCTACCTACCTATGCCTATACATTGAAACGTAGTTTAAATTCTACATCAAATAACTTATTGAGGTAGCGCCATTTGGCTTCTCAGGGGAGAATTTTGAAATAATGGTATATAAATATAGTAATGGCTTATTAGGTGATAATTTTAAAATAAAGATTTTGGTATAATGTAACTTTTCATTGGTTCATTCGACAGATTTTCAAAGCTTATTTATTAAAACAAATTAAACAAACTTTTAAGGAACAAAATACTACCGCTAAGTCGAGTAAAACGTAAAGTAAAGAGAGGGAGGGCACAGCAAAATGTCATCTTGCTCGAATTTGGAGCAGCCCAACTGGGGAAGTACCTCCGCCTTGCAGAAGACCACAGCCATAATAACATTATCTACTATACAAGTATGTAGTGTTGTATTCCTGGAGGTGAGCAAGGTTGCCAGAGCTCCCGCGGATATACTGTGTTGAGAGCGAGGGACCTAAATGTGTTCCTTCTGCTGTCAACACAGTGCATCCTCAATTCTTATAAAGGGTCGGCAATGCGCACGTGACTCCTTAGGAGTTGCGGGCGTCTATAGGCTGCGGTGGCCGCTTACCATCAGGTGGACCGTACACTTGTTTGCCACCGGCGTTGTATAAAAAAAAAGTTAACATCCACGCTAAAAAGTGGAGGAAGGCCAAATGCTAAGTTATTGACGATCCACGCCAATTTGGTCTGTGCCTATACCATGAGTTTACATGACCGTACTCGCAAGCAACTGTGTAAAATTTTGTATAGGCAAAAGTACAGCGCCTCTAGCGGTTACGCAATAGAACTAAGAATCGGCATACTAAATCGTTTACGCAGTCACTAGCGAGTACGGTCATGCAAACTCATGGTAAAGGCACTGATCATCTACGATATAGCGCGTGTCACCAACGAAGGCGCACCCCTCCACAGCCCAATCCGTATTTATTTATTGCATCCATGGTATTACAGATCTTATACATAATATTTTCAGTCTCACATGGGCCCTGTTAGGGCATAGCATTAGGTAATATTATTAACTAAGGTCATTTTTAATATATAATCTATTAATCTATTATTAATTATTATTATACTTTAACCGGCGGCACACTAGGTTAGGATTTTATAATATTTTTGTGTTTTGTAAGTATATTATTATATTTTACTTTTTATAAAAATATTGTAAAACCTAACCTAAGACCAGAAATAAATAAATAAATAATAATAATAATATTTTATTTTATTTTATTTTTACATTATTTTATAACATTAAACAATATTTAAATAAATAATTAGGTTAAATGTAATTCTATTTATGTATACAGCAGCATACATTTTAGTTACCTATTAAAAATTATATTTGATCATTATTATTATTGCCACATTATCCATTATTAATTATTATTATTACACTACATTATTTTATTACATTATACAATATTTTAATAAATACATACGTGAGATTAACTTTATACTTACATTGTAATTATAATTACCTACTCTAGGGATTCGTATGTCATAAATTCTTGATGTGAGTAAAATGTCTTATTTATGAGCCACACTTTAAGTTTGCTCCGGAATACATTATATGTCTCGACATTTTTTATGATTTCTGGTATTTTATTATAAATAAAATAAAAAATAAATAAATAAATATTAGAGGACAATCTTACAAAAATCGAACTAGCCCCACAGTAAGCTCAAGAAGGCTTGTGTTATGGGTACTAGACGACGATATATTTAATAGATATAAATACTTAAATACATAGAAAACATCCAAGACTCAGAAACAAATATTCATGCTCATCACACAAATATTTGCCCTGACCGGGATTCGAACCCAGGACCGTCAGCTTCACAGGCAGGCGCACTACCCACTAGGCTAAAACGGTCGTCAAATTAAAAAAAATGTTGTAAATTTTAATACATTGATAATGGGGTCCCTTTTTATATATATTTAAGTATAATTGCGCATAGATTAGTATAAGATTCGCTATAACATTCACAACCTATTTCTGCCTTCAATCATCACCACATCCCTAGCTAACGAATTCTAAGATCAATAAAGGAGGAAAGCGCTGGCGACTTCATGAGGCGAGTTGTCAGTGATTCTGAATACAATCCTGTTCAATAAGTGCGTATTGTGTCAGTGGGAGCGGCACGCACCGTCATAAATAAGTGACAGGCTGACAGACAGCTGGTTTGCCCGGGAAGAGAGCTTTTGCTTTCTTTCACTGAATAGGTAATTCACTGAAAGTTGAATTACCTAACCATTTCGCAGTATGAGAATTAAGGTACTAAAAATATATTTTTCATAACTCGGAAAACCCTTTTTTATTCTTTAGAAATAGATAGCAAACCTGCATTTTATCCACAAGAGTGCAAAGAATATTTGAAATCAGAACATGCTATTTGTAACTTTTTTAAACATAAAGGCCAGTTCAGCAATAAATAATTTTATATTGTGCTGTTGTTTTAAAAACCTACGCCAAATCTCGGGATTAGGGCTACCTAATCTTCGGGTATCCAACTATATTTAGCATGCAACTGTACTGGAATAACGCTAGGATGATGAAGAGCAAAAAAACGGATCTTTTTTCCTCGCTCTAGTAAGGTGAAAAGATTTGTGTTATACTCGGCTGCAATTATTTTCGTCTTGTGTTGCAACACTCGCTACGCTCAGGATTCTATTTTTGAACCACTCGCTACGCTCTGAATTATATTTTCGAACCACTCGCTTCGCTCGCGGTTCAACCATAGAATCCATTCTCTAGCTCGTAGACGAACCCTAGAATCCATTCGCTAGCTCGTGTTTCAATTCCACACTCGCGGTTAAAATACAACTTTGCACCCTTGTATAACAAATAACTACTGTAGTTTTCTACTAGTCTAACTAACTAATTAGGTAACTACTATAGCTCACCGACACCAAGTGAGTCTTGGCCTTCGACACGATTTGACATTACTTAGACCGTTTTGCGCTACCTCCATCCAGTTCACAATTTGTAAATCAAATAAATAAATAAAATAAATAAATAAATATTAGAGGACAATCTTATACAAATCGAAATAGCCCCACAGTAAGTTCAAGAAGGCTTGTGTTATGGGTACTAGACGACGATATATTTAATAGATATAAATACTTAAATACATGGAAAACATCCAAGACTCAGAAACAAATATTCGTGCTCATCACACAAATATTTGCCCTGACCGGGATTCGAACCCAGGACCGTCAGCTTCACAAATTAAAAAAAAAATCAATAACAAATTAGTCTAAAACTCGGAATTACGTTTCACTGACATTGTGATCTTGTTCAAAGAGGTATTAGTCTGGGTTTGTTATAATTTTATAATGAAAAATAAATATTGTTGATATGTATTATTGTATCTATTTATTTCGGTGTTTGGGGAGTAATTTATCATACCTGGTTCTTCTGGCGAACTTTTGTAACCTCCTTTCTGGTACACTGGTTTGAACTGCTGCTGTGTTTGATGATATTTAGTGCGACTCAGGTGCGAGTGCAGTTTTATTTAATTATTTAATATGGACATTGTGTAAATACGTGGTTTTCTTTATTATAGTTTTAGTTGACACTGACATATGACTTTTACATTTTCTTCTCGCCGGCCAGGCTATAGGTCTGCACAAGGAGGATTAAACCAAATAGTTACGGCGTAACCAGTGTTGGTTAGTTTCTAGTTTAGTTGCTTGTTTATAACTGAACTGAAGTATGAATTTTTATACGGGGAGTTAATAAAAATATAGAAAAAAAACATTAGTATATTTTCTTGTTAACCGCTGCTTATAGATACCTTATAGATTAGAAAGAATGACAGTGAACGTCTTACGAAGTTTTTTATCAGGAACGGTCTGCGGCAAAAATATCAAATGAATCTTAAATAATGAATATTAAAACCGTTATTTCACACTATACCTTGCTTACTTTCCTTTCCTTTTCAAAAATAAGAAAATATGCCTTAATTTACATTTACTTATATATATTTTTAAATAATAAGGCGCCAATTATTTTTTAAGAGGCCTTATAAGTTTTAAAATGTTTTGATTTCAAATTATGACAAAAGTATTGATAATACCAAAAAATTAAAAAAGGCTACGATAATTTTATTAGTTTTAGATAGTAACATAGCCATTTTTTGATTTTATTGTGTGTAGTAGAATTTAAGCGGGAAAACAAGTTTTTAGCTTGAAAATGGTAGATTTTGAGTGATGTTTGAAACGATATTTCTTAAGGAAAAATGTCAAGATGCGTGTCATTTCAAACAGAAAATGGAGTAAATAGGTGAGCGTTTGTTAACTGATAAGGACCCTTAAATAACGTTTTGTTTCATTCATCTTAAAGTTGTACAATAAAAAACCCAAAGAGGCAGAGATTGTAAGAAGTCGGTTCGGGATTTAAAAAGTAATTTGTAATATTCACTAACTGTCAATTATTTTGATCTTCTTTCAATGTACGTATTTGTTTATGACCACTGCCTCTTTATTTATCTAATTTCTAACCTAAAAAAACAAGGTATATCTATTCACTTGCTTTGAATTTTGACTTGAATTCTATTCCGTCGTAATAAGGATGTCGCCTAGTAACTAGAGCTACCAAAATACATTGACGATCGATCGTGGTATAGAAATAGTTTGGGGGATTAAACACTGTAATATAACCGTGTCTGTCACGTCCCCTCCAGTTAATATGGTCGAACGATATAACAGACACGTCATGACAATACATAGTTAATGCTCACTGTTAAATCACGCTAGTATCTTATACCCGCGACCTAGCAATCAATACATTACAAAATAAGGTAGGAGGTATACAAGGACTTTCAGGCACTTGATTCGCACTGTATAACTGGGTCATTGTCAGTTGTAAAAACAAAAGTTGTCCACCCGGTGGTCAATAGTCAACGGCTTATGTACATGTAAGTTATGTTTTCTTTTTCATGGATTTATAGTTACGGAAACACCGTTTATGCGGGTTACTAGACCTATCCAAAATTAAGCTTTGAGGCCCTTAACTTTTGATATGTCCACCGAAAAAACGCGAACCTAAATCTGACAATGACCCAACTGTTTCTTTTTTAACACAAAAGAGTATACATTAATTCAGTAGCGAACCCAAACTTCTTTTCGATCTCAAAGTTTTTAACCCTTTAAAATTCGCATAGAAAATAAATCCAAGGTACGAGTTCACGATTGGATTCGAAACAACGAAACACGGAATATTCGGCACTTTTGTACAATCCGCATTTTGTGTTTACTTTTCCAGTCCCTCGGAAAACAATGGAATGTTTCGAAAACTTTTAATGGTGATTAAACAATCGTTTCATTTCGTTATTTTCCACGGTGGGTGTGCGCAGCGGGTTGAGGGATTTTATTTAAATTTTTAAATAACGCTCCATTTGCTTAATGCTGTCAGTTGACGCAACTCTCTTTTTGTTCCATTAAGATTTTACCATGTTTTATGTTGTGTTTTCATTCGGGATTTGGGGGAGTAATTTTTGAACAAATTTATCGGGTTTTGCCGTTCGTTGGCCGCTGTGGGGCTATTTATTCTCGTGTTTGGGATTTAGGAATCATTTCACGGGGACGTGTTTTTGTAACAAAATTGTTGCACGTTGACAGATCGTATTTAATTGAAGTTATTCTCATCGTTATTCTTTTAAACCACTTTTATACTAGTGACTCTGTGAGCTGTAGACCTCGTGAGTGAGTTTTTTTATCATTTCCAAAATCTGACATTATAAAAAAGATCAATTATGAATATCGAACCTGCTAACAAAATTTCACGAGAAGCGGTTGAAAAGTGCGACCTGTAGAGGAGAACAAACCGTTGAACAAATATTTTTTTTAATATCCAAAAACTTTTTCGACAAAAAAAATATGTAATTTATCCAACCTGCTCACAAAATTTCACTTGTTTATTATATTACTATATGTTTGAAACTCACGGGCGTCTTATATTTTAAACTGAACACTTTCTTAATAAAATAAAATGCATAGTTTTATTAGCGGCTTCCACATTATATCGGATAAATTTAATTATAGCTTTAGAGAATAAAAGTGCCAAGAATGTCTAAGTAATAATGCGAATAACCGTAAAACTAAGTTATATTGTACAAATTACGTAGGTGAGTAGAAAGATTTTATGGGTTCGTAAATTTTATGGGGGTTTTTATGGTCTGTCCGCTTAATGGTAACATTTCACCTTATTAATATCGGCTGGTCGTTTCGCGAGTTAATGGTTTTGGTGTTGATTTCTATGACTTGAGATAAATAATGATACGAATACAAGCGCAGTGAAGATTTTAGGCACATAATTAAGATGTTAGTTTTGTAAATGTTAATTGATAGCTAGGAAAATATATTTCATTTCTCCACTACCCAAAGGTTGTCTGGAAGAGATCGCTCTTTAGCGATAAGACCGTCTGTTGTTCTGCCTCTGTCTCCCTGTATCTTTTTTATTATGAGAGGTGTGCAATAAAAAGTATTTGTATTGTATTGTATTGTATAATCTGGCTGAATGTTTACCTTATTATTATTTTTTTTGGGAGGAACAGAATTTTCGTGAATTAAACAAATATCTCCAATGGATCAGCGACTAAAAATGAGTTTTGGTCTAACACGAGAGTGCGCCACTTCCTCGGTTGTGAGTTCAGTGTCGGCTTTTGTTTTTTTTTGAACCTGACTGTGGTTTTCGTACTCAATTTTGAAAAACCCAGTGGTATGAGCCGGGGTTTGAACCTGTGACCTCCAGATTAAAAGTCGCGTACCATACAACTCACAACTCTGTAGCTCTGTAGTTATAATTGTGGCGTTCCAAAGCATTGTGGCCTTGGCCATCTCTGATATCTAGTAAAACAGTAAATATGCTTGTAATAATCTTCAACTGAAGGACAGAAGAGGAATGTGGGGATTTTCGGACCGTTGGACGATAAAGAGCACGCGTCGCGAGTCAAGAGGGTCGAGAGGGGACACTGGGGTATGCTGAGTTGGTGAATATAAAATCAAATACGCAGGGAACTTTCTGACATATACGCTTCGCATGCCATTATAGTACTCATTTGTATGGGGCAATTTAGTTCACACGCAGGGTAGGGCAAGGCCTTCTCCATACAAACTATTTCCAAGTTTTATTCGTCGGTTTTCTCCCGAATATATTTTTTGCTTGTAAAGATTGGATATACGACTAACCTGAAACAAAAAAAAAAAACAAAAAATTGAAACAAAAAAAAAAATTTTTCTCTAGGTTATGACTAACAGAAATATAAGCATACTGACCTATTATCATAACTGTAGTGCAAACACAAATGAAGAAAAACTTGCACAAAGTTTGTATGGAGGGCGCATGCCCACCCCGTCGCCTTAAGGGTCCTTATCAGTTAAAAAACGCTTATTTATTTACGCCATTTTCTGTTTTAATTTACACATATCTTGACATTTTCTCAATGTTACTATCTAGAACAGGACTATTGCGACCTTATGTCATAACTCTTAATGTATTTTTTGGATTTCTCATTGAATAATATCGTTTCAAACATCACTCCAAATCGACCATTTTCAAGCTAAAAACTTGTTTTTTCCGCTTAAATTCTTTACACACAATAAATTCTAATAATCGCTATGTTACTATGTAAAACTTTGATAAAATTATCGTAGCCTTTAATGACTTTATTGGTATATAAAACACTTTTATCATAACTTGAAATGAAAACATTTTAAAACTTATAAGGCCTCTTAAGGTCGCAGAACGACTTAGCAATTCTACTTTTTTTTTTTTGAACCTGACTGTGGCTTTATAGTCCGGGCCCAATAAAGCGATAGGAGTGCGCGGGTGGAAAGTAGTCTGGGGAAAATCCTGGGGAAAACCTCCGGCACGACCACGCGTGTGGTTTGAAACACTGGAATACTCTAAGAGTTTGCGCTCCAGTGAGATCGGTTGAGCGGTTTCAACCGAATCTGAGGTGTGAGTGGAATCGAGCTACTGGGAGTTTTGTCGCTGGTTCACTAAACATAGCCTAGCTGAGAAGAGTCCAGCAAGAGACTCAGCTAGGCCCGACCTGGGTCGAACTGACCAATACTACATTGTCATTGTCATCACCATTTTCAGCCAGTAATCGCCCACTTGGGCCTCTTCGAGTACGCCACTGGTCCCAGACCTGGGCTAGTAGGTACATTATCCTCGTGAGGTCCCGATGTCATATAGGTACTACATAAAATACAATTGATTTCGAACTATACATACGTTTATTAAGGTCGAGATTATTTTGTTAATTTTTGAAGGTCAGGCCTCAGGAGGTTATACAGGATGTAAATTCTAAACGAGCAACTGGGTGGATCAACTTTTTTTGTGTTGTTATCTTGGCCCGTTGTCCAAGGGACAACACCAGTGGTGCAGTTTGTTCAAAAAAATGTGGTATTATGTTCTACTAGCATGCTATGGTTTATGTCCAGCAGTGGACGTCTTTCGGCTGAAATGATGATGATGATGATGATGAACATGCTTAGTAGATGGATCATTATGGAAATAGCTTATAAGTATCACAAATACGTATGTTTGATGAACTTAAATAGCATAAAATCACGATTGCATTCGAATTTTGTCCCCTGGACAACTAGATGCAACCATGGCAACGAGTGGCACTAAAAAGTTGATTCACCCAACTAATAAAACTGAACAAAGTCTAAAACTCGGCAAAGTGCGTGTCGGACCACGCACCATGAAGGGCTTCGTGCGTACTACTAGTCCACTTAAATCCTTTATCCTGTGCTGTTAATTAAAAAAGGTCGTATCTCGGTAAAAACCTCACGGCACTTACATCCGGTTGTTTGGGCACGGCAGTTTTTCAACAACAATTCAGAAACGGTTAGACATATCTGGTTCAAAACCATTCTCGTTTGGAAATTAGAGGGCGGTAACACACTTTTTACTACTTTGGTAACTAATATCTCACATGGAAAAGTTTCTTAGAAACCTCTAATCTTTTTAAGGCCTAGCCATGGATATCACAAACGACTATGTGCGTTGAAATTTTTTTTGGTTCATCCCTCGTTTAATTGTATGGGGTGCCCTCCCTATTTTTTTGTAATTTATTACAATTTTACGGTAACATATACATAAATAAATAAACAAGTAATAATAAATAAATGTAATTCGTGGGTCAGCGTGTTTGCTTATTGGGTATGTTTTAAACCTACTTCACTATATTATTTTCTAAATAAAATAAATAAATAAATATTTTTGGACAATCTTACACAAATCAACCTAGTCCCAAACTAAGCAAAGCTTGTACTATGGGTACCAAGTGACGATACACATACTTATATAGATAAATAGATACTTAAATACATAGAAAACATCCATGACTCAGAAACAAATATTCGTGTTCATCACACAAATACATGCCCTGACCGGGATTCGAACCCGGGACTTCCAGCTTCGAAGGCTGGGTCACTACCAATTAGGCTAAAGCGGTCGCCAAAATGCTCGATTTTTTTTTCTGGTTTGTAGCTTCGCGGTTCCAAGAGAAGGATTATATAATTATTAACATGCGCGAAAAATATGTCAGTTCTGGCACTGGCAGGCCGCGACCGTAAATATAATACCCTTATTTACGGAGACGTGAAAAGAAAGACCCTCAGCATATAAAAGACAATTTTTGTAAGAAAATCGCGTGGGCATGACAATGAGTATAATATTTAAATAATTCAGTCTTCAAGAGTCTGGGCATGTCGTTTCTCGTTTCAATTGAAGTAAATGCTACGTGGCGCGGCGGCGGGCCGGAAATAAAAGGCGACTTTGAAGGCCGAGGCCGGCAATGTCGTATGTAATTCCATTATGGGCCGCTCGTTGCGCCGCACTCGAAACATGATACTTCGCAGCCTGTTATAACGAACATAACATCAATATTTCATTGGATGTTTGAGAAAATTATGTTACTTAGAAAAGTAAACACTCAAGGCACCCAGGGCTCGGAATGTTAGAGTCTGCCGCTTCGCCGGTCGCTGCCGCGGCACGCTCGCTTCACTCGCTCGGCTCGCGCGCTGTAAGGTCATAGTTCTACCTAACACTCCTCCTCGCTTCGCTCGTCGTCGTACCTAACGGACACCTTCCCTGGATAAAATACGTAGGTAACCCTACCCGGTTTCGTTTTCATACAATTAACCGGTTAATAATTTGGGTTAATTGCGTTTTACTATATTTATTCGTACTTTAAATCATTTGTTTCACAGATGAAGGCTAACTAAAACAAATCTTAAAGTACTTTAAGAGATATTTCATAAATAGTAAAAACCGGTTACGAGCCCTGCTTAACCGACAGCGTCTCGAGATTAGTGACACAGCAATATTAAATGTCACTTTTGCACTGACACATGACAAAAGATTTATCTTCCCTCAAGACAAGCGTGTAGTCATTTTTCACGACCACGTACTAGTTCTATCCTTTCTTTGAAATTAAATGTCAGACTATGAGTTAGAAAATAGCTAGTGAAATAATACTGTGAAAGCAACATATGAAACCCCGCGGCTTTTATTATGGGATTTTGCCCTTCGGCCAGCAAGTCGCCTTACGCACTGTACCTAAGAAATTTGGACCTTAATGCACGAATAATAGAGTAGTAGACCACTTTCTTGGCTTGATGCACGTAATCAACCCTGAGTTACAAATGAAAGACATCGTTGAATAGGGGAATGAAATATTTACAGTAAATGTGGAACAAATTAAAGTGCATGGGATTGACAGTCTGACAGACTCACCTTAGTCACTTCGCCCCGTTTGACAGGCATTTTGAATAATTCATCCGACGAGGGTGCATCTACAAATCCCCGTAACTTTTTAATGTCGCTAATGCAAAAAACTCGATTGCGTTTTTTTTGGCTGTGCTTTTTAGAGTTTCTTTTTACTGCTCAGAAATATTGGGTTTGCGAAATAGTTTTTAGGGTTCCGAACCCAAAGGCTTCAATATTCACAGATGATGTATTTCTGTTGCCGCTATAACAATAAATACTAAAAAACAATGAAATAAATATTTAATAGGGCTCCCATACAACAAAAGTGTTTTTTTTTTGCCTATTATGTAGATTAGTACGGAAACCTTCGTGTGCGCGAGTTTGACTCGCACTTGGCCGGTTTTTCATAACATGAGACAGCAATAATATCAGAATTAAAGTCCACGCTTGCAAGTATTGCCGAAAAATATCTACTCGTATCCTTCATCATGTATGTACCCCCTTTTTACTTCAAAGAGACGAATGTAATTATTAGAAGTCACAACTTCTTGTAAAATCTTTTTTTATTCTGACTAAAGATTGCGATTCAAAGCGGCAGGTTTCTTAAAATACCAATAAATCTCGATTGCTAAGGAAAACGTCTAACCTCATAAATGCGAGATTGACTTACTATACTTTATGTTTACCAATCTGAGGCACAAAATTAAATCCCAGCTGGTGACCAGGAGGGGACAACTCGTCGCCCGGAGGTGTTTGGGCATTGGGCATTCCCTACACTTTCGCTTTTAATAAGTATGGAACCCTCCTTTAATATAGAGCGCGCCCTAGGGAACCCCCCGGGGCCAGCGTTTACGGAGGGGCCGTAATTCTAAGGCAATCCCGTTGCTGTGATTTTTCCCGGGACTTTAGGATGTGCTGTAATTGCATTCCTTAGACGTATTTAGGATATTTTATTGTCTGTTATTTGCTTTTTGAGGAATTAATTAGCTATTGAGATTAAATTACTAGTTAATTTTGAAAAGTACTTTTCATTTTGTGTTAATAGATTTCGAAGGGCCTATTCTTTTTTTGAGCTTTAAGAAATTTAATTAACTAGCGCTTTTTTAAACTTAAATCTTTGAACTTTTTGTAAGATGACTCTTTTTGATGTACATTTGAGTGAAATGCTAGGAGTTTTGGCCCGTATCGTGTATTATAATAGCCTCCTAAGACCCCGCGTCCTATATAAAGGACAAAATATGGTCAACGGAAAATAAGTTAAATTTTGAAGTGATAGAGTTGCATTTGTTTTGGTTTGATTGATTTGACATAAAATAAAATTCAAATTTGTAATCGGAACTGTTAGGTTCAAATTCGATTGTATTTTTATTTGTATGGTGGGTCTCAGGAGGATAGTGGAATATAATAAACGGGTCACTCATATTTTTAAGGTCGAATATTGGTCGGATCAATTAGGTAGGTAAATTTCTTTCGAAACGTTTTTGTATTCGTAATATTATTTGTATATTTACAGGGAATCTAAAATTGAAAATGAAATTTTATTCTAAAGTCAGAAAAAAAAATGGTCTACCTACATGCTATTAATGAGAAAAAAAAATTTTAGGGCACGGATGAGGCTTTAGATATAATATTATAGGGGCTACTCCGAACTTCGAAATCCGAACTTTGTATCATGCCGTCTCTTTCACTCATATAGTGTATAACACGAGAGAGAAAGGGACGGCACGATAAGAAATTCAGAATCGAAGTTCGGAGTACAGGCGCAGAACAAATTATAGTTAACACAAATAATTCATCGGATAAAAGTGAGCATAAGAATGAGTTCGAAATGTCTGGAGTTGAAGAATATTAGAATTTAATATTATTAGTTCCATTGATATACCTGACTATAACTATTACAAAAAAACATATAAAAGTATTGGTTTATTTCTTTATATATTTTAGACGACCGCTTTAGCCTAGTTGGTAGTGACCCTGCTTTCGAAGCTGGAGGTCCCGGGTTCGAATCCCAGTCAGGGCATGTATTTGTGTGATGAACACGAATATTTGTTCCTGAGACTTGGATGTTTTCTATGTATTTAAGTCAAAGCTGTACTCTGATTACCCTATAATTGTGTATTGCCATACGATTAAATGAATAAATATGTATTTAAGTATCTATTTATCTATATAAGTATGTATATCGTCAGTTGGTACCCATAGTACAAGCTTTGCTTAGTTTGGGACTAGGTTGATTTGTGTAAGATTGTCAAAAAAAAATGTTGACCGTACACAACTACAAAATGCTAAAATGTCTCGAAAGTAATTTACCTGTAAGTGGTGCGCAGAGCGATATTCGACCTGAAATATGTAATATGAGTGACCTGTTTGTTATAATATAGGGAGTTTTCTTCTTTTATAGCGTTACGGAATTATTAATACCGCATGACCGCTTTAGCCTAGTTGGTAGTGACCCTGCCTTCGAAGCTGGAGGTCCAGGGTTCGAATCCCGGTCAGGGCATTTATTTGTGTGATGAATACGAATATTTGTTCCTGAGTCTTGGATGTTTCCTATGCATTTAAGTATATATTCATCTACTTATATAACTATATAATATATTATCGCTTAGTACCCATAGTACAAGCTTTGCTTAGTTTGGGACTAGGTCGATTTGTGTAAGATTGTCCACAAATATTTATTTTAATTTTTTATTTATTTTAATGTACGTTCTACGTATTTCGTAATAATAATAAAGAAACGCTTTACAGACACCAACAAATGTACTCTTCAGGGTGATGAAAAACTATTATTACAATAATGCCTTTGCAGTAAAATTGTGTTCAGATATTTTTGAGCGTTTTGTTCGCTCCTATATATCCGATGACGGATGTATTATAATTTTTGTTGGCGACTTCAATGTGGTTTGCATTTTTAAATATAAAACTCCCGGGAGTTTTAGACATATTAAAATATAATATACTGGCCACTCACGTCTTTAAGTTCGAGTATCGCTTGACATGTTTCGGACCGATACAATATCATGAGAACCAGCCGCGACGGCCGCGCGTCTAGCACTGCGTGCTCGCGCGCGACTCGATCGGCTGCTATGTTGGCGACTGCGTTGCGGGGGGCGAGAATCCACCCTTATTTTCTTCACTATTTCAGTGTCGGGTTACACTCACAACGTCATATGCCAAAGTCTCGGATGGTTCTCATGATTAACCATAGCATTGATCCGAAACATGACAACCGATACTTACAGTATTCGACTTACGTTTATAGTCGCCACGAATAAAAATTCAAACGTGCTTATTTAAAGGTCTTTTCACATTCAAACACCTGACCTTCCCGTTGACATTCCCTGACCCCTTTTATCAAATTTTAATGAAGAATTTCATAGCGTCGAATATTTTTGTGGTACTTGTGAAATATTAAATTCCTAACGGTTTCGCACGTGACATCCGTCACAATCGCGTTGGATTTGTCGAAAGCGACAAAAGAGAAACAACCTAAGAGTCCTCACGTCCCTTATATCTATAAGGCGTTCTTAAATTGTTGGGTTTCCTGGACTGCGGCACAGACCTTATTGGATTTGGAAAGCGACTCTTATTTCATTTGGCGCTTTAAGAGCACAAACGTAATAGGAAATCTAATCGATATTTTCATTGGGAATCTATTTCCGGGCAGTCCTGAGGAATGCATTTCAGCATTTTGTTATACGGTTGTAGGTTTTCGGGGATGTGTACGTAGATTGGAAATTCAAAAGCTTACAGACATAGGTATAATAATAAAAAGAAATCATTATGGACACTATGGAATTGGTTTTATACTTTACCGTGGACGTCCACGATTTACCGTCACAATAATTTTGAGTTTCTTTAGTTGTTAGTTGCACCGCCAGAAAAAAATTCTGCTTCAGTGTTGTGCGTAAAGATACGAAGTTGTGTGTGTGTGTGCTGTCACAGTCAATGCCAGCGTTTGCCGCATTTTCAGCTAAAACTCCATTTTTGATATACATTCAACCATAAAATTATTTAAATATCGTAAATAATGTAGTTCAAATTATTTTTTTAAATTCAAATAATGTCTTCTTTCAGTAAAATGTTCCATCTACAATATTCAAGGTACTTTCCCTCCATGTGGCATAGCCGTGGGACGCCCTGTATACATTGGCACCAAATTTAAATTAAGCCAATAGGTTTGAATACGTCGATGACACAGGCCGGTGACAAATAATACGTAATAAGGGACAGGAGATGACACATCGTATCTCGTTTCCACGTGTATTGGTATCTATGCTTGGATCTCTTTTGTATGTGTGTATTGCCGGCTCCAGTCTTATCCTTACTTCATGACGGAAAAGTATAAAAGCGCCCATTAACGTCGCCTGGAGGGAACAATTTAAACCTGTCGAGGAAATCACCAATTAATGAACGTGACAAAATTTTCATAAACAACTTAGCAATTCCATATTTTGGGCGTTTACTTCGACACTCCGAGTTTTTTTCGAGTGAGTTTTTTAAGGTAAACAACTTTGCCGACGAAATGATTGAAAAGTTTGTTTTACTTGGAGTTGCTATTGGGAACGCCTTCAATCCAAGTTTTAATGAGTAAATAACGAGTCGCGATTCAGTGCTGAATTGCTCTTTTTGCGTCTGCGAAATGCTCATAGCTTTATTTTTAAGGGTTTTGAAAATCTTTATTAGGTTTATACCATTTTTATTGATTTATCGTATGACAATTATTTCGAACAGTGAGATCTTCAAGAAGACAGTACGGTTGTCAGTTTTTGTTGCACTTTTAGCACCACCTAGGGGTCACGTGTAGGTGGGTACTCCCTTTGTCAAGTGAGTGGGCAACTTGACTGTTAGAAGTTCTAAAGCCACCCGGAGGCCTCTAATTTGGCTTAATGACTGCATGGACAGCAGCCGAGATCAACGGCTTAACGTCCCTTCAGCGCGCTCAGATAATAACCACTCAAAGCGGTCACCCATCCAAGAAGTGACCTGGCCCGACGTTGCTTAACCACGCATACCGCACGCGGTACGCGGGCGCCGCTGGGCCACGAGCGCTCCGTGTCCATATACTATGATACAATAATATACTTACTGCGCCGGACGTGACGTCGACAGTGACGTCACGCGGTGTCACGTTCCGGATTATAAGATTTTCTTTTCTTTGACCATTTAATGTATTATTTTAATTACATAGCCGAGTGAATATTAATACATAAAATATACTTATAAGTAGATGTAAACCATAGCAGTCTGTCGCTTAATATAGAGCGATAGGTACGAATGGTTGGACATACAACCTCTACAGTACATACAAACCTATTTATAAAAAAAGTTTGTTTTCATGAAATATGTTATTCTAATTTATGCCTTAGCAAAATCAATTGAAACTAACTGTAAAATGTAGTTAGAGTGGTAACATCCTTATTACGATACTTTTATTTAGGAAATTATAACTGAACGTTATAATCATTAACGGTCGGTTGCACCAACATACGACCACATGCCGGTCATCGTCAAATATGGCGCCAGCAGCTGTCATCCCATAGAAACTTGTCAAACTTTCCATACAATCAGATTTTAACGAACACCGCTTACGATTACAGACGGTTTGCTGCAACTAAATTAGTAAGTGTCGATAAACCTTATACCATTTCGTTGTTTGTAAGCCTAAAGGTCTATATTAGACAGCTGTTTTTATTCGGATAGCAGCTATTTGGAGGGCAAAATAAATCGCGTCCCAATCTCATGCATATTTTAAATGAGATACGGCTGATCGGATCGCTAGGGTTACGGACGTTATCTATAGTATTACAATAAATCTACATTTACGCTCAATTTGATAAAAGAGACCTTATGCCTTATCAAATATAAGAAACGGAATATATTTCTTGACCTTTCTTATGTACATAATCGTTACATTCCTAAGACCTATCGATTGACGTGCCGCATTTTGGTTTACCTGAAAAGAATGTTTTTTTTCATCCACCGATTACATGTATGGAGTGCCCCCATAATTTAATATTTTTTTGTAATTTCACATCACTTTTATATAGCGGTTCATAGAATACACCTTTCTACCAAATTTCATAATTGTAGTGCTTATAGTATCAGAGTAAATCGGCTGTGACATACGGACGGACGGACAGACATGACGAATCTATTAGGGTTCGGTTTTTGCCATTTTGGCTACGGAACCCTAAAAACGGGGGTCAGGTCGGGGGTTGTGCTCAATGTGGAGATGGTCGCAACACTTGCATATCAGCTCCAGGGAAGTCGTGGATCGCCAAAGCTAAGCCAAAGCTAGGAAAGCGCGAGGAAGGCTCTAGTGCTTTCAATATTGAGATCCTAGAGCTCGCATGAGAGCGTATATGGTGATCACAGTGGAGATTTTAGTGGGTAGAAAGAAATACCACATAACCCAGCCATCTCCCATGTCTGGGTAGCTGGATCTCAGGTTTTCTCCATGAGAAAAAATCTATAATACACCTTATAGTTTTTGAGTATAATGTCTGTGACATACGAACAACTTAGAGTATTCCAGTGTTCCAAATCACACGCGTGGTCGTGCCGGAGGTTTTCCCCTGGATTTCCCCCAGGCTGCTCTCCAACCGCGCACTCCTTTCGCTTTATTGGGCCCGGCCTATAAAGCCACAGTCAGGTTAAAAAAAAACCAGTTCTCCTACCACACATTGTTCAATAATGTTATGTGAGACACCGTAGTAGATTGTTAACTAAAAGTTCTCGTTTCACCCGAGATATTTTAAGGGTGAAATGGGTGCTTTCACCGAAGTTAAACACTCTCCTTTTCATTTAGACTATGAGGAAAGTAAATGAGGAATAAAATGAATTCAGTAATAAAATCACGCGCTGCAGTAACCAGCAGCCGGCCCGCGTCCCGCGGCCCGTGCGTGCGCCACAGGCTCAAAAAAATAAAAATAAAAAACATACGAACAAACAATCAAACATGATAAAACTATAATGGTGCAATTTTTACACGACTGCCCCAAATGATGACTAATATTGTTGCTGGTTGGTTACGGAATCCTAAAAAGGAATAATATCATATTTTACCTAGTCACAGGAATACTTTAGTGGAATATTCGTGGAAATCCCGGTTCAGGTCGCCGGCTAGACAGCCCGAAGACTTTAATATGGCAGGTACAAAGGCGCCGGCAATGCTATCGAGTTATTGATGGCTCAGTATAGCTACAGTCACGTCTCAATTATCTGTGTATTGTACAAATAAGACGACAGATGACGGAAATTATAACACTGCGGATAAGAGTATAATTGAAAGAAAAGAACTATAAACTAAGACATACAGCGCATATATAACATACAAGTAAGACTATTAAAAACTATAGTACCACTGAAAATTAAGTATAAGCATAGACATAATTATGATAAATTGTTCAAATACTGTAGAACTTTAAATGTATATGATCAAGTCAAACTAGCCATAATATCAGAATATAAATACAGAATGGGAAAACTAAATAGGTATGAGAGGCCAACCGGTCTGCGATATTTGACTAACAAAAAAACATACATTTTACCTAATAATACTAGTAATGTATATGGCAGGAGAGTATGGACGTACTACCTACCTCATACACTAAATGGTTTCCCCATACATGTTATCAATAAAATAGAAGACAATCCAAAGCAAACTAAAAATATCATAAAAAGAACAATATTGTCTAGCCCAATCTAAACGAAAGAAGACCATATATTAAATAAAATATAAGCTTAGCATCACAATCTTAAAATGTAAAGATTTATCTAAGTAATTAACATATAAAATGTAATTAATTTTCTTTTTTGAAATAAACAGTTTAAATTTTGTAACTTTTTTTTGTAACTATACTTATGTACTATACTTATATACAGGGTGTCCAGTAAATAATGGACAAGCTTCTAACCACCGATAGAGCACCTGAGGCTGGTTCAGAAAATGGACTTTCATGTTTAGTAAAAGTCCCTTGGTTTTCAACATAATCGAACTTTTCCATTTTCTTAATAATTGGTACCTTCTTTGACTTTAATGACTGTCGAGGCCATAAATGAAGAGATATTCTCGTTGTTTTTATTGCTATAAATATTCTCTAATAGTCTTGCTAACAGACGGGCATTAGAGTTATCTCTGTTTTTCATTAACAACTTTTTTCGTTGACTCAGGCAAATTATTAAGAAAATGGAAAAGTTCGATTATCTCGAAAACCAAGGGGCTTTTACTCAAATGCAGTCGCTAGCAAGTACGGTCATGCAAACTCATGGTTGTCGGAGGTTTTCCCCTGGATTTTCTCCAGGTTACTCTCCAATCGCGCACTCCTATCGCTTTATTGGGCCTGGCCTGAAAAGCCACAGTGAGGTTCCAAAAAAAGCAAACTCATGGTAAAAGCACAGAACGTTTTCAGAAGGTTTGGCGGAATCTCACTCCATAAGCGTAGTAACCGTTTCGAAATGTCGATGCAAATAAATAATATTGATCATCATTTCAGCCGAAAGATGTCCACTGCTGAACATAGGCCTCCCCCAAGGCTCGCCAATTAGACCGGTCCTGTGCCGTTCGTTTCCACCGGATTCCCGCGACCTTCAACAGGTCATCACTCCACCCCGTCGGAAGCCTACCGACAGCTCGTCTTCCGGTGCGTGGACGCCACTCAAGCAGTTTTTGGCCCCATCGACCGTCAGTCCTGCGAGCAATGTGCCCTGCCCACTGCCACTTAAGTCTCGCAATTTTGAAGGCTATGTCGGTGACGAAATAATATTGATAAACGATCATAACACTTTAGAATATTTTCAATGCAATATGCATCATATATTTTTAAATTGGTTCGATCCACTACAACTGACGCTATTTGTATTGCACTAAATTGCGAGTACCGGGCAAACAGCTTCAATTGTCAATTCTATTAAAACAAGGCTTTTTTTAATCCGCTCCATTCATCCGCTGTTCAATGATAAAATCATCAAACGGTGCACAAAACAATCACATTTTTTCAGTTACAAAATCCTTTTAGAATTGAATAGCCTTTGATTTAGCCGTCTGTGTCGAAGCAGTGTTTATTCGGAGCGTAGCTCGCAGCAAAAACTCGTAAACACGCAACGTCCGAGTCGTATTTTGTAGAAAGGTTGCCGTCCCTCTCATTGATCGATGAGCTTGGTAGTCACAAAGACATAGAGAGGCGGGATGGGATGACGAAGCGAGATGCAAATGTGTGCGGTCACGTGTATATTTGAAAAGGTTTCGGCTATCTTACTCTCCTTTTGTGTAAAAATGAATTTCAGGAACTGACTTGCTTGCGATGAGTCGTTATACATTTTTGATGGCCACTTTAGCTTCGTTGCTAGTGAGTGAGATGTATTGTTTAGTTTATTTTATTCCTAGTTTTGGGGCACTCACTGAAAACCAGCGTCACAGTTTCCGTGACAACATGCTGAGTGGGTGTCCTATTTAGCACATAAGTTGTTTTACAATTAAATTGTATACTTTTTTAATAATGTGTGCTAAATAAATATATTTCTATTCTATTCTATTCTATTCTATTGTGTCTCCGGATCCTATAATACAGAGATGTATAAATTTAAGTCACTATTGTCTCTGTGAGACCTTGCTAGTTTTTTTGTTTTTTAAAAACCAACGACATAAAAGATCTATATAATTATGTATAGAACCTGCTCACAAAATTTCAAGGGAATCGGTTGAAAATTACGACCTGTAGAGGAGAACAAACCGAAATTCGTCCTAGAAAACTTACAAAATCATTAAAAAAAAATGATTTTAAAAATTTCAAAAAACTGTCTGGCCAAAAAAATTCTGTATAATTACCGAATCTGCTCACAAAATTTCACGAGAATTGGTTGAGAAATGCGATCTGTAGATGAGAACAACCGGCAATCTGGAATGTTCGGACATACGAATTATATGTAAGCATTTTCGTCAAAGCTGAAGGAGAGCTTCGTTTCAGGTCAAAGTAACTATTACATACTGTGGAAAAAGTTAAAATGTTGACCTGTGTGTCTTGTGAAAAAGGTTAGCATTTCAGTTAGCTTCAAGTTATGTACTTTTATGCCATATCACATGTATTTAGACATAGGTATTAGAATGATTGTCTGTTATTTGAATTATTTAATTCTCTCGTTCATATATATATATATATATATTTTATACAACGCCGGTGGCAAACAAGTGCACGGTCCACCTGATGGTAAGCGGCCACCGCAGCCTATAGATGCCCGCAACTCCACAGGAGTCACGTGCGCGTTGCCGACCCTTTATAAGAATCGAGATTTTTTTTTTGAACCTGACTGTGGCTTTATAGGCCGGGCCCAATAAAGCGATAGGAGTGCGCGGTTGGAGAGTAGCCTGGGGAAAATCCAGGGGAAAACCTCCGGCACGACTACGCGTGTGGTTTTGGAACACTGGAATACTCTAAGAGCTTGCGCTCCAGTGAGATTGGTTGAGCGGTTTCAAGTTTGAGGATGCACTGTGTTGACAGCAGAAGGAACACATTTAGGTCCTTGGCTTGGCTTGGTCTGGCTAGGAGACACATAATAACGTCCCAGGGCCCAAGAGTTCTTCAAAGAACTTACTAAAAGGTTAGTGGACACCACTGGTGACCGAAGGGCTGGCAGCTTCCTCGCTCAACGCATAAGCATTGCTATACAGCGAGGATATACTGCCAGCATCTTTGGCACTATGCCGCGGGGGGACCCCTTATTTTAGATTCTTTATTTTTAAGTTTAATTTGTAGGCCTTTTATTATATGTGATAATCCACATCGAAAGGGACCTTATGGCGGCAGGCGCTTACGTTGCACCTATTCACTATTGTATTGGAACAGCGGCAATAAAGGCGTAAGTGCCGGCCGCCATAAGGTCCCTTTCGATGTGGATTATCACATATTGTATATTATATTATATAACGTTTATTCACATGATTGCTGGCACTCTGTAATATCTAACTTCCTAACAGATACTTCTAGAACATTAAAATTCTTTGAAACATATGTCCTCCTTCTCTCTGACGTATCTATCGCAACTGGAACCCGAATCCGAAATCGAAAACATCCATTTATGAACTTTTTATTATTTATTGGAGCGATGGTTTACGAGTAGGGACCGACGCCCGGGCGTGCGTATCGAAGATTTATCGTTGTAAAAGTCGTTGTCCTCATTTGTTTTACGTAACTTTTGTACTACCGTTAGATAATCGAGACATTTTATTCATGTCAACAATATACAAAAAATAAATAAACAATAAACTCTTAACTTAAGACTAGCTTAAGCCTAGTCAAATAGTCCCCCTCGGATTGTCCCTGCTGGCGCAAAGGTACCCATCACACTAGCCGCGTTACCGCGTTGAATGGCGACGGACAACCTTTGCACCAGGTACAAACCCGCGCGTGCGTCAGACCCCCTCTCCCTAATTCGGCGTCCCACTTCCCTAATGAAAGCCATAGCCTCCGACCCCCAGCACCCAGTAGTCTCAAAAGCCAGGGGCACAAAATAATAGCTACCGCCCGGGACCTCATATTTATTACGCTTTTTGACTGCGGCAAACTCTGCAGCGGCAC
The DNA here is from genome assembly GCA_963556455.1 of Epiblema foenella. Lineage (NCBI taxonomy): Eukaryota > Metazoa > Arthropoda > Insecta > Lepidoptera > Tortricidae > Epiblema > Epiblema foenella. The sequence continues at coordinate 1,142,595 of OY747108.1, read as the reverse complement.
CAGCCGCATTTGTTTTTGGTTTAAATCATAATTTCCACCATTATAGCTTATAAGATGAGCTGACGACCGCTTTAGCTTAGTTGGTAGTGCACCTGCCTACGAAGCTGGAGGTCCCGGGTTCGAATCCTGGCCGAGGCATTCATTCGTGTGATGAACACGAATATTTGTTCTTGGGTCTTGGATGTTTCCTATGTATTTAAGTATCTATTTATATCTATATATGTATGTTTATCGTCGCTTAGTTCCCATAGTACAAGCTTTGCTTACAACGGTTGGAACTCACTTGGAAAGTCACTATTTGCGACATGTTTCGAACTACAATTGGAGTCCTTCACTAGGTTGATTTGTGTAAACTTGTCGCCATATATATATATAAAATAAATAAATAAGAAACACTATTATAAAAATAAACCGGTCAAATGTGACTCGGACTCGCGCACCGAGGGTTCCGTAGACAGATGTGTACCGGTTCCAACCCTATTAAATCAGGAAAATCTCAACAACATGGTGTGGAAATTGGACGCCATGGGTACAGCGCCATCTATCGGCGACTTTTGTTACAAATTTGAGCGACTGAATAACTTTGTATGTATAGTAGTTTTTCAATGATAATTCTTTATCACGTAAACCGATTTCAATTTTTTTTTCTGTATTTGTAAGAACTCTGCGGTATTTTCATAATAATTTCGTAGGAATTTATAAAACAAAAATACATGCAAGTGATTAAATTACAAACTTACTATAGAAATGTTTTTTGACGATAAAAAGAAGAAAAACTAGATGCTACACTGCTACAGTTATATTTTTCCTGTAAAATATACATTGATATCAATGTTATGTAATAATTTTAATATTTTTTCCTTGGTAAACTTCGGAGATAAGCGGGGGGGGCGGTATTTTATTTCGACGACCGGTTTAGCCTAGTGGGTAGTGCACCTGGCTGTGAAGCTGACGGTCCTGGGTTCGAATCCCGGTCAGGGCAAATATTTGTGTGATGAGCATGAATATTTGTTTCTGAGTCTTGGATGTTTTCTATGTATTTAAGTATTTATATCTATTAAATATATCGTCGTCTAGTACCCATAACACAAGCCTTCTTGAGCTTACTGTGGGGCTAGTTCGATTTGTGTAAGATTGTCCTCTAATATTTATTTATTTATTTATTTATTTTATGTACATGAAAAAGTAGAATGGCCCAAGTAATAGTGTTATTAAGGCTGCGGTTTTCTGTAACGTTGAATGATATATTAGGGTTTTTCACCATGCTAGCCCGGTTCCACGTTCTTTTGTTGCTAACAACCTAAAAGCTTGCTTTGTACTGGTATCAGACTTGAATGGTTCCTGCATTTAGGTAGCTGTGTTTAAAACGTTACTGCTACATAAAAGAAGCATTTGTTTAGAATTTTCGGTAAGTATTTTAACGCTTGCTTAATAATTTCACTGCCAGAGTTAAATTGAATGTACCCCGGTCAAATGCTCGCTGAAATCGCTCTTTAGCGATAAGACTTTACGGGTCAAAAATATTGCAAATCGTATCATAGTAAATTATTCCTCATGAATTGCTACTTCCATAACACTCGGAATATTTAAATACCTTAGTTTTGGTAATGTTATTGCATAGTATGTTTTTTTTTCTGACTGTGGCTTTATAGGCCGGGCCCAATAAAGCGATAGGAGTGCGCGGTTGGAGAGTAGCCTGGGGAAAATCCAGGGGAAAATCTCCGGCACGACCACGCGTGTGGTTTGGAACACTGGAATACTCTAAGTTTGCGCTCCAGTGAGATTGGTTGAGCGGTTTCAACTGAATCTGAGGTGTGAGTGGAATCGTGCTACTGGGAGTTTTGTCGCTGGTTCACTAAACCTAGCCTAGCTGAGAAGAGTCCAGCAAGAAACTCAGCTAGGCCAGACCTGGGAAGGACTGACTCTACCCGGTGTGCGGCGGTACCGGGACGAATAGGGACTATATGTGTCACTGTTGTCGCAATCGCGCGGTGGACGTCCCCGCCGGCGGGAGCATAGTATGTATGTACTGAACTATGTAGTGCGAACATTTTTTGTTGTTACCCAAGTATCATTATTGTTTTGTCGCATTATACATCATCATCATCATCATCATTTCAGCCGAAAGACGTCCACTGCTGAACATAGGCCTCCCCCAAGGCTCGCCATTTAGACCGGTCCTGTGCCGTTCGTTTCCACCGGATTCCCGCGACCTTCACCAGGTCATCACTCCACCTTGCACCTCCTCCGCATTATACACAGTGTTGTTATAATTGGAGATTTTTAATTAGCCTTTTTTCTAGTCTCAGCTTTTATTCTCCAGACTCTAGTATGTTATTATGTGTACAGAGTATTTGTATTGTATCCCGACCGATGTCGCGACCTACCTACAAGCAATAGTCCGCTAGGCGGGATGTCCGGTATTTGAGAAAAGTTACACAGTACCCGCTAGGCGGTAGCTTGCAGTGAGAGTGTAATAATAATACACAATTTCTAGTATTTATTGTATTAAACGGGTTTATTCTGTTGGGAGTTACAAGTTAAAGTGCCAGCTCATGCCGACCTACTTAGTATGTAAGTCAATTGCCTAGCTTCGTGTGACGCTTATTTTAGTTCACATGCTATAGTTTTTAAGCCACGGGGGTGGCAGAATAACAGCGCCTGTAGACAAGAGTCTTTAGTGGTCTCTTGGTACAGACACAAGCTGAGCCACCTACCCGTTTAATTGTTTTTGTATACTTTGTTTTATTGTACCTGTCTTGGTTACCTGTAAATGTATACAATCATTGAATAAACGTCTTATTATTATTATTGTATTAATCATTATTTTTAGGTTACCCAATGTTTTGGATGTGTCACAGCTTGTTCTTTGGTCGCAAGCTGACTCGTCAGTTCACACCAGCACGATTGTCTCGTTAACCGTGTGAAACGAAAGTCTCCGTTTCAACTAAGACAAAAAATGCTTTCGTATGGTCCTCTACATCTGTCGAATCACGTAACTTTAAGCACTAACAGTAGATAGATTTGATTGACAATTTTGAAGTATAAATGTCTGAATTGGTAATTGTTTGATCTTAAAATCTACCTAACGGTAGTACAAAAATTACGTGATCACCCCGCTGGTCGCATTTCTAAACCGATTCACGTAATTTTTTTATTTTTTTATCATATTCGATTACCTAGCTTATTACTCGCGACTTCGTCTGCGTAGACCTCGTTTTTCGTTATAAAATTTAATTTTTTTTTTTTAAATTAGGCGCTTACCTAGTTATCACTCTTCCATACAAACCTCCGCCCCCTTAAGGCATGATTTCCGGTATAAAAAGCATTCCATGTTCTTCCTCGGGACTCAAAATGTCTCAAACCAAATTTCATCTAAATCAATTCAGTGGTTGAGGCGTGAAGAGGTAACAGACAGAAAGACAGACTGACACACGTTCGTATTTTATAATATTAGTATTGATTTTTTGTAGAATCACTTATGGAAACTCGCAACGTGTAGACGTGACTGAGCTGTAGCTCACAGAGCCACGAATTGGTAGTAAAGTGAGAAAAATGTGCAAAGTTGCTATACGTAGACGAATTATTACGAGTGCACACTTAAGGGTCCTTATCAGTTAAAAAACGCTCATCTATTTACGCCATTTTCTGTTTGAATTGATATGTATCTTGACATTTTCTCAATGTTACTAAGAACAGGGTTATTGCAAACTTATGTCGTAAACTATAAACGTACTTTTTGGATTTTTCATTAAGAAATATCGTTTCAAACATCACTCCCAATTTTCAAGCTAAAAACTTGCTTTTTCCGCTTCAATTCTACTACACACAATAACATCAAAAAATGGCTATGTTACTATCTAAAACTTTAATAAAATTACCGTAGCCTTTAATAACTTTATTGGTATTATCAATACTTTTGTCATAATTTGAAATAAGAACATTTTAAAACTTATAAGGCCTCTTAACACAGTATGTTTACCTCACAGTTAAGGCATTGGGAATTCAGCTGCCTATCTCACCTATTGTAACATGCCTCAGGGGCATGGTGATTGGCACGTTAGTTATGCTAACTACGGTAATTACTAACCACGCTTGATTACCGCTTACGAAGGCGAATAATCTGATCTTCCGTGTATCTCACTGATGTCGGGTTTTATAAGGATAATATTAGACCAAACTTCAGATGAAACTTTGGTAATTCAAGCAAATTTTTGACGGGTCTTTAGGCTTTTAATGGCATTTCGCGACTCAAATACAAATACAAACATTTATTCTGCAAATAGGCTACAAGGGCACTTTTACATGTCAAAATGTTAATTTACAATTTCAGAAAGTCTGACTATAATAAGTAATACATTTTTCATGTCAAAATATTAATTTACAGTTCAAGAGGGAATAATAATTTCGAGTTTACAATTATAACAAAATTAATGTCATACAGTGAAGATAAACTTGCAAAGTTATCTATTACAAATATTACAACATCAGTAAAGTTAGAGATGTATAAGGTCTCAAGATTAAACAAGGAGTATAATGAAATTAATATAATATCCCAGAGATGTACATGGTCTCTGAGCGTCAAAATTAAAATTAATTTAATATTGTTAGAGATGTATATGGTCTCTAAGTCACTGATAATAAAAACGAATCCACAACAGGATGATGTCTCTCGTCAATCCCCTATAAAAAGACACTAGTATTAACGTAGTCAAGCTCAAGCTTTACACTTCAAAAATGACACTTAAATATACCTACCGTTAGTACACAAGGTTATGTGATAAGGCTGCCCTGTCGGCCTAAATTGTAGGGACATAGTAAACCTCTTTGTTGTTCTATTTTTAGAAAATGTATTTGGCGGAGAGAGGCATGAAGAAAATAGGGACTATCGAGGTTCGAAGTGTTATTGTATGTTTCGAGTTGCGTTAATGTAGCCGAGTGGTTCATGCATGCGGCTATCATGGGTTCGAATCCCGGCTCATGCCAAAGAATTTTCTAAATCATAATTATTTGTACAGATGTAATATAATATTACCGTTATTTTCGATGAACGAAAACAGTGTGAGGAAACCAGCCGACATTTGGGAAGAAATTCAAAAGGTGTATGTGATGTAAACTCGAAACACGGAGAGAAAAATTTACTAGAAACAAGTAAAAAATATTAATCATTAGTAAAATTTTAGTGAATCCCAGGACAAGGAGATTATACTAACGGTTATAAACCAGTTTTACTAATAGTATTTACTAATACCAATAAAATTGACCTACTTGGAAATACAATACTGTTTACTAAAAACAAGTAACTTTTATTTGAATCCAAATAATGTAACATACTTGCTTTTAAAAAAGTGTTTTTGGAAAAACAATACTGTTTACTAAAAACAAGTAAACTTTTACTTGAATTCAAATATGTAACATACTTGCTTTTAAAACTGTCTTTTTGGAACAACAATACTGTTTACTAAAAACAAGTAAACTTTTATTTGAATTCAATAATGTAACATACTTGTTTTTAAAACTGTCTTTTTGGAACAACAATACTAAAAACAAGTAAACTTTTATTTAATTTCAAGTAACCATAATAGCAATGTACAGATGCGTCCGCACCTGGGGCGCTACCGCGAACAGCAAACGAAGTTTTGCCTCTCTGTCGCACTTGCAAGTTTGCACATAAGTGAGACAGAGAGGGAAAATTTCGTTTGTGGTTCGCGGTAGCCCCTCTGAGCCTGATCCATACGCTATCGAAACATACTACACATATTTAGATCTTGTAAGAAACGATCACTTCTTACGTGATCTAAATTTGCGTGGCACGCTCCAATCGCGCTTGGACTGCTTGGATCAGGTACAGGTGCATCTGTAAATTGCAATTATGGTTACATACATGTCACTGTCCCAATTTTACAGGTTTCTGTTATATTTTTAACGTAGCTAAAATTAGACTTAGTGTGACACATTATGTCAAATTTAAATTTGTTAAAAGTGAAACCTAGAACTGTAATATTGAGCTAGTGAAGTGATACTTGCTTTCTTCAGTATGTACATTTACGGGGTACAAGGAGTTAATTGTTTATATTTTTACAGTTACTCTTCAAATAATAGGAAATAATAAATTAAATCTAAGTAAGGACTGTACGAATGTAACAAGACGTTAATGAAAGAACTAGTAGCTGTAAAAACAAAACAGGTTTACACATTTTAAATAAAATATCAGGTATTTAGTAATTAAGTATCTTTATTTAAAGTTAAATGAAATCAAACATTGGCAAATTGAGACAAATACAAAACTTAGCAAAACATACAGAATCATCATTTATTCTAATCTATTGTTACATTTACACAAAGTCACAGTCAAGAGGCCACCGTGTGGTCACATAAGTAGACACATCAGGCATGACATTAATATGATTTGGTACCACATAAGTAGACAAATCGTGAGAGTCAGGATGGCGGGTGTACCTAAACAAATATGTAAATAAAGTGTACCAAAAATTTGTACTGAATTTGTACTATTTTGTACCTCTTTAGAAAAAAATTGTACCCTTCCGCATTTAAAGTTATTACAAAGTGAAGGTACACCTGGGAAAATTATGATCCTACCAATTATCAACCAATGTTAATATCTCAATTTTTTGTACCTTTCAAAGCTTTCTAAGTATTGGGAGAAACCCCACGACTTTAACAAGTCCGACGTTAATAAGTCCATGCCCCACCACAACACCACGCAAGTTTTTTTATTTTGGCACAATCACAAAATTCACAAGTTGATATATTATCACAGACTACTTAGGATATTATTCAATTCTTTCGCCGCAGAGGTTACAAGCAAAATGGACGAGTCAACGATGGATACGGGGCACGCGAGCGGGGGAGAGGCGGCCGGTGCGTTTACGAATCTTGTTGTTAGTACACTTTACTAATATCTATAAAGCTATTTTATTATTTACGGAAATAAGTATAAAACTCATAAGAATAAGAAAGGGATTTGTTATTACAAGATTACCAATGATAGAAATCAGAATTGATTTTTAATTATTAGTATTCATTTGTAATCACCGACATTAGTATATCCCATTTGTATTATCTAGTAATCTTTACATACTGGTGCTAGTACGCCATTTATAAACCCAAGGAGAGTTTTATAGAATTTAAAGAACTCTAGTTATTCCGAGTAAAGAATATTAATTTCAGGATGAAGTAAAACCGTTTTGTATTTCCTATACTATGAAATTAATAAAATTTCCTTGAAATTATATTATTTACTAATGCCTAGAAAAAAAATGTAAAAATTAATAGAATTTGATATTCCCTTCTTTTAGATATCAGGTTATTAATACGAACAAAAATTTTTCTCTCAGTGAATTATTATTCTTTCTTGAACTATAAACTAATAGTATAGTCAGACTTTCTTAAATTGTAAATTAATATTTTGACATGTAAAAGTGCCCTTGTGCTCTATTTGCAGAATAAATGTTTGATTTTGAGTGCGCATTCTATAAAGATGATGATGATATTTGATTTTGAGAGAGGTAGGGCACAGCAAAATGTCATCTTGCTCGAATTTGGAGCAGCCCAACTGGGGAAGTACCTCCGCCTTGACATCAGCCATAACAACATTATTTACTACACAAGTATGTAGTGTTGTGTTCCTGGAGGTGAGCAAGGTTGCCAGAGCTCCCGAGGATGCACTGTGTTGAGAGCGTGGGACCTAAATGTGTTCCTTCTGCTGTCAACACAGTGCATCCTCAAATTTTATAAAGGGTCAGCAACGATTCCTTTGGAGTTGCGGGCGTCTATAGGCTGCGGTGACCGCTTACCATCAGGTGGACCGTACGCTTGTTTGCCACTGGCGTTTTATAAAAAAAAATGATGAAAAGCGCTTGGTTCGTATTCCGTTAAACTAAACCCCAGCGATGCACTACAAACTCAAGATGCTTTTTACCAAACTCCACTAATCCAAGTACTTACCTGCTGAAATAGCATTGAAATTGGCCTATTGTCGTGAGTCGATCAAGGGCTCGTTTGCCAACAAAAGGGATAGGGCCCAGAAGGCCATTTGAGGAGCCTTAACGAGAACCCATTGAAAACTAACAATGGAGGCTTCTAGATGAAATCTCGGCTTAACGATTGGGATTTAATAATTGCTGTTTGTGAGGTCAAGTTCGGTGATTTACATAAAAATTTTGCGATATTAAGACATAACAGCAAAATATGACTTTTAATAAATAAATGAATGATGAGAGATCGCTTTAAAGCGATAAGACCGCCTGTTGTTACCATTATTAATGTTACCGAATCTATAAATATACTCCTGTATTAGTGGTGCAATAAAGAATATTATTATTATTATTTGTATCTCTCCTTTGGGATATCACGGCACAATGTCCGGTCTTTTGGAAGGCGTTCATGGGGATACAGATCCAACACGAAGAGGCCCCTTTGAGATACGATAATGTATTGGGATGTGTACACCTAGCGGATACTATCTCTGCCTGCACTATTGAGGAGACACAGCCAGAGACAGCACCCGCTACGTGCAAGGGCTATATTGCGAAAAGAAGGGAAACTACACCGGTTTTATGGGAAGGAACTTGAGGGACTGGTTGCTGGGATATTGATGAGACAACGGGACGCCTGCCATATAAAATGTCTCATCACTGTACTTGAGGCAGACGGTGACTCGCCGCTAAACTAGGTGGGCCGCCCTATTAGAAGCTACCAGATGGCAGCGAGGGTAGCAACACTGGTGTAAGCAGCTCAGGGTGTAGAGAGGTGCGGCTCCGATTTCACCATCGCGGGGTTTACTATTATTATTATTATGATAAATATCTTTTGGACAATCTTACACAAATCAACCTAGTCCCAAACTAAACAAAGCTTGTACTATGGATACCAAGTGACGATATACATACTTATATCGATAAATAGATACTTAAATTCACAGAAAACATCCAAGACTCAAGAACAAATATTGGTGTTCATCACACAAATACATGCCCTGACCGGGGTTCGAACCCTGGACCTCCAGCTTCGAAGGCAGTGCCACTACCAACTAGGCTAAAGCGGTCGTAATGAGTTTATTCCTACAATGGCACAGACTTCTAACTAAAATATAGTTTAAATAGAAAACTCCAGTGTCAAACATATTGAACTATATAGTCTATCATAAATTTGTCTCTCACGTCTTTAATGTCGAATGGTGTACAAATTGTATGCCATGGGTACAGTGCCATCTATCAATGAATTTGATTGAAAACACACACCTGATATAAAAAGAAACCGGTCAAGTGCGAGTCGGACTCGCGCACCGAGGGTTCCATACACTGGAGGGAAGTAATCCCCAGTTGGGCTGCTCCAAATTCGAGCAAGATGACATTTTGCTGTGCCCTACCTCTCTTAAAATTAGATTTTGAAGTATATACATTTATTGTTTAATATGACAATTAAAATTTAACATTAAAATCTATCTAACGGTAGTACAAAAGTTACGTGATTATCCCGCGGGTTTTATCCATCAGGCTAAACGTAAGATCTAAGTTTGGTAAATTATTTAGTATACTTTATTTATTATTTATTTATTTATTATTATAAAGAGGTACAATTTTACAATTAGTGTCTGTCCCACAAAACGGTTGACTGTGGGATCGGAGTCTCTTCGGTAACTAAATTCACATACATGACTATTACTATGTACTATCACTATTTACTAGTGTCTACTATGCTATTTAAGAAATAATTAAATAATTTTCTTTTGTATGTTGCTCTATTGGCCTCCAGTCTGATATCTGTTGGCACGCAGTTTAAAATGTAGGGTATGCGTTTCCGCAGGCATCTATCGCCATAGTAGTTGGTTACCCTTGGTATATCGCACTTGCCCGCAGCTACCGACCTGGTGCCGTAAGTGTGACATAAATGAGATAGGCCATGTTCTTGACTCCCATGGTGATTAAGTGCTAGGATGAATTTATGCTTAAGGCTTTTACATAATATAAGGTACTAACAGATCTTAGTAAAACCCGAGGTTTAAGGGGGCAAAATATCAGTGACGATTTTTTTATATCACTTCGGTGCAAACAAGCAGACAGCCAACCTGATGGTAAGTGATTACCGCATATAGACGCGAGTATAGCCTCTATTTTATGAACTGTGCCTTTAGTCCTTTACCATGAGTTTACATGACCGTACTCGCTAGCGACTGCGTAAAAATTTGTATGGGCAAAAGTACAGCGCCTCTGGCGGTTACGCAATAGAACTAAGAATCGGCATACTGAATCGTTTAAGCAGTCGCTAGCGAGTAAGGTCATGCAAACTCATGGTAAAGGCACCGGTGGTAGTTTTTTGACATTTAAAGTGCATGTAACATGCCTAAATTGAAGAATAAATGATTTCATTTCATTTCATTTCTGGTGTTGCTAACAGGTAAGAAACCTTTGTATTTGTCACCCTGCATAAGGGTCGGTTGCACCACATGACGATCACAGGCCGGTCATCGTCAAATATGGCGCCGGCAGCTCTCATCCCATAGAAACTTGTCAAACTTTCCATACAATCAGATTTTAACGAACACCGCTTACGATTAGGTACAAACGGTTTGGTGTGACCCACCCTAAGTAAAAGATTCTCTATATTTTTCACAGCACGTAAGTGTCTCGGCAACTTGCGACACACGACAAAGTTTCAGTCACGCAACTTGGGAACTTTTGTCATATGTCTCCCAGGACAGGGTAACCCGCCCAAATTGTTTTTGGATCCCGCTACAGATGTAGCTTTTATATCACTTTATTTTGTAAGTAATATTACCATCAATGTTGAATGTTGAGATGGATGTGTGGAGTGACGAGAATGGACCGGATAAGAAATGAGTATATAAGGGGATGTATGAAAGTAGCACCCATCGCCGAAAAACTAAGAGCCAATCGCCTTGCGTGGTACGGGCATGTCATGAGGAGGGATGAAAGCCATGTAACAAGAAGAGTATTAGATGATGGATGGATGCAAGAAACGAGGTAGGCCAAAAAAAGGTGGATGGATTGTGTGAGAGATGGTATGAATAAGAAGGATGTGAATGAAGAGATGACGAGTGACAGAGATGTATGGAAGAAAAAGACATGCTGCGCCGACCCCAAATAAATGGGAAAAGGGCAAGCGAATGATGATTACCATCAATGTGAAGCTACTACATGGGCCTTACAAGAAGGCTCAAAATCAGAGGGCAATGGAGACGGCTATGCTGGGAGTTTCTCTGCGTGATCGCATCAGAAATGAGGCCATCCGTAGCAAAATCAAAATAACCGATATAGCCTTTCGAATCGCTAAACTTAAGTGGCAGTGGGCTGGGCACTGATATTCAACGTCCCTATCATATTATTTTACATTTACAGCCATCATCAGCTCAGCAAACATTAACTCCTATGACCACTTGGTTAATGATGATGATGATGATGTCCTTCCAGACGCTTCCGTCGACGGCGACATCCTGACAAATTAATTCTATGGGATGTTAGGTATTTTCTTATTGATTGCGAGCATGTGCGCGAGAGTGACTTGCAAAGCCAAACTTGGTTTTGAAACTCCGGCAACATGGGAAACAGTGGAGCTCTCCACTTGAGTTATAAGTATATAGATAGGAGGGCTTGGGTCGAGTTTTACGAGTCTGGCGTTTCGCATCCAGAGCTTCGAGACGAGTGCGTTCAAAGTCACTGAGGCCCGTATTAACAGCACTTCGCCAGTCCGACCTCCGAGTAGCAAGCTCCTCCCAAGTCTCGAGGATATGCCGGTTGCAGAAGGGTGGCAGAAAATACTATTGGTCCGTCGCGCACCTCTCGTATCCTTAACCCGTCGTCTGCCGGTCCCTGGGATCCCAGAGATCATAACCATCCAGTATAATAATGCATTTAGGGTGCTGTTGAGACTGCCACGTCTGCATTACGTTTAATTAATGAAGTGATTAAAATTTTGATTAATTTTGGAGTCATGTCCACACTCTTGCGAGCAATCAACCAACTAAGCCCAACAATAGAAGAATGTACTAGTAAAGAGATTTTTAAAAAAAGATTAAAAATATCACTCTTAGATAATATAGATACATAACGTAAATAACGTAAATATATATATATATATTAGTGTTATTATTATTATTATTACATATATATTTGTGTATGTAGATGCCTGCTCCAACTCACGAAGGTGATTTACTCAGAGCAGGTAATCATTAAACGTAATATCATAACAATAACATTGGCCAGGGTCATTGCCTTCGTGGGATGAAGAGGGTAGCAAATGCATACGTCTTGCTGTACTTAACATAATAAATACATAGTACTCACACTTTAGTCTTTTAACCAAGTTTAGATCAGAGTAGATTAGTAACTTAGTATTTAGTTTATATAGTAGGTATAACAGAAAATGTTGTTAAAGTGAGCGCACTATTCGCCAACAAACTGACCTCAGTTTGGCGAAACTATTTGTATACCTACCACATAAGTTTATTTTGAATAAAAAAAAATAAAAAAAAATTATGACGCAAAGTCCGATCTCTGGTCATAACCAATGCCGTGTTGTTTAGAAAAAAATTAATAGGTATCCACAAATGGTGCTCGACCTTTTCACAATAAGGTACGAAAAGCTACGTGTTTCCGTTTTCTTTACCGTCCATTATAATAAATTGATAAAGATAAGTGAATCATATAGCAAAGATGGAGATAATGAAATCACTTCCATATTACACGCGCGTACACCTTTCGGATCTCGCTTAATGTACTAATTAAAGACTACTTGAATATGTGATAAATGTCTACAGGCTACAGGTAAAGTGCCCGGAGATACATAAACGGTTATATATAGTTACAAGAGGTGCCCGGAGATACATAAATGGTTGTAAGTATATATATTTTTTAGAATAAAGGAAAAATTGAAAAATTTAGGCACCGAGCAGGATTCGAACCTGCGACCTCCCGGCACTCGCGGCCAGTCGCTCTAGCCAACTGAGCTATAGGTGCAATCGCCACCCAGTCCCAAATTCATTAACCGTTCCTTCGTATTTAAGCAGTACCGCTGCTAACGTAAACTATATTTTTATACAAACGCCTTAAGGGAGGCGTACAGCGACATCTACCAGAAGACTCATGCTTCATTAACGGCATTAACGTCTCAAATCATATTGAGAATCGTCAGTTGCGATGCGCCATCCCATACCCAAATATAGTAAAGGAAAAATTGCAAAATTTGAAAAAAAAATGTTGTATATATAGTTATAAACATGGGCACTACGAAAACAGCGCAGAGAATTAATGCCGGCTGGATGAAGTGGCGATCACTGCATGCAGTGCTCTGTAACCGCAGAATGCCTGTCAAAACCAGTGGCAATGTATATAAAACGTGCTTACTTTTAACCTGACTGTGGCTTTATAGGCCGGTTGGAGAGTAGCCTGGGGAAAATCCAGGGGAAAACCTCCGACACGATCACGCGTGTGGTTTGGAACACTGGAATACTCTAAGAGTTTGCCCTCCAGTGAGATTGGTTGAGCGGTTTCAACCGAATCTGAGGTGTGAGTGGAATCGAGCTACTGGGAGTTTTGTCGCTGATTCACTAAACTTAGCCTAGCTGAGAAGAGTCCAGCAAGAAACTCAGCTAGGCTCGACCTGGGTCGGAGTGATTCTACCCGGTGTGCGGCGGTACCGGGACGAATATGGACTATAATATGTGTCAGTGTTGTCGCGATCGCGCGGTGGACGTCCCCGCCAGTGGGAATGCCAGAGGTGGACGCCGTAAGGGCAGCGTCCCATCTTTCGATGGACGCTGTGATTACGTCGGCCGGGATCAAACGTGCGTCAGACCCTTTCTACTCTGTGGGGCCGAGTATTGGACAGCTAAGCAAGATCATGCAGCGAGGCTCCACGCCGCCGAGATAACGATGTTCAGGTGGGCAGGTGGGTGTTACCAAACTGGATAGGATTAGGAATGAGCATGTCAGAGGCAGCGTTAAAATGGCACCTATTCCAGACAAAATCCATGGAACCCAGCTCCGATGGTATGGACATATAATGCGCCGAGAAGACGACCACCCGGTTAAAATCGCCTTAAAAATTGACACAGGCAAATAACCCCGAGGACGCCGCAAAGCTACTTGGTGGAGAAATCTAGAAAAGTTAGCCAAAACTATACCACCAAGTTACTATTGGCTCTGTGAGCTGTAGACCTCGTGAGTGAGATTTTTTATCATTTCCAAAATCTGACATTATAAAAAAGATCAATTATGAAAGGTATCGAACCTGCTAACAAAATTTCACGAGAAGCGGTTGAGAATTGCGACCTGTAGAGAACAAACCGAAATTCGGACGCAGAAACTTATAAAATCTTTGAATTAAAAATTGTTTTTGAAAATTTCCAAAAACCGTCTCGACAAAAAAAATCTATGTAACTATTGAACTTGCTCACGAAATTTCACGAGAATCTGTTGAGAATTGCGACCTGTAGACGAGAACAAACGGAAATCCGGAAATCCGGACATACGAAAGCAGTTTTGTCGAAGCTGAAGCAGAGACCTTCGTTCCAATCGGTCAATAATGATAAAGCCAGGTGGCGCAAACATATTTAGAGACTCCAAATGAAATGGGAATGGGCATGGAAGAAGAAGAAGAAATTTAATAAAAATTCTAGGCCTTATCTAAGTGATCTCATCACTTTTCTGGTTTTAGCTATAAGTTTTAGTACACTGTGTAAGTTTGTCTATCTCATTCTCCCACTCTACACTCAATCCCTCAAAGGTTAGCTGGAAGAGATCCCTCATAGGGATAAGTTCGCCTTTGTACTCTAATCTTATGTGACATGTATATTGTTTTAACCTGTTATTGTGTACAATAAAGTGCTTACATACATACTTTAACAATTCTTCATTTAAAGTCAGATACAAATGTAATTCGCAGACCGACTGAAATCCCCTTTAAATGTCTTCAATGTTGTGAAAATCAATTCAGAATTAATATATGGACGCTGTTATGGAATAATGTGTCAACCAACTATAGGTTTTCCTATTAGGTTGGTACATTATTGCAAAACAGCATCCATATGTAAACAATCATCCCCAATAACCTTCGTAACAGAATGCAAAACCCTTGTTATATGAAGATACTAGCTTTTGCCCACAACTTCGTATGCGTAGAACTACTCATTCATCACGATAGAACTTTATTTTATTTTGTTGCGGATACTTGTTGTACATAATTTTGGACGAAAACTGCGTTGTGGATTTGGATCTGTGATTCTTGGTTGATAATAAAAACTATTTTATTGCTATATTTTTATATCAGGCGCTTACCAAGTCATCGCTCTTCGATACAGACTTCCACCCCCTTAAGGGATGATTTCCGGGATAAAAAGTAGCCTATGTCCTTCCCCGGGACTCGGACTATCTCCATACCAAATATCATCTAAATCGGTTCAGCGGTTTAAGCGTGAAGACGTAACAAACAGACAGAAATACACACTGCATTTATTAGTATGACTAGCGACCCGCGCCGGCTTCGCACGGGTGCACTATTTAATGGATGTTCATCATCATCATCATCATCATCATTTCAGCCGAAAGACGTCCACTGCTGAACATAGGCCTCCCACAAGGCTCGCCATTTAGACCGGTCCTGTGCCGTTCGTTTCCACCGGATTCCCGCGACCTTCACCAGGTCATCACTCCACCTTGTCGGAGGCCTACCGACAGCTCGTCTTCCGGTGCGTGGACGCCACTCAAGCAGTTTCTGGCCCCATCGACCGTCAGTCCTGCGAGCAATGTGCCCTGCCCACTGCCACTTAAGTCTCGCAATGGATGTTGTTATACATATAAACCTTCCTCTTCAATCACTATCTATTAAAAAAAACCGCATTAAAATCCGTTGCGTAGTTTTAAAGATTTAACCATACGTCCCTATGTATCATCCCTATATCCCTATATAGGGACAGAGAAAGCGACTTTGTTTTATACTATGTAGTGAAGATACGTACTCTTTTACGTACTCGGGCCGGAATATTAATGGCTGCCTTGAGTAATATTGGATCGATCCTGGAACCAGACGTTGCCTGCAAACTTACACCTTATATTTGTAGAACAAAGACTGCAAATAATCGATCCCTTTGTTGTCTAATAGCGTCTGATTCAGTGCACCAAGAATGATAATTAAGGGGCTTTCATACAGCGGCCGCAGTAAACTTGTGAGGAATCAGTAAGTCCAATTTATAAATACCACCTTTATAATACCGTGAACCGGGGCTACTTTCAAATTTAGGGGCGACTTTTAAAATAAAGTTTTTAAGCCGTATTTCTAGTTTTTATTTGGTTAACCTGTGTCGGTGTTATACCTTTGTACATTTACTAACTCTTTTCTGAACTAAATTAAATTATAAATACTTTATTTTATACAAACGCCTTAAGGTAGGCGTACAGCGACATCTACCAGAAGACTCATGCTTCATTAACGGCACTAACGTCTCAAATAATATTGAGAATCGTCACTGGCCGCGAGTGCCGAGAGGTGGCAGGGGGGCTAGCACAACTACCGCTGCGACGCGACGCGAGTAGAGAAAAATCTAGCCTCCTCTTTCAAATCCGCACAGTTCGAGCGAGACAGGAATCGCTGAGTCGCGCGAGATACGATTTGTCAGCAAGTTGTGCTAGCATAGCAGGTTCGAATCCTGCTCGGTGCCTAAATTTTTCCTTTATTCTAAATTTAGAAATACTTAGTGACGATTATATTAATGTTCTTAATTTATCAAAGTCACCCCAGTTTACGGTACTGCTGCTATTATAACTGCCGCTGGCGAGGAAGTCCACCGCACGATCGCGAAAACACTGACACATATAATCCATATTCGTCTCGGTACCGCCGCACACCGGGTAGAGTCAGTTCGACCCAGGTCGGGCCTAGCTGAGTTTCTTGATGGACTCTTCTGAGCTAGGCTAGGTTTAGTGAACCAGCGACAAAAATCACAGTAGCGCGATTCCACTCACACCTCAGATTCGGTTGAAATCGCTCAACCTATCTCATTGGAACGCAAACTTTTAGAGTATTCCAGCGTTTCAAACCACACACGTGGTCGTGTCGGAGGTTTTCCCCTGGATTTTCCTCTACTGTCTAACCGCGCACTCCTATCGCTTTATTGGGCCTGGCCTATAAAGCCACTGACAGGTTCGACTTTCTTTCGAAACTTCGACGTTTCGTTCTGCTGACGCAGAAGTAGACTGCTTTTATGCGACATGCGCAAACGCAGCGCGTCCCTGATGCGTCGGGAGCGGGCCAGCTCCAACAAGAGATATTATTTAGTATACATTAAAAGTTTCACTGGAACTCAACAAAGAATGACTACTAAACATAATCCCCCTTATTCATAAACGTCAATCAAGCCTATATTAGTTAACTAGTCGCTAAAGTTCGTTTGTCCTTATTTGTCACTTTGACATCGACGTTTGTCAGAAAGGGACAAAGAACATATTAATTAGCAGAGGTTTGTTGAGTTTTATGAATAAGAGGGAATATCTGTAGTGGCACCAAGCAGGTGCTCGCCGTATCATTTTGGCTCTTACTGTTATGGAGAATAGAGTATATTTTTTTCTGCAGACTTAGGGTCGGTTGCACCAACATACAATCACATGCCGGTCATCGTCAAATATGGCGCCGGCAGCTGTCATCCCATAAAAATGTGTCAAACTTTACATACAATCAGATTTTAACGAACACCGCTTACGATTACAGGCGGTTTGGTGCAACCCACCCTTGTTTCGTATGTCTATATAGTTATAAATGACAGATAAAAGTACATGAGTAGAAAAAAGAATTTAAAAGGCTAGTATGGCCATTTGCGTAGAATTACCTGCTTACTGATTGATTGAATGAATAATGCAGTTTGCAACAGTGCTGATATATCGGAATTCTCGAAAAATAAAACCTTTTTTTAATACCACGTCGGTGGAAAACAGGCGTACGGCCCGCCTGATGGTAAGCGGTCACCGTAGCCCATGGACGCTTGCAACTCCTGCTGTGTCACATGCGCATTGCCGACCCTTTAAAAATTTATACAATCCTTTCTTGAAGAATTTCATACTGTAGTCCCTAGGGAAAACCTTCGCAGGGAGCACATTCCACAACCTATGGTGGTAGTTTTTTGACATTCATAAGTGCATGTAACATGCCTAAATTGAAGAATAAATGATTTCATTTCATTTCATTTCTGGTATTGCTGACACGTAACAAACCTTTGTATTTGTCACTGAGCATAAGGGTCGGTTGCACCAACATGACGATCACAGGTTGGTCATTGTCAAATATGGCGCCGGCAGCTGTCATCCCATAGAAACTTATTGGATTCAATCATAGTTAAAAGTCTAACTGAGAACAACAAGACGTTTCGATTTGACCAATGAAAAACCTTTACTCTCTATAAATCTGGACACCTCTGAATAAAGCAAGCAAGTGAAGTTTGCAAGTTTATCTTCACTTTATGACATTAATTTTGTTATAATTGTAAACTCGAAATTATTATTCCTTCTTGAACTGTAAATTAATATTTTGACATGAAAAATGTATTACTTATTATAGTCAGACTTTCTGAAATTGTAAATTAATATTTTGACATATGAAAGTGCCCTTGTGGCCTATTTGCAGAATAAATGTTTGTATTTGTATTTGTATTTGAAGTTTACCGTTAATCTGTGTGCTGTGACCATTTTCCCATTGTTGGCGAGCGGTGGTCAGAGCATGGGCGAGAGACTGATTAATTTATAGCTTTGTTACATCCGACCCCACGCAGACTGCGGTTAAAGACAAGAGTGTGGTCGCGGGCTCGAACGAAACACCGACTTAAATTAACTGTGGTGAAATACGCAATCGACGACGAGATAAGGGTCCTTATCAGTTAAAAAACGATTTTTTGTAGAATCGCTTATTGGAAACTCGCAACGAGTAGACGTGACTGAGCTGTAGCTCATAGAGCCACGAATTGGTAGTAAAGTGTGAAAAATGTGCAGAGTTGCTATACGTAGACGAATTATTACGAGTGCACACTTAAGGGTCCTTATAAGTTAAAAAACGCTCATCTATTTACGCCATTTTCTGTTTGAATTGACACGTATCTTGACAATTTCTCAACGTTACTATCTAGAAAAGGACTATGGTGACCTTATGTCATAAACTTTAAATGTATTTTTTGGATTTTTCATGATTTCATCAGACTGATTAATTTATAGCTTTGTTACATCCGACCCCACGCAGACTGCGGGTAAAGACAAGAGAGTGTGGTCGCGGGTTCCAACGAAACACCGACTTAAATTAACTGTGGTGAAATACGCAATCGACGTCGAGATGTCTATTTATTAAGCGTCCTTATCAGTTAAAAAACGCTCATCTATTTAAGTATTTACGCCATTTTCTGTTTGAATTGACACGTATCTTACCGACAGTAACCGTTGTGACGACCGGTTTAGCCTAGTGGGCAGTGCACCTGCCTGTGAAGCTGATAGTCCTGGGTTCGAATCCCGGTCAGGGCAAATATTTGTTTGATGAGCATGAATATTTGTTTCTGAGTCTTGGATGTTTTCTATGTATTTAATTATTTATATCTATTAAATATATCGTCGTCTAGTACCCATAACACAAGCCTTCTTGAGCTTACTGTGGGGCTAGTTCGATTTGTGTAAGTTTGTCCACTAATATTTATTTATTTTATCTTAACATTTTCGCAATGTTACTATCTAGAAAAGGACTATGGTGACCTCATGCAATAAACTTTAAATGTATTTTTTAGATTTTTTATTAAGAAATATCGTTTCAAACATCACTCCAAATCGACCATTTTATAGCTAAGAACTTGTTTTTTCCGCTTCAATTCTACTACATACAATAAAATCAAAAAATGTCTATGTTACTATGTAAAACTTTAATAAAATCATAGTATCCTTTAATAACTTTATTGGTATTATAAATACTTTTGTCATAATTTGAAATCAAAACATTTTTAAACTTATAAGGCCTCTTAAATTAACTGTGGTGAAATACGCAATCGTCGTCGAGATGTCTATTTATTAAGGTAATCTAATTAATGGCTTCATTAATGCTAGTGGCATCTAAATTGCGCTTTAGGCGACTTCTTGATTGGTGAGTGCCTCTGCGGAAGCGGTACAGTCAAGTTCAATAATATGTGTACACTTTTGCACTCTATTCCTTTATAATAATAATATTCATTTATTTCAGGCATTGCCCATAAAGTGTTAGTGAATACAAATTCAGAAATCTTACAAAACTAATGTTAGCATATACAAAACATAATAAACCAGAATGACAGGACCGGATGAGTCTTCACTTCACTTAATACACAAATTATACATTTTAAAATTAGACAATTATTTGAATATATTACATTAAAAGATTTATTATAATTTAAAATATTGTCGAATTAAAAATAAAACAATGAAATAAATTAAAATTAAATTGGAATTAAAACATGTCATGTGATAATTAATAAATAAATGGTAACAATTGATGTCATTAATTAATGTCGAGTTATAATTAACAAAACTAGAAATTCATAATAGAATAATATAAAAATGGAATAAAATCAAAATTTATTTTAAAATGTCAAATGTAATTAATGAAAACAAATAATAATAATAATAACAAGAATATGATACAATTTTAGTGAATGAATAAATGAATGAATGAATGAATTAATTTATATTAGGGTCCAAAAATCTTCCGTCGGCAGGGCATTCATCCTCACACCTTAGAACCGAAATGGTCGCGTACGGTACGGTTTCAGAGGAATTTCCTCCCACGGACGCTCCGGTTGTGGAATGAGCTCCTTGCCGAGGTTTTCCCGAGGGACTACAGTATGGGGTTCTTCAAGAAAGGAGTGTATATTTTTTTAAATGGTCGGCAACGCGCATGTGACGCCCCGGGAACAAGCGTCCATAGGCTACGGTGACCGCTTACCATCAGGCGGACTGTACGCTTGTTTGCCACCGACGTGGTATAAAAAATATGCATGTATATTAATGAACTTGCCTGTACAGTCACCTGTATTAGTCAATGCCAAAACAACGGCGACAAATAGTCGTCTCAGATATTTATGCGCGCTAAGTGCGGCCAAATATTGCGACCGCGACCGCTTTAGCCTAGTTGGTAGTGAAGGGTCACTACCAAGCTGGAGGTCCCAGGTTCGAATCCCAGTCAGGGCAGCTATTTATGTGATGAACACGAATATTTAATCCTGAGTCTTGGATGTTTTCTATTTATTTAATTATCTATTTATCTATACACTAGCGACCCGCCCCGGCTTCGCACGGGTGCAATGCTGATGCATGTATTATACATATAAACCTTCCCCTTGAGTTACTCTATCTATTAAAAAAACCGCATCAAAATCCGTTGCGTAGTTTTAAAGATTTAAGCATACATAGGGATATAGGGACAGAGAAAGCGACTTTGTTTTATACTATGTAGTGATGCATGTATATCGGCGCTTAGTATCCATAGTGTACTTTGCTTAGTTTGGGACTAGTGCCTTTATCATGAGTTTGCATGGTCGTACTCGCTAGCGACTGCGTAAACGATTTAGTATGCCGATTCTTAGTTCTATAGCGTAACCATCAGAGGCGTTTTTGCCGATACAAATTTTTACGCAGTCGCTAGTGAGTACGGTCATGTAAACTCATGGTAAAGGCATAGGTCGATTTGCATAATATAGTTCTCCAATATATATTCTTTTTTAGAGTTCCGTAGCTAAAATGGCAAAAACGGAACACACATAGTCGTGTGGGGTATCGATGGATAGGCCTTTAAAAATGATATGGAGGTTTCTAACCGACATGCACTTGGCCGGTTTTTTATATTAGTTCTCAGCTGGATGCTGTACGATATGAGATAACTGTCAATTAGTAAGTACCGCTTTTTACTCCGCCCCTAAGACTCAGGTGTAAATATTCGCTCTCATAATACAAATAGATTCCTCTACTCGGATTCGAATCCAGTACCGCCGGCTTCGTAGATAGGGTTACTATGTACATACTAAGCTGGTGGTGTGGTGTCGTAGATGAAAACGAAACATCAACCGTATGTATAAAACGTGATTATCTAACTATTAATTTAAACAAGGGCGAGTTGGACTCGCGCACGAAGGGTTCCGTACTAGTATCTATAAAACAGCAAAAATAACTTAACCAAAATTACAGTTAAATCAACCTATCTCAAAAACTATAAGAGATACTTTGATCAAACCAAAAATCGTTGAAAGAGTTAATTAGCATGCATCACCTCTATTTTTTTTAGAATTTTATACCCCGTAGTTATAAAAATAGAGGGGGGGGGACATACTTTTTACGACTTTGAGAGCTGATATCTCAAAAACCGTTCACTTTAAGAAAAATGTTTTTTAGAAAACTTTATATCATTTTAAAAGACCTTTCCATTGATACCCCACACGGGTATGTACATCGAAAAAAAAATTTTCATCCCTCAGTTACATGTATGGGGGGCCCCACCCCCAATTCTTTTTTTTACTATTTAGTGTCATAATTTTGTAGCGGTTCATACAACACATATTCCCATCAAATTTCATCACTGTAGTACTTATAGTTTCCGAGTAAATCGGCTGTGACAGACGGACAGACGGACAGACGGACAGACGGACAGACGGACATGACGAAACTATAAGGGTTCCGTTTTTGCCATTTTGGCTACGGAACCCTAAAAACACGTACATGAAAAACACACACACATGTTAAACGTAGAGAAAACAACGATAACTAAGGTGTTCTTTTTCATCCTTCTAACGTTATTCCAGTACAGTTGCATCCTGAAGGATGCCCGGGGTCCGCTACCTAATCACAAGATTTGGCGTATGGACTAGTTTTTTACGGAAGCGACTGCCATCTGACCATCCAAACCGAGAAGCAACCAGACCTTACTGGGATTAGATCTGTCAAGTGAGTGGGCAACTTGACTGTTAGAAGTTCTCTAGCCGTCCGAAGGTCTAACTTGGCTTAAACTCTGCTATCATAGACAGCAGCTGGGATTACGGCTTAACGTGCCGTCCAAAGGATGGGGGCGCTCAGTTAACAACCACACAAAGAGTTCACCCATCCAACTTTTGGTTCGGAGGACACACACTGAAACAATTAACCATGTGAATTGTGTAAAAATCACTACTGGCTAAAAACATTTTCGGGGGGGGGGGATAAATCACAACTATCCCCCCCTCTGGATACGTGCTATCCCCCCCTCTGGATACGTGCTATCCCCCCCTCTGGATACGTGCTATCCCCCCTCTGGATACGTGCTATCCCCCCCTCTGGATACGTGCCTGTACGTGGGCGCCTCTGGGGCACGAGCGCACATACTCGTAATATTCCTTATAATCGCAAAAAATACCAAACGGCTTTTTACGAAGCTGAGATGTCAGAATATGGACCACGAGCACGCGTTTTTATTAATCAACATCTGAGGGGCTACCGCGAACCACAAACGAAGTTTTTCCTCTCTGTCTCACTTATGTGCAAACTTGCAAGTGCGACAGAGAGGGAAAATTTCGAATGCCATTCGCGGTAGCACTGCTGCACTAGAAATGTATCCGCTAACAGTGTAACCCTGACCTTATGCTGAATTATTTGAAATCGTATCCTTCATAAATGAACATTCACAAAAAACAAGTGAAACGTCTGTCTGTCCTTTGAGAAAGGGAGCGTCATATCTGGATGGTGAAAAAGCATTGTTTGCTTTCCTGTCAATTATAAATTTTGAAATGACAGGGCGAGGGTAACGGAATCTATTACGAGTTCATGACCTAACTGTCAATACAAACAACGACTCCGCAAATCAAAAACATTACTCTCTTTTTTGGGGAAATCGTGTAAAAATAATAATAACTAAAAAGATAAACTCAAAATAAACGACTTAAGGAAATCTATTTTCATTGCAGTCGGGGGACCTAATACATACAATACTAAAATATTAGTTTTCATTTTAAATTATTTTTTTTTTATACAAAGCCGGCGGCAAAGAAGCGTACGGTCCACCTGATGGTAAGCGGCCAACGCAGCCTATAGGCGCCCGCAACTCCAAAGGAGTCACGTACGCGTTACCGACCCTTTATAAAATTTGAGGATGCATTTTATCTTGTGTCGTAAAATCATGGGTTAATTTTTTTATTATTGCCTATATAGTGTCCCACTGCTGAACAAAGGCCTCCCCTCTTTTTCGCCACTCGTTTCGTTCAATCTGAAACGAATATACATACAGTGGAATCCGGATAAAGCGGCTGACCTGAGCCAACGTTGCTTAATCTCACATACACGGCGCTAGACCACGAGCGCTCCACGAGTAATTTTTTACGCACAAGTACGTAGTATTAAACAAAACAAAAGGTATTTGTACAAAGGCAAACTTATCCCTTTAAGGTGTCTCTTCCAATTTCGCCGCTATCGTTGAATAATAACTTAGATACTTTGTTCCTGAGCGACGGATAAACGACGTGCTTAAAGAGGCCTTATAAGTTTTAAAATGCTTTGATTTCAAATTATGACAAAAGTATTGATAATACCAGTAAAGTTATTAAAGGATACGATGTTTTATTAAAGTTTTAGATAGTAACAGCCATTTTTTATTTTATTGTGTGTAGTAGAATTGAAGCGGGAAAAACAAGTTTTTAGCTTAAAAATGGTCGATTTCGAGTGATGTTTGAAACGATATTTCATAATGAAAAATCCAAAAAATACATTTAAAGTTTATGACATAAGATCGCCATAGTCCTTTTCTAGATAGTAACGTTTAGAAATTGTCAAGATACGTGTCAATTAAAACAGAAAATGGCATAAATATATGAGCGTTTTTTAACTGATAAGGACCCTTAATACTAATAATCGGAAGTGCCTTCATCACTATGTAAATTGCTGGTATTAGCCCTTATTCAATTTCAGAAAATTATAACTTAACGACACATAATGTTCCGTTTTTATTACCCACTAATTTCAGAGTAAATTTCTTTATGATTACTTACACACGTATGTGTGTGTATACATAAACTTACGCCTGTATTACCAAAAGGCATATCACGTAAAATTTAATTCCAGTGCCACATTTAGCAATAGTAGGAGAAAATGTGATATTGCGGTGATAGATTGCTAGCCCATCGCCCAGAACACACTACAACCCGGTCCCCATAGTCGAATCGAGAAGAAAGGGGGTGGTGCAATCTAATGGTGCTGCCATACGGGGTTATAATTACTTTTTCACACCTGCTATTCAGAAAAGAGTTATTGTTGCCTTCGAATGAGGGATCAAAGTTGTACTTTTCTTTCTTCATTTGACAGTAACAATGACTCTTTCCTCATAGAAGGTGTAAAAGCAGTATGTGACACTGTAGTAAAATCATTTGTAAGATATTTCATGTTTTTAGCAGCGGGCCTCATAGACGGTGTGAAAAGCAGTATGTGTCACACGGTAGCAAAATTATTTTCGTCTTGGGCGTAAACACTTGAATCCCTCGCTACGCTCAAGATTCTACTTTAGAATGCCTCGCTACGCTAAGGATTCTATTGTAGAATCTTTCGCTTCACTCAGAATTCAATATACCGCCCTCGCCGTAAATATATCATTTTGCTCCCTTGAGACACAATCTACTATTCCTCCAATAATAGGAAAGAATAAATTTAATATCAAGACTGCATGTTGTTACCTAGTCCTTAAGGATTGTCTGACATATTCTCTCTATGTTGATTGTTATCACTCCCGGCACTCGCGGCCAGTTCTCTAGCCAACTAAGCTATAGGTGCAATCGCTACCCAGTTCCAAATTCATCAACCGTTCCTTCGTATTAAGCAGTACCGCTGCTAACGTAAACTATTTTTTATACAAACGCCTTAAGGGAGGCGTACAGCGACATCTACCAGAAGACTCGTGCTTCATTAACGGCAAAAAAAGTACTATATGTGTCAGTGTTGTCGCAATCGCGCTGTGGGTGCTTCGGTGTGGTCCGTCCTTAACAAAGGGTTTATGCTAAGTATTTAAACTAGTTGCGAATTACAATTACTCGAATGGAGCGCTCAATGTTACAAACGCAAAAGTGCCGGAATTCACAATCTGACCCTAAATCTAGTTTCAAAGTAACTGTTGTTTAATTAAGTTGGACCCTTTGGGGCGACACGGGACCCTCTGGTTTGTACAAGTCTCACTGAGGGCCCTTGAGAAATTTGGGAGTGCTCGAGTAAAATATTGTGTCATATATATGATACTTACTGATTAAGGGCAAAGGTTATAACATTATTTTTGTTACCATGTGTGTTTATAGGTACTGATATTTCAAAAGCTGAGAGTATAAACTCTTATGAAAATAATTTGATATATTTTGTTAAAATCAGGGACCGTTTTCGGTACTGTAGAAACGGTAAAATCAAAATCAAGACATTTATTCTGCAAATAGGCCTCAAGGGCACTTTTACAAGTCAAAATCTATCTATATCAAATAAAAATAATACAGTAATCAAAGTATCAATAATAATATAAGAAAATAAGACTAAGAAATTAATAATAATAGAGATTTGTTAGAGATGTATAAGGTCTCTAAGGGTAAGGTAGCAGTATTGGATATCGATACCGCTCCGTTATAAACGTAGAACTATACCAGTTGAAATATATACGCTACCGGTATAAAATAACGATATCGTTATTTTTCATAGGTGTACTCAAACCTTTATTATAACTTTAGCCAACCGGTATTATTTCGGTACCGAAAAATTTCGATCCTAACTCTTACGATGGGTACGTAAACGCGACCAACAGCGAACAGCGACTACGTCAGTAATCTATCGCGCCGAACGATATTTAACAAAAATGGATATTTTAGGCATAAACCCAATAACTAACGCTGGTTGGTTGGCACCCTCGTAAAGCCTAAACGATACCTTAATGAAAACGGTTCAGGTATCGAAAAAAATTGCTGTAACTTTATATTTTTATGACGACCGGTTTAGCCTAGTGGGTAGTGCACCTGCCTGTGAAGCTGACGGTCCTGGATTCGAATCCCGGTCAGGGCAAATATTTGTGTGATGAGCATGAATATTTGTTTCTGAGTCTTGGATGTTTTCTATGTATTTAAGTATTTATATCTATTAAATATATCGTCGTCTAGTACCCATAACACAAGCCTTCTTGAGCTTACTGTGGGGCTAGTTCGATTTGTGTAAGATTGTCCTCTAATATTTATTTATTTTTTATTTATTCCGCTACCGAAAAATTATTTTGCGGTATCGAAACCTAACCGAAACGAAACGGTATGACGTCATACCGTTTTAAAACGCTACCTTTATTTTCCGGTTACGCAGTCCCTGGTTAAAATACGTATCCATCCGTGTATTATTCGTACTAACTAATTCAGTCGGCAAATTACTAGTGAAACGTTAGTAAACTTACATCACTGACATTAAATTGTATCTAAATAGTGTCAATAAATTGTATATGTGTTGCTCTACAAGCTATATATAACACCTATGATTTTATTCATTATATGTATGTATACCTTTCCTATATAGTATGTTGTGTTGCGTTCCGTGGATCACGTACGGTGCTGTCTGAAAACCTGCGCTGCTGGTGTCTGACACCTCGGCATAATGCTGAGACAGCAACCGATTCACTGCCGCGAAGACGCACTTTTTAATTATAATGTGTTCATGTACTGAGTCTGTTATATTTGTAACGGTGTGTCTTTCGGTGCAGTGAATAAATGCTTTCTTTCTTTCTTTCTACAAGCTGCTCGAGAAAGATTTAATACATATTTAATAAAAGGTAATTGTTATTTTTTTGACGAAATTACTGACATCCCTCACTCTTGTTAAGTACTCTTATATCATCATCATCCTAGCGTTATCCCGGTACACTAGCATCCTGAAGGATGCCCGGGGTCCGCTACCTAATCCCACGATTTGGCGTAGGCACTAGTTTTTATGGAAGCGATTGCCATCTGACCATTCAACCCGAGGGGAAACCAGACCTTTTTGGAATTGGGCTTGTCAAGTGAGTGAGTAACTGTTAGAAGTTCTCAAGCCGCCCGAAGGCCTCTAACTTAGTTTAACGACTGCTATCATAGACAGCAGCCGGGATCAATGGCTTAGCGTGCATTCCAAAGCACGGGAGCGCTCAGTTAATAACCACTTGAAGCGGACACCCATCTAATAACTGACCCAGGCTGACGTTGTTTAACCTCGCGTACCGCACGCGGGTCATACGCGGATTTATGTTCGCATCTTTTCTGTGGACATACCAAAAGTTAAGGGCTACAAAGCTTAATTTTAGATTGGACCAGTAACCCGCATAAACAGTGTCTCTTACAGGGATTTATAGACTATAAATCCCTGTAATAAAAACATAGCTAACATGCACATAAGCCGTTAACTATTGACCACAGGAGGGACAACTTTTGTTTTTCAACTAAGTATGACCCACGCGGTAATTACTCTTATATATTTATCTCATCATTATTCATCATTTCAGCCGAAAGACGTCCACTGCTGAACATAGGCCTCCATCCTCCCAAGGCTCGCCATTTAGACCGGTTCTGTGCCGTTCGTTTCCACCGGATTCCCGCGACCTTCACCAGGTCATCACTCCACCTCGTCGGAGTCCTACCGACAGCTCGTCTTCCGGTGCGTGGACGCCACTCAAGCAGTTTCTGGCCCCATCGACCGTCAGTCCTGCGAGCAATGTGCCCTGCCTACTGCCACTTAAGTCTCGCAATTTTGAAGGCTATGTCGGTGACCCCAGTTCTGCTACGGATAGCTTCATATATGTTTGAGATTCTCCCCAAATGTGTTCATTTATTTAATGTGATTATATTCTAAACCTCGTCCCCGGGCTAAACCTCTCAGAAAGATTAAACATTACGTCGCGTCGCCCGCGGGCGACACGAGCAGACCTTACGAGCACGAATCAGACTGTACATTTCGTAAATAAACTTTGTATCTACACGCTTTTGAGTTTCTTGGTTAAAATGGTTTTCAAGTTCTTTATCATTACTATTTTCTTATCGATTTTTATGATCAGAAAGTGAATGCCAACCATGGCATTTTTTTGAACCTGACTGTGGCTTTATAGCTCTAATAAAGTGATAGGAGTGCGCGGTTGGAGAGTTTTTTTTTTTGAACCTGACTGTGGCTTTATAGGCCGGGCCCAATAAAGCGATAAGAGTGGAGTGCGCGGTTGGAGAGTAGCCTGGGGAAAATCCAGGGGAAAACCTCCGGCACGACCACGCGTGTTGTTTGGAACATTGAAATACTCTAAAAGTTTGCGCTCCAGTGAGATTGGTTGGGCGGTTTCAACCGAATCTGAGGTGTGAGTGGAATCGAGCTACTGGGAGTTTTGTCGCTGGTTCACTAAACCTAGCCTAGCTGAGAAGAGTCCAGCAAGAAATTCAGCTAGGCCCGACCTGGGTCGGACTGAGTCTACCCGGTGTGCGGCGGTACCGGGACGAATAGAGACTATATGTGTCACTGTTGTCGCGATGACGACCAGGCGTGTGGTTTGGCCAACTGAGGCATTTGTAATTGCTATCATTGCTTAATCATTGTAGCATTCGTGTTGTTCAATTGTAAGGACGTTAAGCCATTTAGTTCGGTAAGTTGCGTAAAAAGCTTTTATAGTAACTCTGATTGGGGGAGGCCTATGTTCAGCAGTGGACGTCTTTCGGCTGAAATGATGATGATGATGATGAATAACTCGGTACCTGCCTACTTATTAAAACGAAGAGTCCACTGACCCCGAGCTATCACCTTTTTAATTGCTGTAAACTCTAACGCGTATTTATAGCATTCTTGGATAGATTAATATTTGTGTTACTTCTGTGATCCTTATTACGAGGTTAACAAGTAAAATAACTAGACATTTCTGATGTCAGGCAGTGATTAAATTTTTTTTTAAATAGCCTATACAGGGCGTCCCACGGCTATGCCACATGGAGGGAAAGTACCTTGAATATTGTAGATGGAACATTTTACTGAAAGAAGACATTATTTTAATTTTAAAAACAATTGAAACTACATTCACAGATATTTAAATCATTTTATGGTTGAACCGGGAATCGAACCTGTTACACGTGATAAATTGATAAATTTTGTATCAAAAATGTTAAAATTCATAATCTTCCTTTTATTTCTGACACTATTTTATTTAGCAAAAAATAATCCTTATGATGAAGCCTTTCGGTCGGTATGATAAAGTTACAGGGTAATTATTTTTCCCGTGTAACGGGTTCGATTCCCGGTTCAACCATAAAATTATTTAAATATCTGTGAATGCAGTTTAAATTGTTTTTTAAATTCAAATAATGTCTTCTTTCATTAAAATGTTCCATCTACAATATTCAAAGAGTACTTTCCGTCCATGTGGCATAGCCGTGGGACGCCCTGTATAGTGTCCCACTGCTGGGCAAAGGCCTCCCCTCTTTTACACCAATCGTCTCGGTCGTGTGCCAGCTCCCGCCAATCCATACAAAATGTATCAAGGTCGTCCCGCCATCTCCTTTTCGGTCTGCCTCTGCTTCGGGAGCCATCTTGTGGGATCCATTTAGTGGCTACTTTGGCCCAACGCTCCGGGTGCATTCGATAGACATGCCCAGCCCAGTCCCACTTCAGCGTTGCAGCCTTAACACCCACATCTACGATACCAGTTTTGGAACGCAGCTTCGTGTTTCTGATCCGGTCAATTCTACGGACTCCAACTATGCTGCGTCCCATTCAAAGTTGCTCGCATAAAATCATTTTCACACCTGCTATTCAGAAAAGAGTTATTGTTGCCTTCGAATGAGGGATCAAAGATGGACTTTTCTTCCCTCATTTGAGGGCCACAATGACTCTTTTTCTCATAGAAAGTGTGAAAAGCACACATACATCTTTGTACACGTGTTGGTTTGTCGACAGTTTAGTTCCTATTCTTCACTCAATTGCTCAAAGGTTAACTGGAAGAGATCCCTTACAGGGATAAGTTCGCCTTTGTACATGATTGATCTGTTTTTTTTTCTGTATAATTTATTTTACTTGTCTTGTGTACAATAAAGTATTTACATACATACATACACACAAAAGCAGTATCTTTTTTTTATATACAACGTCGGTGGAAAACAAGCGTACGGTCCACCTGATGGTAAGCGGCCACCGCAGCCTATAGACGCCCGTAATTCCATAGGAGTCACGTGCGCCAACCCTTTATAAGATTTGAGGATGCACTGCCACTTGATAGTAAAATTATTTGTAAGACTTCTCATGTTTTTAGCAGTGGGCCTCATAGACGGTGTGAAAAGTAGTATGTGTCACACGGTAGCAAAATTGTTTCCGTCTTGGGCGTAAACACTTGAATACATCGCTACACTCAAGATTCTACTTTACAATCCCTCGCTTCGCTCAGGATTCTATTGTACAATCTTTCGCTTCACTCAGAATTCAATATACCGCTCTCGCCGTAAATCCATCATTTTGCTCCCTTGAGACACAATCTACTGTTTCTACTTCCACATCGCCATCCATACTATCCCCGTCTTCATCAAAAGCCGCTCGTCAGCGTATTCATTAGAAATTGCTCATAAAGTATGTTTTGTTACTTAAGAGGCACTCCGGAGCTGTAGCCGGCGGCCACAAACTTGCTAGGTGCCTGGAAAATTGATAAGAAGACACTACAATCTTAGCGTATTCATGGAGCTATTGCAGCATTATTTGCATTTTGGCTGCCGCTCCAACGTTTAAGACTTAAAAATATTTTGTAGAGACAAAAGTTTTTACAAATGTAAATCTGTCTGCTATTAATCCCGCGTTGAAAATGTATAGCTTCTGTCTACGGTTGTTTTGGGATTCAGTTTTTCTTTTCGGCACTCCGTATGTGAAAAAAAACTCGATCATCGCAGAAAACATGCTTTGCAAGAATTTTTACTATCCTTAAAAATGAGATTTTGCCGGTAACTCTTCCGCGTCAATTTCATCTCTTTGAGTCGACTTATGGAATTATATACATTACTACAGAGGCCGGAAAGTAAGGGGTCGCCGGCCGAATACATATAGACGGCCGAGCGTAGCGAGGCCGGATATTTACTAGGTTGGCATCCCCTTTTCACGCCGAGGTGTGTATAGTGCTTTTCTCAAACATGCAATGAAATAATTTAAAAAAAACTCCAACAAATCTACCTTTAATTTCTAAAGAAACTAGAAATAAAATAAGACAAAAAATTCAATTACAGACTAATTACAGAATGACAAAATTCCAATACGTAGTAGACATTTTTACCGCTAATATTTAGATGAAATAAATCTACAAACATGAAACAGTTCAATAAATTTGCAATTAAAATTATTGAACTGTGTCAATAATGTGTCACTTATTATGTTCATGTCGATTTTATATAAATAAAACAGCAAAATATAGCAAACATCGTTTATTTTATTTTTTAATAATCATAGTGGCAAAATGTCATGACGAATCAAAAAGCAAATACTTGCTTATGGCTGAACGCCGTGATGCTGTGTCACAAATAAATATGGAAATGACACTTCGCAGTCTGTTGTAAGGAACATAACCTCAATATTTCATTGCATGATTGAGAAAAAGGTATTGTTATTTTAATTTTAAGCTTTCTGTGTACCTTTTATCCGAATCCATTCAGTTTTGCGTGAGGGAGTAACATAAAGTCAAACATCGAATCTGCCAAACTTTCATGCATAAGATCAGTTGGATTATAAATAAATTCAGTATATGGAGCATGTTAGTTAGCAAACCAATATCAGGTTTTAATCAAATTCACCAATTACCTAGGTGCTACGTCATAAATATGTATACAGTTTTCGAACTTATTGTCTAAGACATAAACTGCTAGAAAGTATACATGAATGTTCCTGACGTTAGGGAGGATTCAACTCTCATCTTACCTTTATATTCCGTTTCAAATTATTTCCACCAATTTTTGATCCCGACAGCTTTATTATTCAATTAGTCAACTAATTCGTTTTAATTAAACCAACCCGCAGCACACGAGCGACAGACATATCGAATTAAATTACACGTGTCTCTTGAGAATTTCAAGAGACTTGAAATTGAAATGAATTTGCCTGACATATGAGACCTTATGTACGTTCTGTAATACCTGAAAATCTAACAGGGTGGGTCCTGAGTGATATTTAATTAATGTTGTTTAGGTCACAGGGATCCATTCCATATATGTTATCTATAGAAGAATGTCTTCGTAAATCAGTGGGGTAATCACATAACTTTTGTACTACCGTTAGGTAGATTTTAATGTCAAATTTTAATTGTCAGCAGGCGAATCACGTAATTTTATGTACTAACGGTAGATAGATTTTATTGACAGCGCCAATAGCATCCTGAAAACGTTCGTTGATAAACTAGATGCACCACTACCGAGACACTGGAACAAACTACATGTAGGACTAGCCAGTGTCCAGGGATGGTGCATTTAATTATTTATTATTATTGTTATTATTATTTATTGTGTATTTGTCTTTTTCGAAATTGTAATTTATTCTTAATTTAATTTTTATTTTTGGTTAATGTTCCTAATGTAATTTTATGAGATGAAATGTAAATGTAATTTTGTGTTGTAATATGGGCTAAGCCTGCAATAACTTGCTCTGATCTTGCTCTGATCGGTGAGCTCAGCAGAACACGTGTCGGATGCCATGTGAACAGGGTTTGTTTTAACAACATAAGCTATGCTGACGACATGGTTCTGCTGAGCCCATCGGTCGGTGGTTTGAGGATACTCCTCGACATTTGCGAATCGTACGCTAAGAAGCACGACCTTAAATATAATGTACTTAAAAGCGAGTACATGGTATTTAAGGCCGGTAGCAGGTGTCCATCGTATGTGCCTCCCATACTTTTAAATGGACAGCAGGTAAAGAGGGTATACATGTTCAAGTATTTGGGACACTTGTTAACCGACGACCTGCGAGACGATGCGGACATCGACAGGGAGCGCAGAGCATTGGCGATCAGGGCTAACATGATATCGCGAAGGTTCAGCCGATGTGCGGTGCGTGTTAAATTAACATTATTTAGGGCGTACTGTACGTCGCTGTATACCTGTAGCCTATGGTGCAAATACACCCAGAGATCGCTCAATGCAATGCGCGTCCAGTACAACGATGCATTTAGGGTGCTGTTGCGGCAGCCGCGCCACTGTAGCGCGTCCGGTATGTTCGCGGATGCGGCAGTGGACGGATTCCACGCCACACTGCGCAAGCGCTGTGCCGCGGCGCTCTGCAGGGTGCGCGCCAGCCGCCACAGTCTCCTGAATGTAGTGGCAGACAGATGGGACGGCAGTCTACTAAGGCACTGGTCCACATTACATTTAAGCTTTCACAATAACATAGTTATATAAGTCTTTGTGCTACTAACAATTTATGGATCTAAGTTGTCCGAAATAAATGCATTTTATTATAATAAAGGATTATTATTATTATTATTATTATTATTATTGACAATTTTGAAGTATAAATGTATGAGCTGCAGCCGAATCACGTAACTTTATGTACTAACGGTAGATAGATTTTACTGTCAACTTTGAAGTATAAATGTATGAGATGACAATTAAAATTTGACATTAAAATTTATCTAACGGTAGTACAAAAGTTACGTGATTCGCATGCTAAATGGCAGAGATATCAAAGTGGGGATGTCTGGGAAAATCTTTTAGCTTGCGCTCATGGAATAGCGGCCCTGAAATATCAGTGATTTATTCGTAGTATTACAAATGCTACACACCCGTAAAAATGACGTACTTATATGATAGACGGGACTCTGATCTGGTTCAACGCACAGATTAATATTTCATTTTTATCTAGCTAAGTCACTAGAAAAATATTCATTCGATATATATACAGCAAAATAAAATAAGTTCTCGCTTCGCTACTTACTCATATATCCCGTTAAATGCTGTGTCTATCATCCGGAAAGGAATCTTCTCTAGTCAGTTATCAAAGACTCCCGAAGTTAATTGATTACGTTACTAACGAATTTTTATCTCTCCAGTCTCTGGTGATGTAAACAAAAACAAACGTTACAGAATCAAAGCTATCCATTGGCATCGGCGCGAATTGACACTTATTTACGTTAACCACCTTATCCTTACAAATTAGACTGCTGATGAAAACAATTGTACCATTAAAAATAGCGACATTGAAGCGTTTAGTCTTAGGAGGGATTTTGCCTCCCTGTGCGTGTTCTACCGCCTGTATAAGGAGATGTGCCCTGAAGAACTGTTTGATATGATGCCCACGGCCACCTTTCATCATCGCACCGCTCGCCATCGGCAGCGAGCTCATCCCCACACCTTGGAGCCATTGCGTTCTCGTACAGTACGATTCAACAGGCACTTCATACCAAGAGCACTGAGGTTGTGGAATGAGCTTCCTGCCGAGGTATTCCCAATGGGCTACAAAATGGGACTTTTCAAAAAGGCGTGAAAATGTTTCTTACGGGTCGGCAACGCGCGAGGAACGCCTCTGGTATTGCAAGCGTCTATAGGAGACGGTAACTTACGTGGTATAAAAAAAAAGTTTCAGCATAAAAACAACTATAAGAGTCTATTCAAATATTGCAGGGAACTACCAGTATATGACAAAGTAGATTCAGCCGTTGTGTCCCAATACAGTGATAAAGGTCCCGAATTACTCAAAAGACAGAGACTTTTTTTTTGAACCTGACTGTGGCTTTATAGGCCGGGCCCAATAAAGCGATAGGAGTGCGCGGTTGGAGAGTAGCCTGGGGAAAATCCAGGGGAAAACCTCCGGCACGACCACGCGTGTGGTTTGGAACACTGGAATACTCTAAGAGTTTGCGCTCCAGTGAGATTGGTTGAGTGTTTTCAACCGAATCTGAGGTGTGAGTGGAATCGAGCTACTGGGAGTTTTGTCGCTGGTTCACTAAACCTAGCCTACCTGAGAAGAGTCCAGCAAGAAACTCAGCTAAGCCCGACCTGGGTCGGACTGACTCTACCCGGTATGCGGCGGTACCGGGATCACGACAAAGACCTGATAACTTGCTTAACCTTAGGTATCTCCCAGCATAATCCAGCCAGTACTAATGATTATGATGATGAGTGTGACCAAACGCGCCGCCACTTTGAATAGACTCCCATATAATGTTACATACAATAAAAATGCAAAGCAAATAGTAACAATGTATAAAAGGATGCTGATAACTAGCTTGCCTAATCTCACTGTTAAATAATACCCGACTGATAGATTTGGGTCATTGTCAGATTTAGGTTCGCGTCTTTTCGGTGGACATATCAAAAGTTAAGGACCTCAAAGCTTAATTTTGGATTGGTCTAGTAACCCGCATAAACGGTGTTTCCGTAACTATTAATCCATGTAATAAAAACATAACTTATATGTACATAAGCCGTTAACTATTGACCACCGGGTGGACAAATTTTGTTTTTACAACTGACAATGATCCATTTATATTATTCTTAAGCGTAAAATCGAAAGTATCTACAAAACTACTCGATAAAAATCTTTTCATGTTAAGATTAAGAGTTCCCAATAAGTAATTTTCATGTACTTTTAAAAGAAATAAACATATTAAATTAAAAAAAAAAAATTTTATTCATCGCCCCAAACTGGTTCCTGCAAAATGGTATTTACTAAAACGACTGCCATCAAACCTTCCAAACCAGGTAGGCTACAGCCCAAGGTACATACTCGATTGCTAGAAAAACGATACCAAGTGCCTTGACTCACACCTCAGATTTGCTTGAGGCCGCTCAACTAATCTCACTGGAGCGCAAACTCTTAGAGTATTCCAGTGTTTAAACCGCCCGCGTGGTCGTGTCGGAGGTTTTGGCAACTCTCCAACCGCGCACTCCTATCGCTTTATTGGGCCCGCCCTATAGCCACAGTCAGGATCAAAAAAAAATGCCAAGTGGACTGACCTTCTGTATTTTAATTACTTAGTCTGTGATCAAAGCGAACATTGCTCGCAATATACGTAATGCAATTCAATCAGAGTATGTTACCAATGAAACATTCAGAGCTTCCACAGGGAATGTTTTGGATGCACTCATGTCGTTCAAAGACTCTCTGTCGTTCAAGTAAACTTATCCGGATACTAATAAAGAGTCTCGCTAAAACAAGGCTTCCTTTACCTGAAATATGTATCATTTCGCTACATACGGTTGGTCATAAAGGCTTGTTCGGAATGTTCGGCTTGTTCTTGAATTGTAAATTAATATTTTGACATGTAAAAGTGCCCTTGTGGCCTATTTGCAGAATAAATGTTTGAATTTGAATTTGAATTCCTAGGATTGCTTGTGCTTCCTAGGATTGCGTGTGCTGGTTCCTAGGATTCCTAGGATTGCTTGTGCTTCCTAGGATTGCGTGTGCTGGTTCCTAGGATTGATTGTGCTTCCTAGGGTTGCGTGTGCTGGTTCCTAGGATTCCTAGGATTCCTAGGATTGCTTGTGCTTCCTAGGATTGCGTGTGCTGATTCCTAGGATTGCTTGTGCTTCCTAGGGTTGCGTGTGCTGGTTCCTAGGATTCCTAGGATTGCTTGTGCTTCCTAGGATTCCTAGGATTGCTTGTGCTTCCTAGGATTGCGTGTACTAGTTCCTAGGATTCCTAGTATTGCTTGTGCATCCTAGGATTGCGTGTGCTGGTTCCTAGGATTCCTAAGATTGCTTGTGCTTCCTAAAATTGCTTGTGCTGGTTCCTCGAGTAATTTGTAAGCTGTGGCCTCTCAGGCGACTATTCTTACTCATTGTAAACAGATTTTAAGTCAGGTAAGTCATAATAACTATGCAGGACGTCAAAGAGATGAAATCGGGAGTAGTTTACGCGGACAAAGCCGCAGGCAAGGCTATGGTTTATATAAATCGTATTTCAGTTTCCGTTGCCGTGTATATTTTTTTGGAGTCTAGTCAGAAAGAATAGGACATGACGTCACGATCCTCAGCTTTGAGGGAACGATTGATGATGACATGTTTATGCGAAATTATTTTATAATAGTTTTGGTTTGGGTCGAAAGATATCAAGAAGATGGCAGAGGATTTTGAATCTTCTATCATGCAAGATTAAGTTACATTCTGCACGGATTACTGTGACACAACTCGACCAAAGCAGAACTGTTGAAATCCCTCACAATATGAACCTACCTACATTTAGATACGACGGGAAATGAGATCGTATTAGTAAACCGGATTGTTCGGCAAGTTCCTAAGGCGCGAGGGTAAATTCAATAGGACCCCTATTTCAGCCCTTGCGCACAACGGGTCGCAATTACATGTGTTCGGTAAGTGGGGGCTAATTGAACCAGGGACCGATACCGGTATTTTTAAAAAACCCTGAATTAGCCCAATATTTTGGATTATTTTTTGTTCTTTACGTAGGGCTGAATCATGTATTTAGGTAACAACGTCGTATTATTAGATTGTCCCATTAAAAACGAAATAATGAACCGATGACCGTAATAATACCGGTATTTTTCTATGGAGAAAATACCGGTATCCGATCCCTGAATTGAACGTGTAACGTAGTTCACTTGTTATTATAAACTAAAATTAAATGTACGTACCGTAAACTGGGGTTACTTTAAGAAAAAACGGGGCCGTTTTGATAGAATTAAAAGACTTATATAATCATCACCAAGTATTTCTAGTTTGATTCATTTTAGTAAATAGTTGGGAAATTTACCAAGGTATTTTACTGACCTCATGTTAAGCAAATAAATACTAAAACACGGCATAAAAACTGGATTTTTAAAGTTGCCCCTCAATTTAAAAGTAGCCCGGAATGGAATTACGATTTGAAACGGGATATTTACCATGTATATTTGTATTTAAAAAAAAACAAATCCGTTTCAAATCGTAATTCTAATGTAAATGACCATGTAAGCTTGAAATCTTGTACGTATATGGATTTAAAATTACACGATTTTCATACATTATTGATATTGATAGCCGCTCATGCCAGTCAGCTCGCGACTACGGATGTTGTGACACATTCGAAACGTCTATCAAACCTTGATAAAGGTAAGTAAATATATATTATTTATTTAAGTTTTATTTGTAAGTTATATTATTGAAACAAATGAAAATAAAATACTATAACAATTACATACTATTAATATAAGGCTTAAGTCTATAAAAATAAAAAAATAAATTAAAAACTAAACTAAATCTAAAAATGGCCCCTGTGGCATTGTGCCGAAGACGCTGGCAGCATTTCCTCGCTGAATAGTAAGACTAATTTTCTGTGCGAGGTAGCCAGTAATTTATTTATTTAAATTAGTATTGTACGATATAAGTTCCGTTTTCGTTGTTTACATATTTTTTAAGTGAGAATAATGTGTACTTAAGAATGTCATATAAACGGATTCTCTATATGTAATCCAGTAATCTGAACATTTCAATAATCCGGCACCGTTTGGTTTTTAATAGTGCCGGATTAGTGATATTATACTGTGTTGGTATTCGTCTCTCTTAAAGTATTTAAAAATAAAAAATACCTAGGCGCATTGCAAAGAAATCTCAGTGTTTTTGGTTAGGATTTTTTTTTCTTAAATTTACGATGGTCATTTTGTTTGTTGAATTTACTTTCATCATCATCATTATCATCGTTATCCCGGTACAGTTGCATCCTAAAGGATGCGCGGGGTCCGCTACCTAATCCCAAGAGTTGGCGTAGGCACTAGTTAATACGGAAGCGACTGCCATCTGACCTTCTAACCCGAGGGAAAACAAGACTATTGGAATTAGGCTTGTCAAGTGAGTGGGCAACCTGACTGTTAGAAGTTCTCAAGCCGCCCGAAGGCCTCTAACTTGGCTTAACGACTGCTATCATAGACAGCAGCCGGGATCAACCGCTTAACGTGCCTTCCAAAGCACGGGAGCGCTTAGTTAATAACCACTCGAGGCGGTCACCCATCCAATAACTGACCTGGGCCGATGTTGCTTAACCTCGCATACCGCACGCGGTACGCGGGCGCCGCTGGGCCACGAGCGCTCCTGTTGAATTTACGTCACTGATTCAATATTTTATGTGCGTAAAATAAGTCACCCAATTTACAATCAAACCAGATACTTACAAGGTTGTTACGAAACTCAAATAAACTTATGTAAGATGTAAACGAGAGCCTTTTGGCCTTAAGGCACCTTACATATCTTTTTTTTGAGCTCAAGTTATTTTCTTTTTCTTTATAAACAAAAGTAACTTAGCTATGGCTATGAGAGTAATTCTAAGCGAGACGTATAGTTTCATATAGTACATTTTATTATAATATAATGTTATTTAAATTGAAAAAATATTGATAATTTCAATAAACAGAAGGGATACGATGCTTTTAGTAATGTTTTATATAGCAACGGAGGCAATTTTTGTGCTTTTATTATTTGTAGTAAAAAAGAAAATCGGTTTTTTACTTGAATTTTTTAGTCTCAGAGTGATATTTTCAACGTTATTTCTTAATGAAAAACCCAAAATCACTACATAGTATAAAACAAAGTCGCTTTCTCTGTCCCTA
Organism: Epiblema foenella; assembly: GCA_963556455.1. NCBI lineage: Eukaryota > Metazoa > Arthropoda > Insecta > Lepidoptera > Tortricidae > Epiblema > Epiblema foenella. Next base: position 1,102,050 of record OY747108.1, on the reverse strand, counting down.
ATCCCTATATCCCTATGTATGCTTAAATCTTTAAAACTATTCAACGGATTTTGATGCGGTTTTTTTAATAGATAGAGTGATTGAAGAGGAAGGTTTATATGTATAATAACATCCATTAAATAGTGCACCCGTGCGAAGCCGGGGCGGGTCGCTAGTAAGATATAATTTACATTCTACCAGGCCGCAATAGTGACTAGATAGTAATGAAGAGAGAATGGGGTCCATATTGGCTCACATAACATTACTTGTCATATTATTTTTCATAATAACGCTTTTTGATCATAGTAATCATTTGTCATAATTTTTTTGCCTACAAATTTGTTGTATATACATTTGTATTACCAACATCATTACTCATAATTATATTTAGGCAGATTTTTTAACAACATAATGTCATTTCCAACTATTCATCACAACTCATAATGATTTTTAAAATAAACTTAATAATTATAAACTTATATTGTATATCGGCTGTCAATGTATGCGCTGAATTACAACATGTAAATTTGATTGTCAATAAATCATCTATTATGTCGATTATCCTCGCAACTTTTTCATTTTTCATGTACCTAGCTTATTAAGCGATTTCGGCCCGCCAAGGAGTCGACGGAGCCCCGCTTCGCGGGGCTCCTTTTTCCGCTCTGAGGAACAAAAGACACCTAACACTCCTCCTCGCTTCGCTCGTCGTCGTACCTATCCCGACTCTGGGACTGTATTTCTATTTTGATAGCAAGTTGAATGTGGTGTGGAAGATACCTGACAGTTTATAAATAAAACCAGGTAAAGTTTAAAATAAATATTATATAATATTTTATTACTAATTTTTCGTTGTTAAAAAATAAATATGATTTAAAATTTTATTATTTAAAATCGTTATATTTTAAAAATAAATGAAAATTAACATTAGTATTACAGATATTTATTATGATTGACATTATTAACATGAATGATTCAGTGTTACGATAGTTATGCGCAAAGACAAGTTATAAGTAATGATCATTATGATATAAAATTATATAACAAACATTTTCGGACTTCCAATAATCGAAGTAGCAATTTTATGTGAACTTTGGCGCACCCGAGAGAATGTCAAGACACAGTCTCAATTCACACAAAAAGTAGCCTAAATAAATGACAGTTTTTAACTCATAAGGACTCTTAATATAAAACTTGCGCAAAAAATGCTGAGTACGTGTCTCCTCGGTCTCTTGTCGCCATGTGTGTCTGACGACGAATTTCTCATCAAATAGCGATGACGTATTTTTTTCATCCAAACGTTTCTTACTACGTATTTTTATTAGAATTACGATTTGAAACGGGATATTTACCATGTATATTTGTATTTGTGAGTTCCCGATATTTCGGCACTGCTGCAAGCGCCATTATCAAGGATTAACTGACGAAAAATACGCTGATGGGTCATTGTCAGATTTAGGTTCGCGTCTTTACGGTGGATAAATCAATAGTTAAGGGCTACAAAGCTTAATTTTGGATTGGTCCAGTAACCCGCATAAACAGAGTCTCCGTTGCTATAATTCCATGTACTAAAAACATAGCTTACATGTACACAAACCGTTAACTATTGACCACCGAAGGGACAACTTTTGTTTTTGCAACTGACTATTACCCATTCGGGTCCTGACTCTCAACAATAGATAACCACACAAGGTCACCCAGGTCGGATCCCGGGGAAGGGTTCCCATAGGACTGACTGAGTTTCCCCTTTGGATGGCTATGCCTATCCGCTGGGTGAGAAACGAGCCAGCTCTATGGTCCCCGGAAAAGACATTGATGACCTGAGGGTCTACAGTGTCTAAATTGAAGAATAAATGAAAAACTTTGTACTGAAAAATCCTCTGTATTCTGTAAGCGAATTTTTTGACATTAATAAATAAATAAATATTAGAGGACAATCTTACACACATCGAACTAGGCCCACAGTAAGCACACACTTTTAAGCAAGCACTTTTTAAGGCACGAGTGAATAGGCACCTTCTGGGTGAGCTCGCTTCGTCGTCGGCCTCATCTTTGCCCCCTGGCTAGATGCTGGCCAAGAGCGATCCCATTTTTAATAATAATAAAAAAAAAGTAAGCTCAAGAAGGCTTGTGTTATGGGTACTAGACGACGATATATTTAATAGATATAAATACTTAAATACATAGAAAACATCCAAGACTCAGAAACAAATATTCATGCTCATCACACAAATATTTGCCCTGACCGGGATTCGAACCCAGGACCGTCAGCTTCACAGGCAGGCAGGTGCACTACCCACTAGGCTAAACCGGTCGTCAAACATAACAGCATAAATATAATTTTAATCTTAATTCTGACTTTATTGCATTGTATTGAGTTGTATTTCATGGCGATCCTCTCAGGTGAAATTTATCATACTCATTGTATTATTTAACTGCTATTTTATTCGTTGATTTTTAATTTATTTTGTTTTATTTAATATTGTTGACGATCACAATGGAGATTCTTGTAAATTGACATGTAATTTATATTGTAATATTATATTGTGAATAAATCAAAATCAATCAAAATCAAAACATTTATTCTGCAAATAGGCCTCAAGGGCACTTTTACAAGTCAAAATCTATCTAGGTACATCAATTAAAAATAATACAATAATCAAAGTATCATTAATTAAATGTAGTGTTACATGTCAAAAATAAGACTAAGACACTAATAACAATCGAGATTTGTTAGAGATGTATAAGGTCTCTAAGCGTCAAGATAAAAGGTAATAAAGTAAGTACACAAATCATAATAAAATATTTTGAGCTATATCTATAATACGTCAACATGAGAATAATAAAATCTAATAAATAAATATCCTCAGAGATGTATAAGGTCTCTGAGCGTCAGTCTAAAAAATAAAATCAAATGAGAACAGTGAAGTCTCTCATCATGTCAATTCCACTGAACACTAGTACGAAGTTACTAGTCCTTGCAAACATGAACAGACCGGACCCCACAAACAGCACCCGTTCACGAGTATGACGCGTATCTGAATCTGAATGATTTCACTTCATTTCATTTCAGTTAGGCTGCTCCGAATTTAAGCGAGATGTGTCGATGTGACCTATCTCTTAATCCCAGATCTCAAAGGGATTTGGTACCAAAATAGCTGTATTAAGAGCGCTCACGCACCGTTGTTTGATAAAGGCTCAGCGTGCGAGTGCACTAGCCGAATTAAACTAGTGTGTGCTCTTTGGTGCCGGGATATTCGCCCCTAGCGAGTAAAGTTTTACAAACTTTTACTTAATGTTTTTATATAAAATCTATTTCAAAATATTTAGTTCTCTTTTGTTTCTACCCTAGATATCTGTATGTAAGTAGTAAGTGGATATTATTATTATTTTTCTCTTATGTATTATTTTTTCTTTTGCAGTCATATTTAATTATTTATATTTCTTTTGGCTATTATTTAGTGTATGGCGGTCCGTGAGTCACCGACGGTACTGGCTGAAAATCAGCGCTGTAGGTGTGTGACACCTCAGCATAATGCTGAGCCAGTGTCCGTTTCACTGCCGCGGGGACACACATGGTGTTGTTTTGTTTTCTTCTGTTTTTGTTTTTTTTTTGTAATATGTGTGTCTTCTGTGTCTGTGAATAAATATTTCTTTCTTTCTTTCGTTCTAAATATACAACGCCGGTGGCAAACAAGCTTACGGTCCACCTGATGGCAAGCGGCCACCGCAGCCTATAGACGCCCGCAACTCCAAAGGGGTCACGTACGCGTTGCCGACCCTTTATAAGATTTGAGGATGCACTGTGTCGACAGCAGAAGGAACACATTTAGGTCCCTCGCTCTCAACACAGTGCATCCTCGGGAGCTCTGGCAACCTTGCTCACCATGTTCCTTATAGTCCTCCTAGCGTTATCCCGGTACAGTTGCATCCTAAAGGATGCCCGGGGTCCGCTATCTAATCCCAAGAGTTGGCGTAAACACTAGTTTTTAGGGAAGCGACTGTCATCTGGGAAAGCATCGAGGGAAAACCAGACAATGGAATTAGGCTTGTCAAGTGAGTGGGCTAATTATGATGAAGAAGTTCTCAAGTCGCCTGAAGGCCTCTAACTTGGCTTAACTTGTATGTTGTATGTTCGGGTAACGTCTGGCAACTTTAAGAGCGGTAGGGCACAGCAAAATCTCATATTGCTCGAATTCCTTTTATTATCGGGTAGTATTTCGAAATCCTATTTTTGTACACTAATTCAATACATATCATGGTTTTTTTTTTGGAATAGAAAACTGGCCATAAAAATGTAGAATGACCAAATATATGAATATGAGATGTTAGATCTTCGTGAAAGATCTTAAGATCTTAGACATAATAATGTAGAAATAATAAGGTCTCTCCGGATACTGAATCAGAATCAGAAAAATGTTTATTGTAGACATAGGTACAACTGAGTGGTGAAACTGACCAGTTTTCTTTTATATTATTTATTTTATCTTTTATTTATATAATAACTAGAAAATAAAATTAAAATATCAGCACTCAAGCTTCAGAGCCTATCCTTCGAACTTCGTATCGTGCTGTCCAGCACCCTTGTGTTATTCACTATATGACTGAAAGGGACAGCAGGATACGAAGTTCGGAGGCCTTCTGACTCCGCAATATTTGTGATAGTCCACATTGAAAGGGACCTTACGGCGGCAGGCGCTTACGCTGCGAATCGGTGCTATTGTACTCAAACAACGGCAATAAAGGCGTAAGTGCCGGCCGCTATAAGGTCCCTTTTGATGTGGACTACCACATTTATTAAATATAACCATGCAACTGTCGGCCCAATGTGGAACACATCAAGCCCATGGCGATAAAATTGTCGACGGCAAAACAATAACGCGATAACGCGACCCGCCTGATTGAAATCACCGTCACGTACGCTCTGTTGACGTATCCGCAGCGTATTCCCAGCGTTTTTACAAGTTCACTCATTTTATTCCGTTTAGTAACGAGCGTTCATGAAACTCAAATTTTGCCGAGTGGCAATTGCTTTTTTTTATGTTATAGGGGGCAAACGTGCAGACGGATCGCCTTATGGTAATCAATTACCGTCGCCCATACTTACACACCTGCAACACCAGAGGAGTCGCAAGTGCGGTGCGGGCCTTTCAAAAGGGTATACGCTCTTTTCTTGAAGGTTTGAAGGTCATATCGGTCCGGAAATACCGCAGGCGACAGTTCATTCCATAGTTTGGTTTTGAAAGCATTTGGCTTCATACATTTATTTTAGACAGTTTTATTGCTGAGCAACGCTGCTGTGTGTGCTACGCCGTAGCGTGTAGCATTATACCTAGTTAGTTACTAAGTTATGTTACTAGTATTTACCGTTTATAAAATAGTAGAGTGACATCACGCATGCGTCGCCTCGTACTATCATTGTATGGAAAAAAGGGAAATTTTCTGTTTTAACCGTGAAATATTGCGTGTATGTACATAGTTGCCATACAAATTATTTTTTGTGAAACATGGGAATTCTATTCGTAAACTTTCAATACATAAAATTTATTTATTTATTTACAAACAGTAATAACAGTTAAATAATAATAACTTGAATAATATTACAACTAATTTGAATCTAAAACAGGCCCTTGGGGCATTGTACCGAGGATGCTGGCGGCATTTTCTCGGTGTATCGTAATGCTGATACGTTGTGCGAGAAAGTCGCCAGCTTTTCCCTCACCAGTTACGTCAACCAAACGCTTCGCGATTTCAGTAAATAAATTGTGCGCGCTGGGACCCCATGGACCAAGAGTTTCGACAGGTGTAGCTCTCTCCATCTGACTCTATCCAGGGCCGCCTCCTTGATCTCCTTATACGACATGACTGCTAGCTTTCCTTTTATTTGTGTCATGTAGCTTAACCTCGGCCTTCCCCTTCCTCGCTCCAAAGACCAAGTTTCGACACCAAAAGGTACAAAAAGGTATTCTCTGCAGAGGCCCTTACATTAAATTAAAACTAGTACTTCCAATTTGGCCAATAAACAAAAACCAAGGTTTTTTCGAATATCTATAGTCCCATATTTTATTTTTATGATTTTAATTTTGTCTAATTTACTTTTTATTGTCATAATTTGAAGGTTTTCTATCCATATAACTACATTATGTTATCAATGTAACATGCCATCCCTATTATCAGTAGCATCGGCAGCACCCTTGTGATTGTTCTAGACTTGAAAACGTCGATAGGCTACGGTGTCTGTTTACCATCACGCAGACTACGCTCGTTTGCCGCCATTATAGTATAAACAAGTGAATCAAATAAAATCTAAATCAAAACGTTTACCCCCGTATTCATAAAACTTAACAAACCTCTGCTAACTTAAAAGTTCTTTGTCCCATTCTCACAAACGTCAATATCAAAGTGACAGATAAGGACAAACGAACTTTAGCGGCAAGTTAACTAATATAGGTTTGACAGACGTTTATGAATAAGGGGGTTATTCTGCAAATAGGCCTCAAGGGCACTTTTACAAGTCAAAATCTATCCATATCAAATAAAAATAATACAATAATCAAAGTATTATTAATTAAATGTAGTGTTACATGTCAATAATAAGACTAAGAAACTAATAACAATCCAGATTTGTTAGATATGTATAAGGTCTCTAAGCGTCAAGATGAAAGGTAATAAGGTAGGTACACTAATCATAATAAAATATTGTGAGATATATCTCTAAGCGTCAGCATGAAAATAATAAAATCTAATAAATGAATATCCTCACAGATGTATAAGGTCTCTGAGCGTCAGTCTAAAAATAAAATCAAATGAGAACAGAACGAAGTCTCTCATCATGTCAATTCCAACCCACGAGTCATAGGGCCGACTTACTATGAGCGACTACCTCTAGAACTGAAAGATGAAACTAGTGACGAAAAATTTAAAAGTCGCCTGAGAAACTTTTTATTGGAAAATCCGCTTTATTCTATAAATGAGTATTATGACATAACTAGTTAGATTTAACGTATTCTATTTTTTATTGAGATGCATTTTTTAGATTATTGACGACCCGTAAGGTAATATTTAAAATTATTGATAAATCTTAATTTTGTATTTCGTTGACATGTATTGGTAAATATTTATTTTTATTGTAATTTTAATGTATCTACCTAATTTGTTCATGTTTCAAAACTGACGCTCACAATATAAATTCCTCGAAATTGACTATGTGTAATTTTAAGTGACATTGTATATTGCGAAATAAATAAATCAAATCAAATCACTAGTACGAAGTTAGTAGTCATTGTAAACATGAACAGACCGGACCCCACAAACAGCACCCGTTCACGAATAAACCTAGACCTCCGTTTATGGATTCAGTCAAAGAGAAGATCAATACTATTTGTAATATATCAGGAGCGCAATGCATTAACATATGAACAGAATAGTCATTACGAATATTCTACTGACAGCAGGCTCTTGAATATTGGATCATAATGAATTATTATTGCAATAATCACTTTTCCTATAGAAATGCGACGTAATTGTTAATTTATATTCATAGTTGACAGACAATCAATTAGTTTATTGGAAATGGATTGTCGCATGATTGTTACAAAATAATATAAGAGAGGTAGGGCACACCAAAATATCATCTTGCTCGAATTTGGAGCAGCCCAACTGGGGAAGTACCTCCGCCTTGCAGAAGACCACAGCCATAATAACATTATCTACTATACAAGTGTACGAGATGTGCCTGGAGGTGAGCAAGGTGGCCAGAGCTCCCAAGGATGCACTGTGTTGAGAGCGAGGGACCTAAATTTGTCCCTTCTGTTGTCAACACAATGCATCCTCAAATTTTATAAAGGGTCGGCAACGCGTACGTCACTCCTTTGGAGTTGCGAGCATTTATAGGCTGCGGTGGCCGCTCATCTTCAGGTGGACCGTACGCTTGTTTGCCACCGGCGTAGTATAAAAAATAATTATACATATCACTGAAAACATCGCATGTTATTCTTCAGTATCTCTTTATGACTATTTCATGGTTTGTATAACTAGTTTGTGCGAGGTATAAAATAATAGGTGTATATATAGTACTATGGAATGAACTGTCGCCTGCGGTATTTCCGGACCAATATGACCTTCAAACCTTCAATAAAAGAGCATATTCCCTTCTGAACGGCCGGCAACGCACTTGCGACTCCTCTGGTGTTGCAGGTGTTTATTGGGCGACGGTAATTGCTTACCATTAGGTGATCCGTCTGCTGGTTTGCCCCCTATAACATAAAAAAAATAGTACATTCCGGCAGAGGCCGCGAAATAGGGGATTACCGGGTAGTTATAGATCTAGAGATACAAGGCCGTCAATCCCTGTTCGCACCGAGGTTTGTATAGTGCTTTACTCAAAAACGAAAATGAAATTTTAAGATTATATCAAAACTTGAAATTTAATAAAATTCTAAATATTCAGTAATAAAAACATGCGCTGCAGCAGCCGGAGGCCGGCATCATCGAAGACGATCACTTCACATCAGCTTAGGCCTGCAATGTTGTATGAAATTCCATTATAGGCTACTAGTTGCACCGCACCCAAAACATGACACTTCACAGCCTGTTATAACAAATTTTGAAATCAATATTTCATTGCATGTTTGAAAAAAGAGGAATAAATACATTTATTGATTTACGAGCGATTTAATTGGTAAATAACAATAACTTAATAATATTATTATATTAAAACTAACTTGAATCTAAAACAGGCGCTTCGGGCATTGTACCGAGGATGCTGACGGCATTTCCTCGCTGCATCGCAATGCTGATACGTTGTGCGAGGAAGTCGCCAGCTCTTCCCTCACCAGTTACCTCAACCAACCAAAGAAAAGAAAAGAAATTATAACACGTTTCTTATTTTGTTGTACGAGTAGGTAGTAACAAAAATTTTTGGCCTACCGTACTAAAAAAATCTACATCTTATATTTTTATACAAACGCCTTAATATAAGGGAGGCGTACAGCGACATCTACCAGAAGACTCATGCTTCATTAACGGCACCCTGCTCGGTGCCTAAATTTTTAAATTTTTTATTTATTGAAAGAAGAAAGAAAAGAAAGAAAAACATTTATTCGTGACGATACAAACATAAAATATAGATAAACTAGATGAAAACCCGGCTACGCTCGGGTAAAATAAATAATATTCATTTTGTATAAAGTAATTAAAAATCGGTTTAGATGTGTATTTTTTGTTCAATTGAAAAAGATAATTTCTTCAATAGTTTAAGGGTCGGTTACACCAGCATACGATCACAGGCCGGACATCGTCAAATATGGCGCTGACATACATTAACTCGGTTTTTGCGTTGCACCATCCATTCGTATGCTTAACGTATGTTAAATTTTGACGATCACGTTCACCAGTGGTCCGACCGTCTGTTAACGTTAAAATCCGCCTGTAATCGTCAGAATCTGACGAACACCGCTTACGAATACAGAAGGTTTGGTGCAACCCACCCTAAAAAATAATAAGTCAAATCTGCTTCCCTTTAACGATAAATAATAGTAATAATTTTGTTTAAGTACTAAGGTTTCCTCAAAATATAATAGTTCGCAAATCGGAGGAAGAGTACGCGTGTGCGCTCGACCTTTGAATAATAAGCAAATCGTTTTAAAGTTGACGCTGAAGCCACGTCCGAGCGCGGCGTACGGCATGAGCAGTACCAAGTTATAAGATAAAGCGGGATAGGGATATGATTTTGCAGGACCCGCCGTGCTTCCGGTACCTGTCGACATGAGCCGAAATCACCAACCAATCCCTCGGTATTTTATGTTTTGGAAAAAAAATCATACACCCAGCCGTGACATGCCTTTAACATTCATTCATTGGCATTCATATCGCACGGTATTATTATGACGCGATACACTCATGTAACAGTACCTATCGCTCGTGTCTTCATGAATATTGAAGCAAAAAATTCATACAATTTTCAATACCACGATAATATTGACACCCCAGTATTGTTGTGAGTAATAATCACCGTGTAAATTAACTGATGCTATTCTGTCGGCTGGCCACTCTTTGCGGTATGATACACGGTTATTATTTTCAAATTCTGGTGTGTCAATATTATCCTAATATTGAAATATGTATGCAATTTGCTTCAATATTCATAAAGACACGATAAATACGTATCATGATATGAGTATATCTCGTGATAATAATCACCGTGCATGAAGTAAGAATAAGACTGGAGCCGGCCATACACACATAGGTACAAAGAAGTATGAAAGAGATGTAAGTATAGACAATAACACACGTGGGAGCAAGATGAACTGACAAATCTCCTGTCCCTCATCGTGTGTAAGGGCGTAATATTTGTCACCGTCACCGAAACGTCATCGATGAATGGCAATGCTGTCACCACATATAAGACGACTAAGAATGGGATGTCACGATCGTGCTAAAGGATGTATCAGTCTTCGGATACATTTTAATTTAGTCCGGTTACCATAAGTCCGTCCCTTTTGGTAATACGCTAATCCTCTTTCAACATCACCGTGTAACTGATGCCTTTGAGATGTTTTTTCGCATTCAGTTTCTGAACGCACTCGTCGTCTATGTCAAACAAATAATATCACTTGTAGTCATAGCTTGTAGTGTGGTCATAAACAAATAAGTTTCTGAACGCATCCTCCAATCAGTCAATTGCAACTAATAAATATGGCAGATCGTTTTTGTCATTATTTTCCCATATTTAAACACGAAATACGCGACAATCCGAATTTTGCCGATATATGTTGTCGATTGAAAACTCTTATTTTTTTACGCTTCATAATTTGAGATAGGTTTCGTTCGGGTCTACCGTACCCCTCGACGGAATTATTAATATAGATAAACGTAATTAGAAAAAAAAACAAGTAATCGCCACAAAAAGGTTTCGCCTCAGCGTAATGCCGACTCAGGGAGCTGGCGCTGATCTCCCGGCGAAACCTAGGTTGTTAATGACGGTGTGTGTAGCACGCTTCGCCTAAAAATTGAACGCGACCTAATACAACTTGACACCGCCGTCTTGTCGCCGTTATTCTAAAATTTACATCTTATATTATTTACTATACAGGTATTGTGTTGTGTATGGTATGATCTTGAAGATTCTCCCCTATGTTAATCGATGGGCAGACAAGATGACTGGTCAGCTTTCAAATATGATTGATGGCATAATGACATGCTCATAAAACGTTCCCAGTCATGAATACAGGGGGGTCGGGTGGGGTTTCTTCTATTCTAACTTTTTTTTTTAGATTTTTCATTTTATTCTGGTTCCTCGCTCAACCTACAACCTTATGCTCTTTCGTGAGAATGAAGCAGCTTAACTAGATAAGCGTTGTAGGCAGGCACGTATCCAGACTTTTGGTTCGGGGGGGGACAAACATTGAAACAACCATGTGAACTGTGTAAAAATCGCTGTAATCACTGTACTATAATTTCCTCGACAAAAGAATGCTATATAATTACCGGACCAGCAGGCGAATCACGTAACTTTATGTACTAACGGTAGATAGATTTTACTGTCAATTTTGAAGTATAAATGTATGAGCTGACAATTAAAATTTGACATTGATTTTTAATTTATTTTGTTTTTATTTAATGTTATTGACGATCACAATAGAGATTCCTGTAAATTGACATATAATTTATATTGTAATCTTATATTGTGAATAAATGAATCTGAATCTGAAACATTAAAATCTATCTAACGGCAGTACAAAAGTTACGTGATTACCCCGCTGCTCACAAAATTTCATGAGAATCGTTTGCGAAATGCGACCTGTAGAGGAGAACAAACCGTTGAACAAATATTTATTTTAATTTCCACAAACTTATTCGACAAAAAAATTGTATATTTATCGAACGTGATATTTCAACCCCCATAGCTCCGTCATTTAAAAAAAAAATACATATAATTAACGAACTTGTTCACAAAATTTCACGAGAATCGGTTGAGAAATGCGACCTGTAGAGGAGAACAAACCGTTGAACAAATATTTATTTTAATTTCCACAAACTTATTCGACAAAAAAATTGTATATTTATCGAACGTGATATTTCTAAAAATAAAAATACATATAATTAACGAACTTGTTCACAAAATTTCACGAGAATCGGTTGAGAAATGCGACCTGTAAACGAGAACAAACGGAAATCCGGACATAGGAAAGCATTTTTGTCGAAGCTGAAGCAGAGACCTTCGTTTCACTCGGTCAATAATAATCTCCTATAAAGAACAACGTTTGAACAGACAAACAAACATAACCTAAGCAATAAAATAGAAAATTAAGGTAACTTTTGGACATGTTCTAAAAATCGTTTTTAAGTATTCATGTTTACTTTGAGCAAAGTACAATTGAATTTTCAATATCTTTTCCTGTTAGATAATCTCCTCGTCTGTCTTTTTATACATTTTACAAAATAACTCCAAAGTTTAAACAAAATGGAAACACAGCAATCGAATTCTGGATCACTAACTTTTTAAAACAATGGTGCCTTTGTTATTGTTATTGCAATGTCAATATTTTACAATTCACTTTTCAAGAATTTCCTTCAGAAATGGATATAAAAGTTTGTTACCCGATCTCCAAGTTAGCAAAACCAATCAATAAAAAGAGATCTATTGATAATACAACATCTTAGAGACTTGCAACAAATTTGAATAAAAATAATGTCGCTAGTTGAAATGTAATAAAAAGTCACTCACGTCACAAAGTGGTCTATGCTCACGTTTTTAAGGTCGAATAAGGCACGAGTGAATAGGCATCTTCGGGAGAGCTCGCTTCACCATCAGCCTCATCTTTGCCCCCTGGCTAGATACTGGCCAAGAGTAATTCCACTATAACCCGTCATGTCTGTAATTTTTCACAGAAAATTAAAAAATGTTTTAAAAAGTCATGGCGATGTATCTAGGTTAGCCTTATTTTTAACTATTTGAAATTTCAAATCGATAGCATAAGTAGTTCTTGAGATATTTAGTGATGTGACAGACAGACAGATAGAAATCATAAGTGTTCCTTTTTACCATTTTGGTATGGAACCCTTAAAAGACCAAACCTTAAAGAAGTGAACCCGTTTATTATATTTCAATAAAAAAAAATATTTCAGTATGTCAGAAACTCACGGGATTTTTATATTAAAAATGTCGCTAGTTTATAGTATTGTATGTTAAGTACGCGTACAGAGATTATCAATTCTATACCCACCATACATCCCGTTCTGGTTCAGCAAATCTGCAAAGACTAAAAGCCCATAAAACCACACCCAAAGCATTGTAAATTCAGCACCCAGCTCGTGTGAGCTTGCGGAATGAAATCAGAAGAGCCCCAACGAAATTGGATTAAGCGACCTATTGTTGCAAAACGATAAATTTCCTATTCTGACCATATAAGCCCTCGTATCGCTGTGTTTTACACTCGGACGCCGAGCACTTTACAGGGTTAACTGCAGCGTGTATTGTTTTCCAGACTTTCTTTTTCCCCGATCGTTGGCTTTTCACGATTTAATACGCTAGCTAAGAGTTCTTGATAATAAAATCTAAAACCGGTGAGAGGCTTTAGTAAGCCTTTTCGTGGCATGGTTTACTGTCATTAGAATTACGATTTGAAACGGGATATTTACCATGTACATATTTGTATTAATGCGAGCAATGGAACGCAGCATAGTTGGAGTCCGTAGAATTGACCGAATCAGGAACACGGAGCTGCGTTCCAAAACTGGTATCGTAGATGTGGGTGTCAAGGCCGCAAAGCTGAAGTGGGACTGGGCTGGGCATGTCTGTCGAATGCACTCGGAGCGATGGGCCAATGTAGCCACTGAATGGATCTCACAAGATGGCTCCCGAAGCAGAGGAAGACCGAAAAGGAGATGGCGGGACGACCTTGATACATTTTGTAAGGATTGGCGGGAACTGGCACACGACCGAGACGAGTGGCGAAAAAGAGGGGAGGCCTTTGCCCAGCAGTTGGGACACTATATAGGCTAGTAAAAAAATAATTGTATTAGTGAGTTCCCGATATTTCGGCACTGTTGCAAGCGCCATTATCAAGAATTAAGTGACGTGCTGCGAGCGTGCGGCGTGCTGTAATAATGGCGCTTGCAACAGTGCCGAAATATCGGGAACTCACAAATACAAATATACATGGTAAATATCCCGTTTCAAATCGTAATTCTAATGTAAATGATCATGTGAGCTTGAAATCTTATATTGGTTTACTGTCAGCCGTCGTGACTTTTAAATCACTCTATTCAGTATGCCAATTATTTGATGACGATGAGGTTAGTGGATTCCTTGGGAGCTCTGACGAACATTCTGCCAGTAACTTTTTTTGAACCTGACTGTGACTTATTCCGGGCCCAATAAAGCGATAGGAGATCATTCATTTTTAGGGTTCCGTAGCCAAAATGGCAAAAATGGAACCCTTATAGATTCGTCATCTCTATCCGTCGGTCCGTATGTCACAGCTGATTTACTTGGAGACTATAAGCACTACAATTATGAAATTTGGTAGGAAGGTGTATTGTATGAACCGCTATATAAAAGTGATGTGAAATAAAAATAAAATATTAAATTAGGGGGGCACTCCATACATGTAACCGGTGGATGAAAAAAGAGATTTCAACGCACATAGTCGTGTGGGGTATCGATGTATAGGCTTTTAAAAATTATATAGAGGTTTATAAAAAACTTGTCCATTTAAGTCAACCGTTGGTGAGATATTAGCTGTCAAAGTCATAGAAAGTGTCCCCCCCTCTCTAATTTCCAAACTGTAAAGTTCTGAAAAAAATTGAGGTGGTGTGCATTAGTAAATATTTTCAACGATTTTTAGTTTGAACGATATAGGTTTTACAGTTTTTGAGTTTTCGCTTAAAAACTGTCTTGCCCAAACAAAAGGTCTTAAGTGCCGTGAGTATGTCGCCGGTTTTTTGGATATTGCTCCCGCTTAGATACATACGAATAGTATCGCTTTTAAGAATAACCTACTTTCCTCTACATCCATTTCAGAATCAGAATCAGAATCAGAATATATTTTATTGCCAAATTAATATAAATGGATAGATAGGTACGAAATCTTAACATAAACAGTAATACTTAATATCTATAGTTAAAATTTAAAACAAAACATTGGTTGGGCAAAGGGTTCCAGTCTCAGCTTGTGCCAAGCACAGGGCCTGACGCTGGTTTTCAGAATTCATTTATAAATTGCATTGATTTAATAATCAGTACGCGCATTAACGGATAATCAAACTCCACGATGCATTTTCGATAATCCAAGCGGATAATGAATCGAAAACACCACATTCAGAATTAAATGGCACCGATTCCAAGTCCCATTGCCGGCCGATATCATACGACCATTTAAACCAGATCCATGCCGTTAAAAAGACTTCCCAATTTTACTGCTTTTAGTTGAATAGCGGAGATGTCGAAAGGGTCATTTTAGATTGGTTTAGCGACGTGTTGTGAATAAACCATGAGTTGTTTTCAATTTAGCGTAAAAGCCTTCTGTCATAAAGCGGGTTCGTAATTAATATTTATGTATGTGTAGTCGAGTGCAGTGCGTTTGTCGCGCCGCCATTTTGGATCAATCACGGATATCCGGAAAGAGACAATGAAAAATATTATAATATTTTATGAAAAACCAGGCAAATGCGAGTCGGACTCGCGCACGAAAAAATCACGTTTGTTGTATGGGGGCCCCTTTAAAAAATTATTTTACTCTGTATTTTAGTATTTGTTGTTAGAGCGGCAACAGGAAAGCATAGCATAAATTTACACTAACGTGAGACATATTTACACTTAATAAGAGAACAACGGTTGGAACTCACTTGGAAAGTCACTATTTGCGACATGTTTCGGACTACAATTGGAGTCCTTCATCAGGTTGAGTGTTATCAAGGCAACCGACCGCGCAACACTGATGAAGGACTCCAATTGTAGTCCGAAACATGTCGCAAATAGTGACTTCCCAAGTGAGTTCCAGCCGTTGTTCTCTTATTAAGTAAAGCATAATTTGTCAAAATGTCAACTATCTAACTATTGCGGTTCATGAGATACAGATTGGTGACAGACGAACAGACAAACAGACAGACGGAGAGCGGAGTCTTAGTAATAGAGTCCCGTTTTACCTGTTAGGTACGGAACCCCAAAAACCAGAGGAATTTGTAAAAGAAATTATCTTTTGCGAATGCTAAGTGTAATGATTGAAAGATTCGTTACCGCAAGGGATACCCACGGTAGCTCAGTTGGTTGGTTGGAGCAATAGACGGATTCCAGAGGTCGTGGGTTCAAATCCCGCCTGTGGCGATTATTGTTTTAATTTTTATCAAAAAAATAAGAAATTACCTGTTGCTTCTTCCAGATGGAAGCCAAATATAGCCGCTTTTGTGAAACTAGTGCCTACTACGACAAATCGTGGGGTAAGGTTCCAAAGAGAACCCCGGCCTCCACTTGCAAACCGAGGATGATGATGATGAAATTCAGGTAAGCCTAAACAGCCTTTTACACAAATCGACCTAATAATTAGAGAGGTAGGCCACAGCAAAATATCATCTTACTCGAATTTGGAGCAGCCCAACTGGGGAAGTACCTCCGCCTTGCAGAATACCACAGCCATAACAACATTACCTACTAGACAAGTATGTAGTGTTGTGTTCCTGGAGGTGAGCAAGGTTGCCAGAGCTCCCGAGGATGCACTGTGTTGAGAGCGAGGGACCTAAATTTGTCCCTTCTGCTGTCAACACAATGCATCCTCAAATTGTATAAAGGGTCGGCAACGCGTACGTGACTCCTTTGGAGTTGCGGGCGTCTATAGGCTGCGGTGGCCGCTTACCATCAGGTGGACCGTACGCTTGTTGGCCACCGGCGTTGTATTAAAAAAAATCTAAACTAAGCAAAGCTTGTACTATGGGTACTAAGCGACGATATACATAATAAATAAATAATAAATATTAGAGGACAATCTTACACAAATCGAACTAGCCCCGCAGTAAGCTCAAGAAGACTTGTGTTATGGGTACTAGACGACGATGTATTTAATAGATATAAATACTTAAATACATAGAAAACATCCAAGACTCAGAAACAAATATTCATGCTCATCACACAAATATTTGCCCTGACCGGGATTCGAACCCAGGACCGTCAGCTTCACAGGCAGGTGCACTACCCACTAGGCTAAACCGGTCGTCATTACGTATATAGATACGTATATAGATAGAAACTATCCAAGACTAACATAACGCATCCATAATAATGCAAGAATAATGCTGAGCCAGTGTCCGTTTCACTGCAGCGAGGACACATGTTATGTGGTTTGTTTTTCTTCCGTTGTTATTCTTGTAATATGTGTGTCTTCTGTGTCTGTGAATAACTGTTTCTTTCTTTTCTTTCTTTCTTTCAAGAATCAGGAACAAATATTCGTGTTCATCTCACAAATAAATGCCGTGATCAGGTTTCGAATCCGGGACTTCCATGATTGTCGGGATAGAAAGTATCCTATGCTTTAATCCAGGTTATAAATTTACATTTCCATTATTTTCATTTTATATCGTTTTAGCCAATTTGTAGTAGCCATGATGAATGATGGATTCTAAACAAAACACAATCGTAGGAAAAATGCGTCTTATCAATTTTGCGTTTCGGGCATTTTGCGTTCTAGACCGTATGAGATCTAGACATGTTAGACGGTAGTCATAATGACATGTAGACAAAAATCAAACTAGTCCACGCATTATTAAAAAGAGAGACTTGGCGGCTATCCTTTTTGCTCACCCTAAAAAGTAAATGCTTTACCCTGATTTCCTTGTTTGTTTGTTTAATTTCGTTTCAGTTTTATCGTTGTATCATTCAGTTAGTACCTAATGTATACTTATCTCCTTTAATTAAACTCTTGCTACTAGTAGTTGTTCATGTTGATACATCATTGGCTCGACTTGGCTGAAATAGAGTAGGGTAACTGTGTTATTGAATGATGAACTTGATTAGATTTAACCATGTAATTAACCCTGCTCTGTGTTGGTCGACTTGACACTAGTGCTGTATGTGCACTTGGTCAATTATGCGCTTACTTATTGATCATGCTGTGTGCACTTGCTTTGAATGTCATGCTGGTCTATAAACTACTGATATTGTGCAATATAAGATTTCAAGCTTACATGGTCATTTACATTAGAATTACGATTTGAAACGGGATATTTCAAATTGTGTAGTGCGACCACAACTAAAACTCGCAGCACGTCAGTTAATCCTTGATAATGGCGCTTGCAACAGTGCCGAAATATCGGGAACTCAAAAATACAAATATACATGGTAAATATCCCGTTTTAAATCGTAATTCTAATGATTTTGTGCAAACTTAACTGTATCATTTATTATGTGATTTCTGTAAAGTGTACCTTTTTTAAAAAAATAAAAAAAAATAGTCGTTTTGCGTTCTAGACTGTCTGAGACCAACCCCTCCTTCGTAGGCATGGTCACTACCAACTAGGCTAAAGAGATCGTTAGTCGTTTAGGGTGATCATAAACGTTCGCCTCATTAAAGCTAAATGAGAAAATATATTTTACAGGTTTCGTATTTTCATAAGCTGAATAGCGTTTTATTCTCGAAGCGCTTGTACGGTTTTGGATTATATTTTGCATCGACGTTTTTATCGTTAATCATTCGAGCTTCGATGAAGGTTCGGATACTCCCGTAATTGGTAATTAAGGACGGTTTATTTTCTTGAAAAAAAAATTCTGATCGCTCGGATGAAACGTCAAAATACGATTAACGTGTTGAAAAATTGTCTAATAAATATTAAATGTTTAAAAATACTTGTGAAACGTTATAAAAGTAAAGCTTAAGTGAATTTAGAAGTTTTAGGCTCGGTTTTATAAAGATCCGTTAGACCTTATGTCGGTTTGTTATGTCAAAAAATATACTGAGTTACTGAAATTTGATCTGACATTTGGTCGAACGGATCTTTATAAAATCCGGCCTTATTGTGATCACACTTCCTACTGCAGTACATATATCAAAAATATCGACTGCAAATTACATAGTAGCTATTACACTGTTAAGAGCACATTTGTGAAAAGATAATACTATGAATATTTCTCTGTTCAGAAAATACAAAAAAAAATTAAAATTGGTTTATTTATACACAGTGCTATTAACATTACCAAACGATCAAAATATATAAAAAAAAAGAAAATGTTACAGACACTGTATGACAAAGTAAATTAAAACACTTTTCTATGACCCCTGCACTAGGCTAGGCCTGTATAATATAAATACTTTAAGCGGTAAAAATAATTAGAAAAATGGCACTAACTTAAATGATAATAAAACTAACTTAAATCTAAAACAGGCCCTTGGGGCATTGTACCGAGGATGCTAGCGGCATTTCCTCGCTGTATCGCAATGCTGATACGTTGTGCGAGGAAGTCGCCAGCTCTTCCCTCACCAGTTACGTCAACCAAACGCTTCGCGATTTCAGTAAATAACTTGTGCGCGCTGCGACCCCATGGACCAAGAGTTTCGACACCAAAAGGTAGAAAATTGTACTCTCTGCCGAGGCTCCATATTTGTTGCACTTTAATATTTCGGCATTTTCCGCTTTAATATTTTAAGTTTAAGGTAATTAAACTTATTGACAAAATAATAGTGAACCAAAACTAAAGTATTCAAATACAAAAATACAAATACAAAAAGGTTTATTTCTCAAAATTTTACAATGTTCAATCTATAGTAAGTATGGGTATTAAAATTAAGACGTTGAAAAATCGGTGTGAGCACAGCGCTAAGCTGGTTTTAAGCCCACCCGTAGTCAGTGAGTTGGTTTCACACTAAATAAGGGTTATAAAATTAAATTAATTACAATAACAATATAATTAATTTAAAGTAGGTTGTATGCTATAATATAAGTAAGTTGAAATTTATGAAATCACGTAACAGTTTTCAGTTTAAAATTATATTTATATCTACTTTTTATGGGGCATCGTATAATTTGTAATTCAGTTTGTATAGATAAGTAGAACTTTTTTAATTCACTAAATACTTTTAATCTGAAATTAAATAGCTGCCGGGAGGTCGCAGGTTCAAATCCTGCTCGGTGCCTGAATATTTAAATTTTTCCTTTACTTCTAAGTTTTGTATCTCAAAGCAATTTACCTTAGTAGACTTATGTTTATTCATATTAATCTGTTATTTCTAAAGCGCAAAAAAAAGGTCTAAACCTTTTAAAGTGGTATTAAATAAAAATCTTGTTCAAAAAGGCTAACCAAAAGAAAACACAGCTTGATGTAAGTAATTAAAGTTAAATTGCTTTGGTTTCTTGAGCGAAAAATTGTATCTTAATTTATTTTTAACGCATTCTCGTGCCGAAAATGTTTGCTTTGATGTGGTTTTCGTCCCTTGGGTGATGAGTTATCCCACGACAAATCTGCCTTTAAATTCGCTTCACATTCTTGGTTTACGGTGTTTGTAGACTTTATGGGTCATACGCGGACTAAGGTTCGCGTCTTTTCTGTGGACACACCAAAAGTTAAGGGCTACAAAGTGTAATGTTGGATTGGACCAGTAACTTGCATAAACAGTGTCTCCGTTTCTATAAATCCCTGTAGTAAAAACATAGCTAACATGCACATAAGCCGTTAATTATTGACCACAGGAGGGACCACTTTTGTTTTTTCAACTAAGTATAATCTAACTCGGGCTAGCCGCATTCGATAAAACAGTGATGACCTTAGTATATATAGTAAATTTTGGCGCATATTTTCTACAATGTGAGTCACCTATACGTAGGTACCCACTTTTAATGACAGTATCTAAATTGTATGGCATTTTTTGTTTTTTAGATACTTAGATAGATATATTTATTTATTTTCTTTAGAAAAGAACATTATTATTTTACATCAAAATAAAATAAAATAGATTCATTAAAGGATCGTCTACAGGTATACAGTAATTTCAAAACTTCAAAACAATAATAATAAATTAAGAAACGTCACACGTTAATGAAATAATAGAATAAAAATCTCTCTAAATGTATACATGACTAGGATATTTGAATAATTTGATATCGACTGATTTGTATTTTTGTGTTTTGAAATTTGTATTTTGTAATGGACATTATTATTATTTATCTAACTGACGATTCCGAATGGAAGATGCATTTGTTTTTCTGTTTACTTTTTATCGTGTTTTGTATTACTCTAGTTGACATTATGTTATTTTTATTTTTCCTGTTATGACGATCATGATAACAATTCTTGTAATTTTGACATGTGTGCATATAATGTAATTCCTTATCATGAAATAAATTATCTAAATCTAAATCTATTGTATTTATCTATTATATTATATAAAGTACAAAATAATAATACATTGTTCCAACCCTGCCATCTATTTTTTTTACTTTAGTACATATATGAAACTCACTTTACCTTTTGTATACCAACTTAACAACCGAAATCAGCGTAAGCAACTCTGAGGCTCTTATCATTTCACGCCTGTAACCATAAACTCTAGAAGAATAAAGAGACTGGCCTATTTCTCAGCAGAAATGCAGCATTTCTTGCCAAAATTCTGTTTTGTCTAGACTGCAGTTCGTTTCACTTTGCATAACATTATCTCACGCGAGTTTACAAATTGTAAGTGCGATAAGACACGGGACATGGGGAGGGAACTACTGCCAATAAGAACTAACCGTAACTTTATTTGGAGATCTCTGTTTTGTATCTCTGCTTTGTATCTCTCTTTACTATTATTTAATGTTTTACGATAACTACCTATCTATCTATACTGTATTCTATCGACAACAATGCCACGTTGAACTAAATGCTTAATGTCTCAGTGGGAATTGTTTTAGGATATAGACTATACCTATTTTAAAAATAGCTTGTATGTATCCCTTTCATTTTTCTATGTCTGTTTTTTTCCCCAATAAACAAAAAAAAAAAAAATTGAAAACAAGAAAACCCCAGAATAAATCTATTCTCTCGTCTTCGTTTCTATAAGATAATATCATTATTGAGGAGGCAAGTAAACAATAAAACTTTATAATTAAGTTAAAACTAAATTAAAATCCCTAAAGTAAGACTTCAAAATATAAGGTTCTGTATTCGATGTACGTATTTGTTCTATTAATGTTTTTGACCTAGTTGATAAATTAAATATAAATTATATGAAGTTTAATTAAAATTCAATATATAATCTATTAAACATTCGAGAGTACAATAATATAAAAATAAACCGTCTCCAAAAAACACTGAAGAGTAAAAAATAATTGCCTTCTTCTAACATGAGACTTTACGCTTCTTATTGAACAGTGTAGCTGACCTATTGTAATTTTTAAAGCCGGTGCCATCCAAAGAAATTGTCTAAAGTTGACGAAATGGCCGGATTATAAATTAAATTTGGCATTTATAATATTAGTAGGATCCTCATAAAATGAACATTACCTACAAAAATTATGATTCTTTTATTCAAAGCAAACTTCATCTAGCAAAAGATTATGAGAAAATTTTATACCTCTCGTCGCTTTTTAGTGGACCATGTTGTTTATTACGGTAATATCTGAACTAAACTTAGTCGCTATTTAAGAACCAACGCTCGAAGGAAACTTAACTCTTAACTAAAGAGGCGTAAGTGCGTTTTTAGCACGAGTGTACATACCACTTTTAGTCACCAACGGAAAACTAGGTGACTTACGTTTTGGCGTGAGATCCGCAAACTTTGATCCCCGGTTTTCCGGTATCCTGACAAGCTACCGTAAAGTTTGGGATCCGGCTTTGTTTAAAACTAGTCGGAAGAACTAGCCGTCATTTTAAATCTTGTCGATTAGCCATATTGCACGAGTCTTTGTAAAATAAATCTCCTTATTTCATCACCAATGAAACCGACCGCTTTAGCCTAGTTGGTAGTGACCTTGCCTTCGAAGCTGGAGGTCCCGGGTTCGAATCCCGGTCAGGGCATTTATTTGTGTGATGAACACGAATATTAGTTCCTGAGTCTTGGATGTTTTCTATGTATTTAAGTATATATCTATATAAGTATGTATATCGTCACTTGGTACCCATAGTATAAGCTTTACTTAGTTTGGGGCTACATCGATTTGTGTAAGATTGTCCACAAATATTTATTATTTTTATTTTAATGGCTGAAATACGCGTCATACTCGTGATCGGGTGCTGTTTGTGGAGTCCGGTCTGTTCATGCTTGCTAGGACATAGTGACTACGTTAATACTAGTGTCTTTTTATAGGGGATTGACGAGAGACATCATCCTGTTGTGGATTCGTTTTTATTATCAGTAATTTAGAGACCATATACATCTCTAACAATATTAAATTAATCATAATTTTGACGATCAGATACCATGTACATCTCTGGGATGTTATATTAATTTCATTATACTCCTTGTTTAATCGTGAGACCTTATACATCTCTAACTTTACTAATGTTATAATATTTGTAATAGATAACTTTGCAAGTTTATCTTCACTGTATGACATTAATTTTGTTATAATTGTAAACTCGAAATTATTATTCTTTCTTGAACTGTAAATTAATATTTTGACATGAAAAATGTATTATTATAGTCAGACTTTCTTAAATTGTTAATTAATATTTTGACCTATAAAAGTGCCCTTGTGGCCTATTTGCAGAATAAATGTTTGATTTTGAATGAAAATTTTTCGGCTCTGTTTAAGAACAAGTTTTTTAGTTAATAAATAAGAATAATAAATAAATAAATATTTGTGGACAATATTACACAAATCAACCTGGTCCCAAACTAAGAAAAGCTTGTATGGGTACTAGGCGACGATATACATACGTATATAGATAAATATATTAAATACATGGAAAACATCCAAGACTCAGGAACAAATATTCGTGTTCATCACACAAATAAATGCCCTGACCGGGATTCGAACCCGGGACCTCCAGCATCGAAGGCAGGGTCACTACCAACTAGGTTAAAGCGGTCGTTACTCTAGTGACTAGTTCGAATCAAGCCAAATAACCTATTCTACTGTGATACCTGAACTTAGTAAAACACCTTTTGCAAGCAAAAGAATGCTCTCATTTGTTTCAACGAAACCCACCATTAAACAATCGCGGAACGAAAGTAACAAATGCCTCGAAACGCCCCTTAGTGTTGAACAATACTTAGAGGATTTATGCCTGCTACTTGGCACCTAGACCAATGTAAACAACGAGATTGCATCCACACGCCCGATGAACTCAAATAGAGTTATCTTTCACCGCAAGCAAGCGGACTCGGCAATATAACCAATATCAAAAACAACATAAACGCCAAGGTTCTCTATAGTTGTTTTGACACTTTTGATGCGTGTGACAACATTTATTTCACGTCCCGGATATGGACAGCGGACATCCGTTTCGCTACACTTTCAAAGAACGACCGAATGTGAAAAACATTCGGTTTTGGAACGTAAACACGTATCGATGTCCTTTTGGCGTGGAAGGCGGGGCAATTTCCGCAGTGGAACGAATGCAAGAAAAAAGTTACGTTTGGAGTCTCTTGAGTTATCATGAGATTCTTATTATGTTTGCTGTTGTTACACTTTTTTCCTCTGTCATTTTGGATTGTGACGCTGACGTTTGTTGACGTGAATAGGTTACTAGAAAGTATGTAATTTCGTAGAAAATAGCATAGAGCTTCCTCTTAATAGATAGATAGATAAATATATTTATTTCCTTTATAAATTACATCATGGTTTACATTTTTAAAACAAGATAAATTCACAAAAGGATCGTCAATAGGTATAATAATAATAATGAAAGAAAAATAATTGAATTCAAATAATGTCAAGGGTGAAAAATAATAGAAATGTCAAATTTGTATACACGGCTAGAATATCCTAGGCAATGTCATTAGTCAAATTTAAAATAATAGAAATAAAAACAATATAAACGCTCGATTCCAAATATGCTCAATCAATACAATGTCAGAATAATAAATAATATGGTAATGTCAAGAATTAAACGAAATAAATAACAGAAATACAATTTAACAATAATCAAAATTTTATATTGGCTTTTCATTGCATTCCTTTATGGAACACAGTGATTTGAGCATTAAAAATATCAACATTGATACTCACTACTATTCGCCACATACCGGGTAGAGTCAGTTCGACCCAGGTCGGGCCTAGCTGAGTTTTTTGCTGGACTCTTCTCAGCTAGGTTAGGTTTAGTGAACCAGCGACAAAACTCCCAGTTGCTCGATTCCACTTACACCTCAGATTCGGTTGAAACCGCTCAACCAATCTAACTGGAGCGCAAACTCTATTCCAGTGTTCCAAACCACACGCGTGGTGGTGTCGGAGATTTTCCCCTAGATTTTCCCCAGGCTACTCTCCAACCGCGCACTCCTATCGGTTTATTGGGCCCGGCCTATAAAGCCACAGTCAGGTTCAAAAAAAAAAAACGGATTCACCTAACAGTCTTCATTTAGCTCAAAATTAAGTAGATATAGTGTATATTAATTGCAAGCAGAATGATTGACAAGTGGACCTTTTGTCGCTGAGTAAATATTACGCTGCTAATTAATTATTCTTACTGCATTTAATTCGACGCTAAAGACTCATACAATCATGTCTTTACCAGCAATTTGCGCTTCTTGGCGTAAAAATACTGCTGTGCGCTACGGCGTAGCACACGTAGCGTTGCGTGGCCTCGAATGGGTTAATAATACATCATTGAAGGAAATATTATGTAGGTATTTCATATCTTTAAACGAGAATTTTTTATATATTGGTTAATTTCCGGGATCTCGTAAACGGCTATAAATATTTCAATGTTTTATGGGATGTTTTCGAAGGCGAACAATCAATCTAGCTAGAGGTTTTGTTCCCGGGAAATCGCCAAGCAAGGTATGGTCTCCCAGGAAGAATATATAATTCGAGAATATTATGTAGGTATTTAATATCAATAATTATCAATTCGTTAATACAAATATTGGGTTATTCTACTTTTTCATGTACATAATTTTCAGAATTTTTTTTAATGCAGATTTTGGTATACTTGTCCCACACTTCATATTTTTGTATTGTTATTTAGAAAGAGGTTTAATTGCGGTATCACTTCTGATAGTTTTGGTAATTAACGCACCACAACTAATATCCATAAATCGAGTAACTCAGTGGTCCTTGGATGTCTCACCATTTAAATAAATAAAATAGAAATAAATAGTTTTAGACAATCTTACACAAATCAAAGCAAAGCAAAGCTTGTACTATGGGTACCAAGTGACGATATACATACTTACAAATAGATACTTAAATACATAGAAAACATCCAAGACTCAGGAATAAATATTCGTGTTCATCACACAAATAAATGCCCTAACCGGGATTCGAACCCTGGACCTCCAGCTTTGAACGCAGGGTCACTACCAACTAGACTAAAGCGGTCGTCGGTATTTGTATGAAAAAATGTTTTTTACCACTGTGTTACCCACCTTTTACAGCAATATGTTAATATATAAGTGTTCTCTTTTTGTACACTAATTCAATACATATCATAGATTTATTTTTTAAATGAAAACTGGTCATATTAATAAAATGTAGTCGTAAAGAAATTAAGCGAGAACATTAATTTTAATTGGAACCAATCGATTCCATAGAATTTCCTCATCGAATTCCGAACTGAGCAAGTTTTATTTGAGTTTCGTATTTTCCGTTCTTGACAGTGGCAGTTTCGTTAACTCGTTATGAAAATTTATCGATTTCATCGCCAGTCGTAGTCAATGAGCATTTATCAACTCTGTCGTGAAATACCATTTGGATTATCGGGATCAAGTATATATGAACGAAGTTCTGTCATTGGCTATGCTTAAAGTATAATAACTAATCTGTACACATTTTCTTTAAACGCTCTTGAACTTCATAAATAAATAAATAAATATATAAATGATATATTTTCTTTGAAGTTTTCTGGTTGTTGGTCATTTTCCGTTTCAGTGCGGTTTGGTTTTCATTGACATATTTAATTTTTTTGGCTATTTTTTTTTTGTGTATGGCGATCCGTGAGTCACCGACGGTACTGGCTGAAAATCAGCGCTGTAGGTGTCTGACACCTCAGCATAATGAAGCCAGTGTCCGTTTCACTGCCGCGGGGACACACATGTTATGTACAAATACAAAAATACAAAAAGGTTTATTTCTCTAAATTTTACAATGTTCAATCTATAGTAAGTATGGGTATTAAAAATAAGACGTTGAAAAATCGGTGTGAGCACAGCGCTAAGTTGGTTTTAAGCCCACCCGTAGTCAGTGACTTGGTTTCACACTAAATAAGGGTTATAAAATTAAATTAATCACAATAACAATATAATTAATTTAAAGTAGGTTGTATGCTATAACATAAGTAAGTTGAAATTTATGAAATCACGTAACAGTTTTCAGTTTAAAATTATATTTATGTCTACTCTTTGTGGGGCATCTTTATGTGGTTTGTTTTTCTTCTGTTGTTTTTTTTTGTAATATGTGTGTGTTCTGTGTCTGTGAATAAATGTTTCATTCTTTCTTTCATTAAATTCCCGATTCTTTAATAAAGAAGTTTGATTTTTTTTAAACAGTAAAACACATTTTATTTAGGCAAGTGATGTGTTATGTTTTATGTCTAGACAATATATTTAAAAATAACTTTCAGTATGACGAAGACGCGCTCATAATGTACAGCCAAGGGCATAATATGTATACATTTTGAACCTTATTTCAATGGTATAATGGTGCACTGGACTGAACGACATGTCCAACATAATGTAAGCTTTTTGGCTAAAACATAGCCTTGCGGAGGCCAAGCCATTCTTTGGCTTTTTATCATAGAGACTACATATCTCTGGTTGGATGCATTCCAAATATTTTGATTCATATCTCACAGTAAAATATTAACAATATATTTATTTTGTAACTAGGTTTGGGGCATACTACGAGCATTATACGCGACTTAGGGTGGGTTGCACCAAACCGTCTGTAATCGTAAGCGGTGTTCGTTAAAATGTGACAGTATGGAAAGTTTGACAAGTTTCTATGTGATGACAGCTGCCGGCGCCATATTTGACGATGACCGACCTGTGATCGTATGTTGGTGCAATTGGCCTTTATATGCATAACACGATAAGGATCAGAATATAACTGTCAATCTTTAGGTCATGACTTGATATGATCTGACTAGAAATCGGATTTTTAACACTATTAGAAATGATGAAAGAAAAGCTTGATGTAACAGACATTCTCGTCAAAATAATAATAATTAGTTGGTATATAAGCTGTTTTTTTGTTATTAAAAATGGGATCGCTCTTCATCTAGCCAGCATCTAGCCAGGGGGCAAAGATGAGGCCGACGATGAAGCGAGCTCACCCAGAACGTGCCTATTCACTCGTGCCTTAAAAAGGTCTAGGTTATATGAGCTCGGAAACACAAACGCCGGCAGAGAATTCCAAACTTTAGAAGTGCGCATTATAAAAGATGATGCAAAGCGCTTGGTTCGAATAAGAGGAATTTCGACCAAGTAAGGATAGTATCCAGCCGTACGTTTGACCTCGTGAGTGACATTTTCTACGTTTTAAACCCCATGGATCCGCCATTTTGAAAAATCCAAAAACTGAATACATTTAAGTATCGAAACAGCGACAAAATTCACGAGAATCAGTTGTGAAATGTGACCTGTTGAGATGAGCAGATTATGTCTCAAGGAAACAAAAGGGTATAATTACGGCGAGGGTGGTATATTGA
The DNA here is from genome assembly GCA_963556455.1 of Epiblema foenella. Taxonomy (NCBI): domain Eukaryota; kingdom Metazoa; phylum Arthropoda; class Insecta; order Lepidoptera; family Tortricidae; genus Epiblema; species Epiblema foenella. The sequence continues at coordinate 1,073,303 of OY747108.1, read as the reverse complement.
ATCCTGAAGTGAAGCGAAAGATTCTACAATATAATCCTGAGCATAGCGAGGAGTGTTTACGCCCAAGACGAAAATAATTTTGCTGTCATGTGACTATACTGCTTTTCACACCGCCTAAGAGATGCGCTGCTAAAAACATTAAAATTCTTAGAAATCATTTTGCTACCGAGTGGCACATAACGCTTTTCACACCACACTTTCACACCATGAGGGAAAAATTCATTGTTGCCAACAAATGAGGGAAGAAAAGTACAACTTTGATTCCTTATAAATTTGAGAGCAACAGTTTCTGAATAGCAGGTGTGTAAAAGCATTTTTGTCCAAGCTAAAAAGGAGAGGCTTCGCGCTCTTTCCGTTAACAACATCTTTGCGAGCACTGAAATCTAAAATCTTAAATAGGTCTTATGTATTACAATACAGTTCCATGTATTCAGCCTGCACGCAGGCATGCAAACATTTATGAGTGCTGCGTACGTTACGATATAATATGTCAACAATAATAAATTAGCAAAGAATACAATACTTAATTTTTGCAATAAAGAATCTGAATCTGAATCTTAATTAAAAAATAATAAAAAAAAATTATACAATTCACAAAAAGTAATAATTGTAAAAATAAATGTCAAATGTCAAAATACCCACGGAGTCAAAATGACAGCTTCTATGTCAACTTTCATTTAAATAGCTTTTTACACTGTAGAAACATTTGAGTGCCCGAAATGCCGTGATTATAAACTGTCTAAGTCACATATATGACATACAGCTCAAATTTTATAAAGGGTCGGCAACGCGTACGTGACTCCTCTGGAGTTGCGGGCATCCATAGGCTGCGGTGGCCGCTTACCATCAGGTGGACCGTAAGCTTGTTTGCCACCGGCGTTGCATTAAAAAAAATACTCTGTTATGTATTTCCACGAGTAAACAAATGAAGGCGCACTAAACTTTTTACGAGACAATAATATATTTTTAACGAAATTCTCTAGAATTGCGTGAGTAACTACGTATGTTCATATTGTATCTGTAATTAGATCAAAGAACACAATTAAACGTGGACGGAACAGTAATCCGAGAAATTGTTTTACCAGTTTCGACTCTATTTTTTGCACATTAAGGTTTATAAGTGGTAGAATATTTTTTGGCTGACTAGCCCACACATCCTCGCCTACGCCATATCTCACACATAGTCATCCATTATGAATATAAACAAAGCTACGTACCACATTATTAAGGGGTGAATTAAACTCGCTTTTATGTATTTATTCGTATATCAGCCATCAGGCGGGCCGCATGCTTGTTTGCCACCGACGTGGTATAAAAAAACATCCATACATACATTAGTGGGTAAGAGCAATCTGAGATTGTTGACCGGAATCATCACCGGTCACAACACTCTTAATAGGCACTTAACGGTTATAGGTGTAAGAGATGATGCCTCCTGCCCTCACTGTGGGGAGGAAGAAACTAGTAAACATCTATTAGCAGAGTGTAGTATGTACGCGGCAACGCGTTATAATATATTCGGTAGAGATGTGTTGGAGGAGGGAGAATTGAGGGATGTCGACCTTAAAGATGTCCTTCTGTTCTGCAGGAGAACGGGAAGATTGGAAGGAGCAAATGTGGGAGCGCCGGGACAATAACCTCGAGCTCAAACTCTGGGGAAATGGGCTGAATGATCCTGTACAAAGATCGACAGCCCGCCTGTTTCCGGCCAGGCGTCCCTACACTACATCTACATCTACATCTACATTAGTGGCTCTGTGAGCAGTACTCGCGAACATTTTTTACGTCGTCGTCCTTAAACTTAAACGAAAGAAACTATATTTAAAAGAATGGAACCCGGTAATTATATAGAATTTTTTTGTCAAGTCAGTTTTTGGAAATTTTCAAAAACAATTTTTATTTCCCAGATTTGTAAGTTTCTGCGTCCGAATTTCGGTTTGTTCTCCTCTACAGGTCGCATTTTTCAACCGTTTCTCGTGAAATTTTGTGAGCAAGTTCCATTTTGTGAGCAGGATCTTTTTTATAATGTCAGATTTTGGAAATGAAAAAAAAAAACTCACTCACGAGGTCTGCAGATCTGAGCCACTAGTTATTATATTGTCACTTTCAATGTCTACCTACTTTCTCGATGTATTTTTTAATTCAAAATTCTTTATTTGGTAAGATACAATTTGTAATAATATAAGGCGATGGAGCCATCCGGTAGGCAAAAAAGCCTTTGTTGGATGGCGTCGCTCTTCCTAACGGTTATAAAAAGTATTATGCTAGTGTTTAACTAAACTAAATCTGAAGTTATGTTATTTTAAGTAACATTTCATTCTTCTATGGTTACAACTTAAATTCATGATGAAGCTTGCAAAATAAATATGTGTTACCTTTAATTGAAATTTACAAGACGTTAAGCCTGGTGTTCATGAAAGATTCAATGAAAGAAATAAATATGTGACTACCTATTAATCAATTCTCCCTCTGTTTATGTGTGTGTGTGTGTGTGTGCGTCGTGCGTGCGTGTGTGTGTGTTTGTGTGTGTGTGTGCGCGCGCGCGCGTGTGTGTTAATGTGTTTTTTTCTCTTTTCACTTATGATGTGTTACCTGAATAAATGATATTCTATTTTATTATATTCCATTAAATAAAATAAATAAATAAATATTAGAGGACAATCTTACACAAATCGAACTAGCCCCACAGTAAGCTCAAAAAGGCTTGTGTTATGGGTACTAGACGACGATATATATAATAGATATAAATACTTAAATACATAGAAAACATCCAAGACTCAGAAACAAATATTCATGTTCATCACACAAATATTTGCCCTGACCGGGATTCGAACCCAGGACCGTCAGCTTCACAGGCAGTACCATTATATTTGTTCTTGAGTGTAGTTTAGCTGCAGAGATTTTCGCTAATACTGACCCTGCTGGAAACATGACTTTGCAAATTTAACATGTTATAAACCGCACTATTTCGTAAAATATTACCGAACATAAAGAGATACCCTTAACGTGTTTTTCCCGAATACCGACGAAAACATCCTTTCAAATATTAATTATACAGCGAACATACGGGCCTTCGCGAACCCAAAACACAATACCTATAGAATGGGGCTTATGATAATGGGACGTCCCTTAAAAGGATTAAAAGTATATCAGGATCCGGCGTAATACAAATAAGGGTATAAGAGAAATGGAGATTAATAAGATAAACAAGGTAAGAGATGCAAAACATTTTCATGATGGTAGAATTGGTAGGTAAATAAAACGTGTTGTGCTGTGATGTGTGTGGCTTTAATTCAAACATTTGGCGGTATCTCTGCTGTGTTTCCGACTTATATAATCCAGTTGTATTCCGTAGCAGTTTTTGTAATTTGACTACTTAGCTGACTGAAATGAAATGAAATGAAATATATTATTAATAACAATTGTTACAAGTCGAGGTAGGTACAATACTGAGCTTACAATAGTGTTTAACTATTATTAATTACAATTAGGTACTCATATTACATGTCACTTATCGTGATATTATATTGGAATATTTTTATGTCTAGGTTAAAAAAACTCGTCGTATGAATAAAATGACATAAACTCGTCGTCTACCGGTCCCGGGGATCCCCGGGCTAATTACAAAAGAATGCTATTGTTTATTTTTTTCGCCGGGGGACCACGGCTTAAGTAATTATATTATTATTATTATATTGAACCCAATTATGTCCCAATGCTGGGATAGATAGATAATAGATAGATAGATAGATAAACACTTTATTCATTCCCAGAATTTACATGGCATAGATTATTAAAAGAAACATGGGATTGGCCTCCCCCCTCTTTTTCCAATTTTTGCGGTCTTGTGCGATTTCTGGCCAGTTTTTTAAAAAGGAGTCCAAGTTATCCCGCCACCGCCGGCGAGGTCTACCGCGTCTCCGTTTTGAGTTGTGAGCGTCCACTCTGTGGTCTTCTTGGCCCACAGCTTATTCAGCGTCCGGTTAAGTAAGTTAAGTACTTAAAATGAAGGCCCTCCTCATGATATTATTTAAATGTGTGATTTTTTGTACTTAAACAATAGGGGGCGGTCATTTTGGCGCAACTTTTTTTCTGTTTTTTTTTGAAGTAAAAGTAGCGTAAAAAAAGTAAAAATGTATTTATTGCATGAAAATGGGTTACATAGGTGGTTAGTAATTTTTACAGAGTCTCCATTTTCTACCTGCCTGAGGTATACAATATTAATTAATTATTACCTATTACAGCAATTTAACTATCAGATTTCAAAAAATATTCACTTAAACTATAAAAGCACTTATTTGTTAACCAAGAGAACAGTTTCGTTTTAAATGATTTCAGCGGGACCATCTTCAGTTCATATGGAAGGTAATTATAAATCTTGACTCCCATGGCCGCGAGATTCTTTTTATATGGGGAAGATTTATGTTTGGGACACACTTTGTCTTGCCCATATTTAGGTTGAAGCCTCGATCTGGGCTGCTTTTCTTTAAACAATTGGCTATTAGCTTAATTGGATTTTTTTAACCTGACTGTGGCTTTATAGGCCTGGCCCAATAAAGTGATAGGAGTGCGCGGTTGGAGAGTAGCCTGGGGAAAACCTCCGCCACGACCACGCGTGTGGTTTGGAACACTGGAATATTATAAGAGTGCACAACGTCTAAAGTGGGATCTAAATGTGGTAATTTGTTCTTTAACGCGGGCTTGATTTTATTATTATGATTGAGGAAAATTAACTTTTACATGGCAAACGTTAGTCAGTGGTAGGGTAAATATATATTATATATGGCAACACTATTATAAAACCGGTAGTAACGTGGAAGGGGTATAAACGCATTGTGGAGGGTGAACTCCCGACCAGCTCACTTGGTTGCGAGATCAGCTACTAGACGGACCACTCTTACTCCTGAGGCTGCACCCCACAAGCAATCGTAATAATTGAAAGGATACTGTTGTTATTGCATTTACGCAATATCATGCGCGAAAGCAGGGTAGTAATGTATTCGTATCGCCCCGTTTTCGCGTCTCTCGCGCCAGTTAGAAAACACTTTAAAAGTAGGGGCGAAGTAAAGAAGCGACACTGACTGCCTGGGCAAAAAAGGTTTTTTACCATCTCAAGTCTTTACCTGAGAATTACTTTTATTATTTTACAAATTTATAATTAAGTATTAATGAACAGGTATGAAAATGACCGCGCGGACGCGCCTGCGGGAAATGATCTCTTCTAATTGGCCGCGATCGCAATCTTAGTGTTGCAAGCCTTAGACACGTCTGACAGTTGACACCAGTGTTGCCAGATGGTTACATATCTTACATTTTTAGTAACTTTTGACCGGCTCGCGTAACATGTAAGTAACTTCTGTTGTAAAGGAAATTTTTGTAACTTTTGAAAATAATGAAACTCTATTTAAACAAAAAGGTCAATTGTATCTAACCGGGACCAAGCGAGACAATTTATAGGCTTTCATACAGAAAAGGTGACTAATAACCTATGTGGTACGTCTGTCTGTCCGTCTGTTGCAACTACGTATGACATTCGAGATACCGCCCATCAGACTGGCGTAATTCTGTCGCCGAACTCGCCGAATTATAGTTGTATGTGGCTACACATTTCTTAAAATCGAAAGTTACGAAAGTAATTTATGAAATATATAAAAAAATGTAACTTTTGCATCAAAAATGTAACTTTTCAAGAAAAGAAACGTAATTTTCGCCCTAAGGGCCCTGGCAACACTGGTTGACACTGACAGCTGACAGTTTTCTCGCATCGTACTGTAACATCCTCCCTAGTCTAAATGGAAAGCGGAAAATGGAAAACCTAAAGCCTACCTAAGCTTTACCTACAAATACTTACACCATCTGAAAGTCTGAATACCAGGACTTTCATGAAGTTCCTAAAACTCTAAAAGTTTCTAAAAATTTCCTAAAGCATTACTAAAACTTTCAAGTTCAGCAGATCTAAATGATGTGGGAATAACTACAGGGAAAGAAAATAAATCAAACAAAAGGTTTTGAGAAAGAAAATAAACGAAATAATACATTTATTTCATAAAGGTGATTTTACTCGAAACTTTGACTATTTTATGTAATAAAGCCCGGTGAGAACTTTATTAGACATCCGCGTTGATTCCTAGGCCAAAACCTAAGCAAGGGAAAACAAGGCGGACTCAACAAAAACCCTTGCTGCCAACTTAACCTATTACAATTTATAATGAAATGAAATTAATTCAAATGAAAAGGTTAATTACACAATCGGAGAATATTAAACATAAACCAAGACTAAGTAATTAAAATATTAATGGCGTGATCGAGTAGTGGCAATATAAAGACCTAGTTATGAAATGTAGCAACTTAAGTTCTCTGAGGTGTGAGAAACATGAACCATTGAGAATTGGACAATGTTTAGACAAATACAACTTAAACTAAGTAATTACAACTTAAAATAAGTCTACCTAAAGAACCTAATTTACTAAAAATATAGAAAACTTAAAACACAAGTTTAATAGAAAACTAATCATGAACACAATACTAAAGTAACTAAGAGTTTAGAGCCTAACCTAATTGTAAAATACCGTCGTTGGCTGTGTGATAAGTCATAGCATAAAGAAGTTGTTTATAGTTTAAAAGGAGTAAGCATATAATGACGTAATAAGATACGGAGTAGATAATTACTCCATAATTTGATTTAGAAGAATGGTTATAGTTATCGGTTAATGAGGCGTATAGTAATGGACAAATCGTGAATAAAATATATATTTATAAAACCTTAAAGCTAGTGTTTGGTATGTCGAGATATCAATATGTCGTATTATATTTCCTACAAGGTAGGATAGGACAGGTCCGGCTTATTACAAAATATAATATAATTCTCAATCTAAAAGATGTGAGAATAAAATAGCTGATTGCAAGCAACCATAAAGCCACAGTACCTCATAAAAGTACCATGCATAAGTCATATAAACCACCAAGCCATTTCTGGACATGATGAGGCGACTATGTCGAGGCAGCAGTCTCGCGAAGGAATACCTGATGCTAACCCATTGGGTATATCCCTACCTAACACCTAACACGAGCAAACAGAGTATCCTTGCAGGTGGCACAGGGCCGAGACTATAAGTGATATGTGACAATAGCGCCTGACGAATGAACATATACATGGTAATAATAAGAGCGTAGCCCATAATATTATGAGACCAGCCATTTTATTGCATACAGCAAAAGTAAATAATACTGAACTTATTTAAAAGCCAGTTGGAATAGGATCTTGTTATATTTATATATATATGTATATTATAATACACGTGTGATGTATCTACGTTGAAGTAGACTTAAATACGAGTTAGTTACCTCGTACCCAAATATTATGCAAACAAACAAGTTGCTGCTATTCAGGTTTAATGTCCAAATCGAGTCATATGGTCATCCCATTAGCGAATATCACTACTGAGCCATGCAACCGCAAAACCTCAGCATTGACCAGCGTTCTCACGACAGCAAGGAGTTTTGCTCGAGTCGTCAATCAATCTATATCGCCATTGAACTTTCACATCCCATCTCGCCCATATAATAGAATATATAAGGGTACATAGATATTGGGGTCTTTAATGTTCAGCTTCAGCAAACGGCAATACAGATTTCTCGTCTCAGCGGGACTATAGTGTCTTGTTTGAATCAAAGATTCCCACAAGCAGCTAAAGGCGCACCGCGTGCCTAAACAAGACCGCAGCCCTTTTCAAAGCTCGTCTTGGGATCGAGACTAAAGACGAAAGCCTGTCGTTAAGAATCTGTGAGACTAGCCCTAAACCCCATTTATGAACGTATTTCATCGATCTGGAGTAAAACCATTGCATAGCAACAGTAATAGTTATTAGGCATATTTGGTATATTTGGGTACTACATTGTACTACCAAAACCTTTCGTCATAGGCTGGAACATACCATACAAAATCGTAATAAAACATTTGGCAGTCCAACTTGTGACATTACCTCATTGCTGGAACAGTCACATCCACTGCGACCAGTCTCAACAACTACAATAGATTAGTAAATGTATGTATGTTGGTACATACATGTGAAATATTGGAACAGTATCTACTTGTCCAATAAAATAAATATAATTATCGCACAGGCGAAGATAAGGTATTGACGTAATATTAATTACGTAGTCAACAGACTATTAGGTACTGTAATAGGAACCAAAGTTCCATAAAAAGGTAAATAAGCCAAGATTACTTCAAATAAAGAGTGCAATAACCATGTCAGGTCACACAACACAACGATAGCATTTCGGCCTATTAAAAGGTAACATTATGTATGACATTTACATAGAACGGGAACGTGAATAAGTACCATAGTTAACGCAGTCAGAAAGCTTTGCGAAACTTAGAAAACCATTTAAGGATCTCTTCATCTGCGTGTGTACAGTGGTAGGCTATGAGGTCATCATGCAGGAATAGCTTCGTTGTCCAAACGCCGGAACTGTGATCAGCTTGACAGGATCAGCCAGTGAGGGGTCTCATATTGTCATGGCACAGCGTTGGATTGAGGATGGCCTGGCTCTGGTCGTCGATTGCCCACATGTACGAAAGTGCTGGCAGGTACACGTCCCGTATAAATGTCCAGGGTCCAAACGATAGGTGGAAGGCATATCGTCGTTGACAGTGTGATTGCGCGGAGGCACTGACATGGTCATCTTCTTGACACCAGTGCGATGATACGTCATTCGATGTCGTCTATCCTTCTCATATAAAGGTTTGATTTCGCAAAACCCTCCAAATACCCAAACTATGGCATTGTAATCTTTAGATATATTCATAAATAAAACGTACTCATTTAATAACCTAAAGTTACTATTATCACCTACAACACTGTACTAAATCAATAAGAACATACTTAAAATACCAACGAAACATAAGAAACCTAATGTAAATGAAATAATTAATGCGTTAAATAATAAGTGTAAGAATATAATGACTACCTCATTAGCAAAAGATTAATTCAATTACTGTTTAATAGTAAAATTACAATCCTTTAACGAATTGTCTACTAATAAATAATGTCCTTAAAGTCAAATTGTCATTTAAAACTAATTGAAATCAATAGTCAAATATAGTAATACTCAAATATTAAAACCAGCTTGTATGAACAGCGCCTACCTCCATTATTCATGAAAATCTCAATAATACTGAATAGTATCAAAAATAGACACGAATTCACATAGCATGCACAAAACACCAACATAAATCTTAATAACTAACATGCACAATAAGTATGGGTATAATAAAACACAATGTATTTATTAAATCAGGTAGTAACACTCCAACAACGCAGATGTGCCTAGAATATATTCCATTTAGCAAACATTATCAATTAAATATCTGTTGCACTAATGGTAAAACTATATCCGTAACAATGAATTAAACGATTAACGTACTTAAATGCATTTTAAAGCCATAATTATTTAAAAGGAGATACGCCACCCCACATCGATATTGTTAACGTAGATTTTACCTTAAGCAGGTTATTCAAATTAAGCAAAGGTATTGTCAATCTAACTTGAACTTTATACTGAACACTATAGGTAACGACAAGGTAATTGTACCTATATAAGCAGCGTAACGCACGCGCATAATACATTATGAAAAAGAAATCACTATCGTTTGCTATATGGAATTTAAACACTCCGTCTTCATAAATTCTGTGAACAGAAAGGATTAAACACACAACACCCTATTTTATCCTAACATAATGAATCCCTACGTAATTCCTATCTATCACGACAAATAACTTTAAAAACTCACATAAGCGTTCCTGAAGGTGCACGCCGCTCTCGTGAGGTCTACCCGCAGGAGCCGTCGAAGGGGAAAAAAGTCTCGAAACCATTGTGTATCTCCTTATATTACCTCACCTCGTTATCATGAGAACCCCTAACATCATGCGATAAACTGATGTAGCTCTAAATCTGGCTTCTCATTGGTCTAGAATAACTTTCCGATCTCCTACTCAACACCAGATGTCTCTCCGATGTCTATCCCATTAAAACTTGACTAAAATAAATAGACACCTACACAAACAAGATTGTTTCGTCCATAAATATTTCTCATTTTAGTAGGGTAGCCACGCGCATAACGTATTTTCAAATACCCGCCAAAGGCAGCGATGCAGCTACTGCATTGCAATTAGCCACTTGCGTCAACTAAACTCAACGCTCACGTCTAGTATATCTTGACGTCGAGACCCGTATTAGAAATGCACAACTAGAGATCCGCCCTACACTGGTTCGTCTAAGGTGAATTGGTGTTCAAGTTAGTTTCAGCATTGTGAATGACAGCCCTGACTCCACACTAACCGTGCAATTTCAGATGGCTACTTATTTCGCTACTATATAGACATAATGACAACCTTTCTACGCGGTCGGATTATTTACTAACAGTTTAAATCCTCGACACCAGATGTCTATCTTGACCTATGCAACTTGAGTAATGCTAATAATGTAAAGCAGGAAACCGTTGTCAAAGCTTATTCAAATTACAAAAGAAGTACTTTTCTAAAAGAAAATGAAAATATCTTGAAAGTTAAAAGATTGTGATATTCATTGTAAATAATCGAACTTCTTTAGACTTAATTTAAACGCCATCTATTTACAATGAGAGGCTTCATTCATGATGAACATTTAGAATATATAAATCAGCTTTTACGAAGCCAAGAAGCGTTCCTGAAAGCTTAGCTTTCCTGAAGCTGAGAAGCTTCCCAGAAGTCTTCCTCTGAAGTTAAGAAGCTATAATAAAGCTTAGAAGCACATCTAAAGCTTTTCCGAAGCTTAGAAGCTTTCATGAACTTTTCACACGAATGACGGATGTCGATCTGTTACAATCGCCCTACGTTATTTTTGCGTAGTTTACCGGAGTAAAATAACTAACCCTAAAACAGAAGACATCTTGCGAAGTGAAAGCACAGAAGAAAAGAACTATTTAAATCAACATGTGAAACTAAACTTTTTCACAGTAACTATTATTTAATATAGAGGCTCGATAATTAGATGAATAAAGTTGTTATAATATTATCAATTGAGAATTGAATCATAAGTTAACTCAGTTAGCCCTAGTACCAAAATAAATATTAAAATGAAATATTGGATGACAAATATAAATGTTACATCCCAAGTAAACTGAAATAATGTCCTAACCACTAGACGATCATGGCACATACAATACTGAAAATATTACTAAACCTACGGAAACATTATCAATTACTTCAAAAATACCTGACTAACTAGCTTGTCTAATGGTAGTGTGCAAAACTATGTAAAATAAAAAATAATTAAATGTTTGTGAGATAAAATGATTTTTTTTTTATTCTTACTACGTAGCATGTTTCAAGCTATTAACTATTAATATTCTCTCATGAAATTACTATTACTTTATATTTGAATAAAACCAATGCTACATTACATTAATCAATCTAACTAAAAGAAGAGTTTGAATAGCCCTCGCACTATAACTCTAATTTAAGTGGGTTTTGATCAAGTGATAGACGAATCAATTATTTATATTAGTATAATTAAAATAAATTTAACTTAAATAATAAAAAAAAGACACCGCGCTAGGAAATATGTGAATTCTACATTTAGTTTACGCCCAAACTAACGAGAACAAATTTAACTGCCTTCAATAAAGCCACCAACAACAATATTAATTAAATGTACTAAAGTAAAAGAAAAAATGCTAGTTTTACGCCCACTAGATAAATTAATTTCTTAATAATAAAGATGTAGTAGAAATTTAATATTACAGTTACTTTTTTTTCTATTTGATTTTAGCTCTAATATTGACTATTGAATTAATACCATTAATAAGAAAGGTTAAAGAAATACTTTAACGCCCAACATAAAATGTGCCGCCCTATATTACTCAAAAGATATGCAAATCAGAATTAATATAGAACTCGCATAAAATAAATACTGAGATCTATGTTAAATTACTAATACCTATTATGTACCTATAAATTAATTTAATTTTCAATATTTTTTAAACCGCGAGTTATTAACATCTTAAAAAAGTCAATATAATGAAATAAAATACAATCTACCTATACCGAATATAGAAAATTGGATCATGTTTTTACTATAAATTAACTAAAGTGCTGGAAATAGATTAGAAACAAGGGAACTATTTTGTAATTATTTATAATTTAATCGCAAATATAAGTGTGTTAAATGTAAATTATACAGTGATTCTGTTATGTTAGGAAAAGATAATAATTATTAATTAATTTGCTGAAAAACTAAATCACATTAAGCACTAAAAGTTACCTAGTTTTGCCTTTGAATGTATGTTAATGGTATAGTAAGTCAAAATTCAAATTAATAATTTGTACAAAGCCCTAATTTATCCTAGAAACAAACATGCTACAAAAAGTACCTTCATCAAAATGTCCCTAAATGAAAGTGCTAGACACTTACACCCTCGGATAGGGTAACTTTTATGCTAGTACACTTTCATTTAGGCATAACCTGCGAGCAATTAACCCACTCCAAAATTCTAGAAAATGAGAAAGTAAAACCTATCCTAAATATAACCGAGAAACGAGATACACTAAAGATACAGTAACCATATGCATAACCTAGAAGAAAATTACTAACGAGAAATAACCCTACGAGTATAAAGAAATACATCTAGAAGCAAGTATTTAAATGAGAAAATAACCTTATCTAAAATTATCTGGAAAAATCCTGTACTAAATCACAGTATTTACAACAAAAAAAAAACATATATAAAATTAATGAAATCATCACGTCGCACACATGCACATGCGGACACGACACGACACGAAATAATCAATTAAATAATAATTCAAGATGTTCAGCAGTGGACGTCTTTCGGCTGAAATGATGATGATGATGATGATGAATAATTCAAGAATGATTACCTGACACCGATTTCTGAGAGTTATCAATACCAATATTATATCATTTTAATTTAATCGAAAATTCTTTAAAATATACCGGAATAAATTATACAACCTTGTCAGTTAACATGAATTATTTGAGCCTAATAATTAATTACATTTAAATGAAGTTAAATTAAATCTTTTATTCCGGATTTCGGGAATCCATACACACAAAATTATGTAAGTAATAAAGAAACGCCCACAAAATAATTGAAATAAAACTGTGTAAAGCAAATAAACGAATTTCAAACCTAAATATTTCAAGATTTTAATGTTAGTTTTCTAAAGTCCAAATAAACTAATTTACGAGAAAAATTTACTTTACAACTTAATTGCAACAATAATACAATAAAACTCACGTTATGTTATGATGATCATGATAATGACGTCATTATGTAATCAATTAAACTTTCTGTAAGCTATTAAAATATGAATCAGAAGAAATTTTAGAGGAACAAAATAAAAAATATAAATATAAAGCAACCTGTAACAAGGATTATAAATGCAACATTTACTTAACATGCAATAAATACATTACTATTTTCTAGTGTTAGGTATATACCTATTCTGCTAGCTATATTCTTCTATCTTTTAATAGTTATGCTAATCACACGAGCTGGAAATTGGTTTATAAGCGCTATTTATTCAAGCCGAAAACAATCAAGAGTAAAAAAAAAATACTTAAAGTTAAAGAGTAATACAAATTTCAAAAAGCTGAAAAATTACATCTTAATTAACTATAAGTAACTTAAATACCTGTAAAATTTATCCAAACAAAGTCCAATACGACAATTCAATATTCCTCACTTCAAAAACCCCAGACCTTTGCACGAACATCAAATTGTGCCTATCAAAGGCCACAAAAGTACATATATATGTTCTATTATATATATATGTATATATTTATATATACATACATATATGCACACATATGTCCTGGTCACGGTAACACATATTGTAACATCCTCCCTAGTCTAAATGGAAAGCGGAAAATGGAAAACCTAAAGCCTACCTAAGCTTTACCTACAAATACTTACACCATCTGAAAGTCTGAAAACCAGGACTTTCATGAAGTTCCTAAAACTCTAAAAGTTTCTAAAAATTTCCTAAAGCATTACTAAAACTTTCAAGTTCAGCAGATCTAAATGATGTGGGAATAACTACAGGGAAAGAAAATAAATCAAACAAAAGGTTTTGAGAAAGAAAATAAACGAAATAATACATTTATTTCATAAAGGTGATTTTACTCGAAACTTTGACTATTTTATGTAATAAAGCCCGGTGAGAACTTTATTAGACATCCGCGTTGATTCCTAGGCCAAAACCTAAGCAAGGGAAAACAAGGCGGACTCAACAAAAACCCTTGCTGCCAACTTAACCTATTACAATTTATAATGAAATGAAATTAATTCAAATGAAAAGGTTAATTACACAATCGGAGAATATTAAACATAAACCAAGACTAAGTAATTAAAATATTAATGGCGTGATCGAGTAGTGGCAATATAAAGACCTAGTTATGAAATGTAGCAACTTAAGTTCTCTGAGGTGTGAGAAACATGAACCATTGAGAATTGGACAATGTTTAGACAAATACAACTTAAACTAAGTAATTACAACTTAAAATAAGTCTACCTAAAGAACCTAATTTACTAAAAATATAGAAAACTTAAAACACAAGTTTAATAGAAAACTAATCATGAACACAATACTAAAGTAACTAAGAGTTTAGAGCCTAACCTAATTGTAAAATACCGTCGTTGGCTGTGTGATAAGTCATAGCATAAAGAAGTTGTTTATAGTTTAAAAGGAGTAAGCATATAATGACGTAATAAGATACGGAGTAGATAATTACTCCATAATTTGATTTAGAAGAATGGTTATAGTTATCGGTTAATGAGGCGTATAGTAATGGACAAATCGTGAATAAAATATATATTTATAAAACCTTAAAGCTAGTGTTTGGTATGTCGAGATATCAATATGTCGTATTATATTTCCTACAAGGTAGGATAGGACAGGTCCGGCTTATTACAAAATATAATATAATTCTCAATCTAAAAGATGTGAGAATAAAATAGCTGATTGCAAGCAACCATAAAGCCACAGTACCTCATAAAAGTACCATGCATAAGTCATATAAACCACCAAGCCATTTCTGGACATGATGAGGCGACTATGTCGAGGCAGCAGTCTCGCGAAGGAATACCTGATGCTAACCCATTGGGTATATCCCTACCTAACACCTAACACGAGCAAACAGAGTATCCTTGCAGGTGGCACAGGGCCGAGACTATAAGTGATATGTGACAATAGCGCCTGACGAATGAACATATACATGGTAATAATAAGAGCGTAGCCCATAATATTATGAGACCAGCCATTTTATTGCATACAGCAAAAGTAAATAATACTGAACTTATTTAAAAGCCAGTTGGAATAGGATCTTGTTATATTTATATATATATGTATATTATAATACACGTGTGATGTATCTACGTTGAAGTAGACTTAAATACGAGTTAGTTACCTCGTACCCAAATATTATGCAAACAAACAAGTTGCTGCTATTCAGGTTTAATGTCCAAATCGAGTCATATGGTCATCCCATTAGCGAATATCACTACTGAGCCATGCAACCGCAAAACCTCAGCATTGACCAGCGTTCTCACGACAGCAAGGAGTTTTGCTCGAGTCGTCAATCAATCTATATCGCCATTGAACTTTCACATCCCATCTCGCCCATATAATAGAATATATAAGGGTACATAGATATTGGGGTCTTTAATGTTCAGCTTCAGCAAACGGCAATACAGATTTCTCGTCTCAGCGGGACTATAGTGTCTTGTTTGAATCAAAGATTCCCACAAGCAGCTAAAGGCGCACCGCGTGCCTAAACAAGACCGCAGCCCTTTTCAAAGCTCGTCTTGGGATCGAGACTAAAGACGAAAGCCTGTCGTTAAGAATCTGTGAGACTAGCCCTAAACCCCATTTATGAACGTATTTCATCGATCTGGAGTAAAACCATTGCATAGCAACAGTAATAGTTATTAGGCATATTTGGTATATTTGGGTACTACATTGTACTACCAAAACCTTTCGTCATAGGCTGGAACATACCATACAAAATCGTAATAAAACATTTGGCAGTCCAACTTGTGACATTACCTCATTGCTGGAACAGTCACATCCACTGCGACCAGTCTCAACAACTACAATAGATTAGTAAATGTATGTATGTTGGTACATACATGTGAAATATTGGAACAGTATCTACTTGTCCAATAAAATAAATATAATTATCGCACAGGCGAAGATAAGGTATTGACGTAATATTAATTACGTAGTCAACAGACTATTAGGTACTGTAATAGGAACCAAAGTTCCATAAAAAGGTAAATAAGCCAAGATTACTTCAAATAAAGAGTGCAATAACCATGTCAGGTCACACAACACAACGATAGCATTTCGGCCTATTAAAAGGTAACATTATGTATGACATTTACATAGAACGGGAACGTGAATAAGTACCATAGTTAACGCAGTCAGAAAGCTTTGCGAAACTTAGAAAACCATTTAAGGATCTCTTCATCTGCGTGTGTACAGTGGTAGGCTATGAGGTCATCATGCAGGAATAGCTTCGTTGTCCAAACGCCGGAACTGTGATCAGCTTGACAGGATCAGCCAGTGAGGGGTCTCATATTGTCATGGCACAGCGTTGGATTGAGGATGGCCTGGCTCTGGTCGTCGATTGCCCACATGTACGAAAGTGCTGGCAGGTACACGTCCCGTATAAATGTCCAGGGTCCAAACGATAGGTGGAAGGCATATCGTCGTTGACAGTGTGATTGCGCGGAGGCACTGACATGGTCATCTTCTTGACACCAGTGCGATGATACGTCATTCGATGTCGTCTATCCTTCTCATATAAAGGTTTGATTTCGCAAAACCCTCCAAATACCCAAACTATGGCATTGTAATCTTTAGATATATTCATAAATAAAACGTACTCATTTAATAACCTAAAGTTACTATTATCACCTACAACACTGTACTAAATCAATAAGAACATACTTAAAATACCAACGAAACATAAGAAACCTAATGTAAATGAAATAATTAATGCGTTAAATAATAAGTGTAAGAATATAATGACTACCTCATTAGCAAAAGATTAATTCAATTACTGTTTAATAGTAAAATTACAATCCTTTAACGAATTGTCTACTAATAAATAATGTCCTTAAAGTCAAATTGTCATTTAAAACTAATTGAAATCAATAGTCAAATATAGTAATACTCAAATATTAAAACCAGCTTGTATGAACAGCGCCTACCTCCATTATTCATGAAAATCTCAATAATACTGAATAGTATCAAAAATAGACACGAATTCACATAGCATGCACAAAACACCAACATAAATCTTAATAACTAACATGCACAATAAGTATGGGTATAATAAAACACAATGTATTTATTAAATCAGGTAGTAACACTCCAACAACGCAGATGTGCCTAGAATATATTCCATTTAGCAAACATTATCAATTAAATATCTGTTGCACTAATGGTAAAACTATATCCGTAACAATGAATTAAACGATTAACGTACTTAAATGCATTTTAAAGCCATAATTATTTAAAAGGAGATACGCCACCCCACATCGATATTGTTAACGTAGATTTTACCTTAAGCAGGTTATTCAAATTAAGCAAAGGTATTGTCAATCTAACTTGAACTTTATACTGAACACTATAGGTAACGACAAGGTAATTGTACCTATATAAGCAGCGTAACGCACGCGCATAATACATTATGAAAAAGAAATCACTATCGTTTGCTATATGGAATTTAAACACTCCGTCTTCATAAATCCTGTGAACAGAAAGGATTAAACACACAACACCCTATTTTATCCTAACATAATGAATCCCTACGTAATTCCTATCTATCACGACAAATAACTTTAAAAACTCACATAAGCGTTCCTGAAGGTGCACGCCGCTCTCGTGAGGTCTACCCGCAGGAGCCGTCGAAGGGGAAAAAAGTCTCGAAACCATTGTGTATCTCCTTATATTACCTCACCTCGTTATCATGAGAACCCCTAACATCATGCGATAAACTGATGTAGCTCTAAATCTGGCTTCTCATTGGTCTAGAATAACTTTCCGATCTCCTACTCAACACCAGATGTCTCTCCGATGTCTATCCCATTAAAACTTGACTAAAATAAATAGACACCTACACAAACAAGATTGTTTCGTCCATAAATATTTCTCATTTTAGTAGGGTAGCCACGCGCATAACGTATTTTCAAATACCCGCCAAAGGCAGCGATGCAGCTACTGCATTGCAATTAGCCACTTGCGTCAACTAAACTCAACGCTCACGTCTAGTATATCTTGACGTCGAGACCCGTATTAGAAATGCACAACTAGAGATCCGCCCTACACTGGTTCGTCTAAGGTGAATTGGTGTTCAAGTTAGTTTCAGCATTGTGAATGACAGCCCTGACTCCACACTAACCGTGCAATTTCAGATGGCTACTTATTTCGCTACTATATAGACATAATGACAACCTTTCTACGCGGTCGGATTATTTACTAACAGTTTAAATCCTCGACACCAGATGTCTATCTTGACCTATGCAACTTGAGTAATGCTAATAATGTAAAGCAGGAAACCGTTGTCAAAGCTTATTCAAATTACAAAAGAAGTACTTTTCTAAAAGAAAATGAAAATATCTTGAAAGTTAAAAGATTGTGATATTCATTGTAAATAATCGAACTTCTTTAGACTTAATTTAAACGCCATCTATTTACAATGAGAGGCTTCATTCATGATGAACATTTAGAATATATAAATCAGCTTTTACGAAGCCAAGAAGCGTTCCTGAAAGCTTAGCTTTCCTGAAGCTGAGAAGCTTCCCAGAAGTCTTCCTCTGAAGTTAAGAAGCTATAATAAAGCTTAGAAGCACATCTAAAGCTTTTCCGAAGCTTAGAAGCTTTCATGAACTTTTCACACGAATGACGGATGTCGATCTGTTACAGTACCGCTGCCGCATCTATAAATCAGAAAGTCGCCTAAATTCACATGTTACAAAGAAAACCTATTTATCAATGAAACTTTTTAAACATCCATGGCTAACAGTTGTTCGACGACTTCCCGGCTCCGTCATGTACGAGTAATTTAAAACTTGCAACTGTTTTAAAACTACCATGAATTTGCCAAACTGCGCTGTCTGATTGCTTTCCAATCTATAAATTTATCGCTACGCGGGTATAAGTAGTAAACAGTTTGGAAACTCTCTTTAATATGGAGAGTAATTCAAAAAGTTGGAGAATAACGTCCGTACAGTATGTGTCTCGTTAGGTATAAGTTGAGGTTAGGTGGATTTTATTTTGAACGTTCCGTTTTAACGGTTTTCGTTATAATAATCAAAATCAAAAATCAAAACATTTATTCTGCAAATAGGCCTCAAGGGCACTTTTACAAGTCAAATGTAGTGTTACATGTGAAAAATAAAACAAAGAAACTAATAACAATCGAGATTTGTTAGAGATGTATAAGGTCTCTAAGCGTCAAGATAAAATGTAATAAAGTAGGTACACTAATCATAATAAAATATGTTGAGCTATATCTATAACACGTCAACATGAAAATAATAAAATCTATTAAATAAATATCCTCAGAGATGTATAAGTTCTCTGAGCGTCAGTCTAAAAATAAAATCAAATGAGAACAGAGCGAAGTCTCTCATCATGCCAATTCCACTGAACACTAGTACGAAGTTACTAGTGCTTGCAAACATGAATAGACCGGACCCCACAAACAGCACCCGTTCATGAGTATGACGCGTATCTAATACAACCCGATATGACACCTACTCCCAAGATTTGGCGTACCTTCTTACTGAATCATTGTCAGTTGTAAAAACAAAAGTTGTCCACCCGGTGGTCAATAGTTACGGAAACATCGTTTACGCGGGTTACTAGACCAATCCAAAATTAAGCTTATTGGCCTAAATCTGGGTCATTGTCAGATATAGGTTCGCGTCTATTCGGTGGACATATCAAAAGTTAAGGGCCACAAAGCTTAATTTTGGATTGGTCTAGTAACCCGCGTAAACGGTGTTTCCGTAACTGTAAATCCATGATATAAAAACATAACTTACATGTACATAAGCCGTTAACTATGGACCACAGGAAGGACGACTTTTGTTTTTGAAACTAAGTATGACCCTTATGCGGGTTACTAGACCAATCCAAAATTAAGCTTTTTGGCCGATAACGTTTGATGTGTCCACCGACAAGACGCGAACCTAAATCTGACAATGACCCAACCAGGAACAAGAATTGCAGTCATCATCCTCATAACTACAAGTTGTGTCCTTCTCAACTTGTATTGTACTCAAAGTAGGTACGTTATAAGTACGAGCTTCCCCAAGATCGGATTGAAAATACAGATCATTATGAGCGGACTCAAGAGCTCGTCTTATAATGGAGGGCTCAGCCACTAGACTCTGTTGTATTTATTATAATGAGACTCGACGTCAAATGCGGCTTACGGCACGTGTTTTGAGGAGATAAAATCATACAAACAACTAGAAACCGTATCTGAACGCTGGAATCGCTCCCTAAGCACTATACTGGGCTGGCTCAGAGCAAGAATCAGCGTCGCTGTGATACGTGCCACCAGTGCCTTTACCATGAGTTTGCATGACCGTATTCGCTAGCGACTGCGTAAACGATTTAGTATGCCGATTCTTAGTTCTATTGCGTAACCGCCAGGGGCACTTTACTTTTGCCCATACAATTTTTTACGCAGTCGCTAGTGAGTACGGTCATGTATACTCATGGTAAAGGCTCAGTATGTGCATCCGCGGCACAAGGCACCGGTTCAAACCCGCTGCCAGATGGCTCGAAGACGGCGCTACCCTCCCGTGCATCGATTAAAAATATTTTTTATACAACGCCGGTGACAAACACGGTCCACCTGATGGTAAGCGGCCACCACAGCCTATATACGCCCGCAACTCCAAAGGAGTCACGTACACGTTGCCGACCCTTTATAAAATTTGAGGATGCACTGTGTTGACAAATTCAGGTCCTTCGCTCTCAACACAGTGCATCCTCGGGAGCTCTGGCAACCTTGCTCACCTCCAGGAACACAACACTACATACTTGTATAGTAGATAATGTTATTATGGCTGTGGTCTTCTGCAAGGCGGAGGTACTTCCCCAGTTGGGCTGCTCCAAATTCGAGCAAGATGATATTTTGCTGTGCCCTACCTCTCTTGATATATTATCTTTACCTACTACTGTACCAATTATTATGAATAAAAGATACTCTGAAAAAAAAACAACTAAAACGTTACCATACCTAATCGAAATCAGTACTTATCTACTTCCGAGTATAATAATTACGAGTAATGATTAAATAATCACGTACAAACACGGATTTTGTTGCGTATATTATGTATTAGGGCGAATATTCAGCGTTTTTACGGCGGTTATTTTTCGTCATTGTCGTTTCATTAAATATTGTTAAAGGAGACGCTGATCAGAGTAAACTTTTGTTAAAAGCGTAAACCAATATCGGGTCCAAGTCTTATTTTATCAATGTTTTCGCCGGTTTATCCCAACTTTGGGTAGTTAATCTTGAGTCGACAATGACTTTAGAAACGAGCGTTTCAAACGCTCGGAGAATCGCCCATTAAATACCTCCCGACATCTCAAGTACTTCACAATACTTGGGAAAAGCGGATAAACTGTCTCTATCTCCGATACGCGTGTTAACTCTTAATTTTATTCAATTAGTAACGATTTAAACTATTTATTTATAAGAATTATTATTATTTTATTCATAATTTAAATAACGTATTATTATTATTAATTATTTTGTATAATATCTATTTGTTATATATTTAGTAGTTATACATTTATTTAGTTTTGGTTTTAGCTATAAGTTTCCTTATTGTAAAATTTTAGTACACTGTGTAAGTTTGTCTATCTCATTCTCCCACTTCCCACTCAATCCCTCAAAGGTTAGCTGGAAGAGATCCCTCATAGGGATAAGTTCGCCTTTGTACTCTAATCTTATGTGATATGTACATTGTTTAACCTGTTATTGTGTACAATAAAGTGCTTACCATACATACATACATAATAATTGTATAAATGTTGACCATTGTAATTACTGAATGAAAATGAATGAATTATTGAACAATGGAATCCTAAATATGTGTATGCCTGCATGTAGGCGGAATACACTGTACAATGGAATGTATTATTACCACCTCGATTATTTCACTGTATTCTGGCAAATAAATGATATTAATTGATTGATTGATTGAACAATCACAGAAGCCAAAACAATATTGAGAATCCTTATCAGTTAAGAACGCTCTCTGATAGATTTGACACGTAACTTGACATTTTCCCAATGTTACTATCTATAACACGACTATTGCGTCCCAATGTCATAAATTTTAAATGTATTTTTTGGATTTTTCATTAAGAAATATCTTTTCAAACATCACTCCAAATCGACCATTTTCAAGCTAAAAACTGTGATTTTCCTCTTAAATTCTAAATACACACAATAAAATCCAAAAATGGTTATGTTACTATCTAAAACTTTAATAAAATCATCGTATCCTTTAATCACTTTATTGTTATTATCCATAATTTTGTTATAATTTGAAGGCAAAACATTTTAAAACTTATAAGGCCCCTTAAGTATTAATAAAACCAATTTACATGATAATTATGACATTTGATATGAAAATAATAATTATTAAATGAATTAAAAACTTGAAATAAAAACAACTATAAGTACCTAACTAAAAACTAAACATTAAAAATTAATATCAAAATTAGGTCCCCTCGGGATGGTGCCCATTATAATTTCCAATGAAATATCTACCTACTTCGAGATAATCAGCCATCACTGGGCGCCTATACGGTGACTCTAAAGAACAAAATGTGGTACGAAATTTGATATTTTACAAAGAACTCTGTACTGCGCAGCGTAGCCACTCAGACTTTAATACCTACAGTAATAAATAAAACGTTTTAGATCCCTAGTAGGAAAAATATCAATGTCCTCTGTCTAACCAATGACATGCTCTTAGCGGCGGAAATTTATAATGGTAGTTTCCATTACCCGAAGTGCTCCGGTCTCAGAACTGATGCATTACGCACTTGGGAGGAAATATTGGGCACGTGAGCGGCCACGGGGCCCCGGGGTGTCTTTGTGACAATGTTTTTTTAAGCTTATTGCCAGTTTATGAGGTATATAAAGTGATTTACAATGGCTGCTTTAGAACACTGGTAGGCTGTTTTGTTTATTTGTAACCGACTTCGAAAATAGGAGGAGGGTCTCAATTCGCCTATATGTTTTTTTTATATTTGTTACGCGACTCCTCCATCTCTGAACGGATTTGAAAAATGATTTCTATGTTTAAAAGCATATGCTTCCAGATTGGTCTCTTTGTTTTCAAAGTATTGAGCATTGGCGATCAGGGCTAACATGATATCGCGTAGGTTCAGCCGATGTGCGGTGCGTGTTAAATTAACATTATTTAGGGCGTACTGTACGTCGCTGTATACCTGTAGCCTATGGTGCAAATACACCCAGGGATCGCTCAATGCAATGCGCGTCCAGTACAACGATGCATTTAGGGTGCTGTTGTGGCTGCCGCGCCACTGTAGCGCGTCCGGTATGTTCGCGGATGCGGAAGTGGACGGGTTCCACGCTACACTGCGCAAGCGCTGTGCCGCGGCGTTCCGCAGGGTGCGCGCCAGCCGCCACAGTCTCCTGGATGTAGTGGCAGACAGATGGGACGGCAGTCTACTAAGGCACTGGTCCACATTACATTTAAGCTTTCACAATAACATAGTTATATAAGTCTATGTGCTACTAACAATTTATGGATCTAAGTTGTCCGAAATAAATGCATTTTATTTTTATTTTTATTTATTTTTTAAAGTTCACATCTGATGATGGGAACCATGAGGAATTCAGGGAACTCCTCAAAAATGCAAGAGAAACATATAACGATTCAAGTATTTTCAGTAACAAATCGAGTATTTGCATTCAGAAAGCATTTGGTGAACGGGAACTGATGATGAAGACCACGGATGGTCATCCAAAACTTTCGATCATGATACTGAAGAGACGATGGCGAAGCCAATTTAAATGGTCCTGATGTAATGTTACCATTGTCATGATTTTATTATTATGATTGAGGAAAATTAACTTTTACATGGCAAACGTTAGTCAGAGTTAGGGTAAATATATATTATATGGCAACACTATTATAAAACCGGTAGTAACGTGGAAGGGGTATAAACGCATTGTGGAGGGCGAACTCCCGACCAGCTCACTTGGTTGCGAGATCAGCTACTAGACGGACCACTCTTACCCCTGAGGCTGCACCCCAGAAGCAATCGTAATACCATCAACCTGATCTGGTAATCGAAGCCGCAAGCTAGGCAACGGAACTCCGTAATAAAACGGCTTAGCCGTGTTTGAGCTTATTGGAATTGTCATGAGATGCACTCTCTGGTAATAACTCACTAAACGACCGACGACCGACCGGTTTATCCTAGTGGGTAGTGCACCTGCCTGTGAAGCTGACGGTCCTGGGTTCGAATCCCGGTCAGGGCAAATATTTGTGTGATGCGCATGAATATTTGTTTCTGAGTCTTGGATGTTGTCTATGTATTTAAGTATTTATATCTATTAAATATATCGTCGTCTAGTACCCATAACACAAGCCTTCTTGAGCTTACTGTGGAGCTAGTTCGATTTGTGTAAGATTGTCTTCTAATATTTATTTATTTATTTTATTTATTTACTAAAAAGGTGACTGAAAAAAAAAAAAACCGACTCGTTTTATGCAAGTGAAAGAGATTATTTATGTATTTAGTGTGGTTCTAAATCCACTGTTGCCGAGCGGGAAGGGCACGCGAGTTTCAATCTGGGGATCACGGGTTCGATTCCCGGATCGAGTCGAGGGCATGTGTATACATTTTAGAACCTTATTTGAATGGAATAAGGTAAAAAAACGTATACATATTGGTGGCCTTGACTGTACCTGTATGGTTTTTCAAAAAACTAATATTGGTATGAGATTTCTCCTATTCTCACCTCACAGCGGGTAAGTCATTGATAAATGATATGAGCGAAAAGAGTACGTGTTCCACGCTTGGTCAGTAAATGTATCTAGAGAGGATAAATTTCTCATCTGATCTATTTTATATAATCTAATGAGAAATAAACTCTCACTAGATCCATTCCTCACAGTCCCCGGCTAAAATGTATCTAATGAAAGAAAACATCCCAATAGATCCATTATGAATTGCAATGTATCCAGCGTAAAAAAAAATCTCATTAGATACACAGTGGATCTACTGAATGGATCTAATGAGATAGATTCAATTCAATTCAATTTAATCATTTATTTATAAAATTTTACATTTTACACGTCAAATAAATATATGTGATTACATTAGGTACATTATCATAATACAGGTTATTGTGCAAGGCTGGGCAAGCGAACCGATTTCATTTTGAAATTTAAAACCTACTTAGCGCAGGTGTTAGCTCTCGAAAAAGGCATCGAGTGTGTAGTAGGCGTTGGATGCCAGTTTCATTTTAAGTTTTTTACTGAAAGATCCATAGCTAGTAGCTTGTCTTATTTCTAGCGGGATTTTATTAATTTTATTATATACCTTGGGTCCTACCGTGTGTATACACTTTCTGGATTTGGCAAGTCGTGTTTTCGGTGGATAAAGTTCACCGTGCCTTCTTGAATTCGCATTACTGCGGGTCGGAATTTTTTTTAAATTGCGTCTTACATATTTTGCTACTTCGAAGATGTATAGACTGGGTAGGGTTAGAATTCCCGTTTTTTTAACAGTTCCTGAGCTGGGTTTTCGTTTTGATTTCCTTGACTGTACATAATATCAGCGTTTGCTTAAGTTGAACTATCTCGCAAACAATACCGCTGCGTCAGTCGGCCGCTCTACACTGAGCGAGACCGCACATAATTAAACCTTCATCCAGAGCAAACACCGATCCAATACAGCGCGCAAACACACTGCGATACTGGGGCGCTACCGCGGACAGCAAACGAAGTTTTCCCTCTCTGTCGCACTTGCAAGTTTACACATAAGTGCGACAGAGAGAAAACTTCGTTTGTGGTTCGCGGTAGCCCCTCTGGGCTGTTCACAACTTCACCGAAATTTATCACTATTATTTTGACAGATATCCTACAATTTTTTAAAAATGTATTAACGGTCCTTATCAGTTAAAAAACGCTCACCTATTTAGGCCATTTTCTGTTTGAATTGACACGTATCTTGACATTTCTCAACGTTCCTATCTAGAAAAGGACTATGGCGATCTTACGTCATAAACTTTAAATGTATTTTTTGGATTTTTCATTAAGAAATATCGTTTCAAACATCACTCCAATTCGACAATTTTCAAGCTAAAAACTTGATTTTTCCGCTTCAATTCTACTACACACAATAAAATCAAAAAATGGCTATGTTACTATCTAAAACTTTAATAAAATCATCGTATCCTTTAATAACTTTACTGGTATTGTCAATACTTTTGTCACAATTTGAAATCAAAGCATTTTAAAACTTATAAGTAAACTTAATAGCTTAATATGAGCCCTCATATCACACTGTCATTCGTTACGTAGAATTTGAATGCGAGGGTAGATGTTATTTTCGTTTCTTTTTTGTTTTTGCGTATGTGTCGTCATTCGATACTTTAAAGGCAGGACCCCACTGAAAACCAGCGTCGCGGCTCGCCGTGGCATTATGCTGAGTGGGGCCCTTTTTTGCGCAGTTTATTATATTTTTTTCATTATGTGTAACATTTTTTATTGCTCGCTTTTTTATCTGCAATCGGCTGCTAGCCATAATCAGATTGTATGTCCTGTTGCAGTTGTATTGAGAGGTATTCCATTAAATACTCTCCCTCCTAACTTAGAGTTCCATGACTAGTGTCTCTGGTCTATCCTGTCTGCCATCTCTTCAGCCTTGTCGTGTTGTCGTTGTTGTTGACCAGGTCCCTGGCGAGTTCATTTGTGTGCTTGTGAAGCCGTTCTTTGTATTTAATACAATATCTGTTGACTTCTTCTTTAATAGTTGGCATTTCTAAATATTCATGTATCTCTGTATTTTTTTGCAAACCATGGTGCGCTTGATATTGCCTTTAAGACATTATTTTGGAACCTTTGCGGAATCTCGAAGTTCGAGTTACTGGCAGTTCCCATTATGTGTAACATTAATGTATTTTCTTTCTTTCTTTCTTTCAATTTAGTTTATTACTAGCTTTTGCCCGCGACTTCGTCCGTAAAGTTCCACTGCCAAATTCATGCATTCGAGGAATGATTTTTGGTACAAAAATTATTCCATATTTTTGTTAATCCAGACTATAAACTCTTTGTTTATAGTTACATAATCCATTCAGCCGTTTACTCAGGCATCCTCCAGGATGCAACTGAAGTGGGATAACGCTAAGATGATTTGAGCATACGAAGCTTCTGTCTCTGTCGTTCTGTCTTTGAAAAAGAGTCACATCACAAAAATAAAATGCTCCAAATTCGTTTCTTTAGACGCCAAAAGAGCATTCGATCGTAACTGATTACGAACGTGCAGGCGACTCACATACTCGTATATTTATAGAAAAGTACTCTGTAAATCACGTAACTTTATGTACTAACGGTAGATGGGTCATTGTCAATTGTAAAAACAAAAGTTGTCCACCGGTGATCATCATTCGATCATCATCCTGTGCCTTTACCATGAGTTTGCATGACCGTACTCGCTACCGACTGCGTAAAAATTCGTATGGGCAAAAGTACAGCGCATCTGGCGGTTACGCAATATAACTAAGAATCGGCATACTAAATCGTTTACGCAGTCGCTAGCGAGTACGGTCATGCAAACTCATGGTAAAGGCACTGTTGTGGATTCGTTTTTATTATCAGTGACTTAGAGACTATATACATCTCTAATAATATTAAATTAATTTCAATTTTCACGCTCAGAGACCATGTACATCTCTGGGATATTATATTAATTTCATTATACTCCTTGTTTAATCTTGAGACCTTATACACCTCTAACTTTACTGATGTTGTAATATTTGTAATAGATAACTTTGCAAGTTTATCTTCACTGTATGACATTAATTTTGTTATAATTATGAACTCGAAATTATTATTCCTACTTGGACTGTAAATTAATATTTTGACATGAAAAATGTATTACTTATTATAGTCAGACTTTCTTAAATTATAAATTAATATTTTGACATGTAAAAGTGCCCTTGTGGCCTATTTGCAGAATAAATGTTTGATTTTTTTTTAATAGTTAACGGCTTATGTACATATAAGATATTTTTTATTACATTTGTATATTCATAGTTATGGAAACACCGTTTGTGCGGGTTACTAGACCAATCCAAAATTAAGCTTTGTGACCCTTAACTTTTGATATGTCTACCGAAAAGACGCGAACCTAAATCTGAAAATGACCCCGATAGATTTTGAAGTATGAGCTGAAAATTGAAATTTGACATTAAAATCTAACTTACGGTAGTACAAAAGTTACGTGATTACCCTGCTGCAGTTAAAGTTAATTGATGACCTTACCGGTCCGAACGTTAAGTGAAAGTTAAGGAAATCAGAGTGCAATTTAAACTTATTGTTGACTCCAGTTTACTCCATACCTGGATCCCTAACTGTTAAAATAGTTAAAGTCAGAAATAATCACTCACGAGTCGTTAACAATCCGGGCCCGGTAAGGACAAATTGGTGACGACCGCTTTAGCCTAGTTGGTAGTGACCCTGCCTTCGAAGCTGGAGGTCCCGGGTTCGAATCCCGGTCAGGGCATTTATTTGTGTGATGAAAACGAATATTTGTTCCTGAATCTTGGATGTTATCTATGTATTTAAGTATATATTTATCTATATAAGTATGTATATCGTCGCCTAGTACCCATAGTACAAGCTTTGCTTAGTTTGGGACCAGGTTGATTTGTGTAAGATTGTCCACAAATATTTATTTAAGTATTTATTTAATTAAGAAAATGTTAAATGGAATGAGAATCACCCAGTTACGTACGCGGTCGAAGAGGCATGATCCTGAAAGATGAAACATTATTTTGTGTCCCTCATGAATAACAGCATCGGTAAAGTGACGTTTATAAAGCGGCATAGGTGTTCCGTTAAAACTGTACGTGCTAGAAAAAGCGTCCATAAAGGAGAACAAATTTGTTTACAAAGGTGACTAGGAGCCATTAGTTATAGTAGCTGCAATCAGTTTCGCCGCTTGCTCACCTTTCAACTCATTTTTAACCTTGTCGTGATATAATACAGTCCGGATTTGCTTGTTTTAGTTTAACTGAATAAAATCTAACTGAGAGTTATTATAAAACGGTTCATAAGATATTGTCGGATAGCTAAGATATAATCATCGGTTAACCGACGGTAAGCAGACCAGCAGACCACAATATTGTATGTATGTCGAATGAGATTCTTGCCGACCACTGTTTCAAAGACTGGGACTTCTGACTTTGGTTGGTTTGTATATATTAGAGTTAGCAAGTCTAGTACGAAAATTTCCCCATTACTTTAAGACTCCATAAGATAGCACTAAATTAAGAACAAGAGACAAGTCCAAACTACTAATGCCGCCATGTAGAAGCGCATTATTTGAGAAAAATTGTTATATTATGAGTATTCAAGTATACAATAAGATATCAGACCAAATAAGATTGTTACCTGACAAAATGTTTGCAATACAGTTGAAAAAATGGTTAAAAGACAAATGTTTTTATAGTCGGACAGAATATTTAAATCATGTATGTACAGTCGCCATCAGATATATCGGAGCGAACGAGGTGCTCACAAATATCTGAACACGACTCTATTGTCAAGGCGTTAAAGTGCATGTTCAGATATTTTTAAGCACCCTGAAGAGTACAGATATATTTGATGGCGACTGTATGTAAGCACTTTATTGTACACAATAACAGGTTAAAACAATATACATGTCACATAAGATTAGAGTACAAAGGCGAACTTATCCCTATGAGGGATCTCTTCCAGCTAACCTTTGAGGGATTGAGTGTATAGTGGGAGAATGAGATAGACAAACTTACACAGTGTACTAAAACTTTTCAATAAGGAAACTTATAGCTAAAACCAAAACCAAATAAATATATAACAACTATAACATATAATAAATACATATTATAAATATATACGTATTTAAATTAATATACATAAATAAATATATATAGTATTCAACCAAATCACAAGTCGTTGGAGAGCCACAATTTCTTCAAATTGCTCTTGAGTGAGGCGACAGACTGGGACTGTCTTATTGACAAGGGCAACTCGTTCCACAACTTCACAGCGCGTACCTACCGTGAAAGATCTAGAGTATGTTCGCGTCTTAAATCATCAAGAAAATGTTTAGCGATTTTATAAGTACGTTAATATTGACATCTCATATAAACTTTAATTTTTGCATGCCATATTGGTTAAACATTTGATACTCAATAAATAAAATATGACAACACCGACTGTAACAACTATGTTTATGCAAATAAATATTTCATTTCATTTCAATGAATAACAATAAAATGTCACTATATGAACAGTAGTAGGTGAACCATCAAATTATGGCAAGAAACAGTAAATTAAATTAAGCCGTCATCTCCCGGCGAAAATAATAAACAATAGCATTCTTTCGTTATTATCCCGGGGATCCCAGGGACCGGCAAACAACGGGTAATAAATATGCACAAAATGTTAAAAAGATATGACACCCGAAAGTTTCGAAGATGATGTAATTATTTTTACTGACTTAGGCCGGGTTTTATAAATATCCGTCAGAACAAATGTAACATCAAATGTCAGTAATTCAGTACATTTTTTTACGTAACAAACTAACATAAGGTCTAACGGACGAACCGAGCCTAAAAGTAAATTAAAAACTACCATCAGGATTCTTATGTTTTAATAAACAAAAAAAATGTATTACAAAAATGTACCTAGAAACGAAATTTACGCTCAACAATCTCACTGGAGCGCAAACTCTTAGAGTATTCCAGTGTTCAAAACGCCCGCGTGGTCGTGTCGGAGGTTTTCCCCTGGATTGTCACCAGGCTATTCTCCAACCGCGCACTCCTATCGCTTTATTGGGCCCGGCCTATAAAGCCACAGTCAGGTTCAAAAAACAGACTTCGTTCTGCGTGTTGAAGACTCTTGCGGTGACCCTGTCACAGGTGTCTCAGTTAAATGATACACCTATAGATTCTAGATCTCATAGTCACCATACATCTAACAAAATGGAAATAGTTATTTGTTATACAAGGGTGCAACGTAGTATTTTAACCGCGAGTGTGAAATTGAAATACGAGCTAGCGAATGGATTCTAGGGTTGAACTACGAGCTAACGAATGGATTCTATGGTTGAACCGCGAGCGAAGCGAGTGGTTTGAAAATAGAATCCTGAGCGAAGCGAGTGGTTCAAAAATAGAATCCTGAGCGTAGCGAGTATTGCAACACACGAGACGTAAAATAACTTTGCAGCCGTGTATAACACAATTTTTTTCACCTCACTAGAGCGAGGAATTTTTTTTGGTCCTCCTCGT
The DNA here is from genome assembly GCA_963556455.1 of Epiblema foenella. Lineage (NCBI taxonomy): Eukaryota > Metazoa > Arthropoda > Insecta > Lepidoptera > Tortricidae > Epiblema > Epiblema foenella. Next base: position 1,041,659 of record OY747108.1, on the reverse strand, counting down.
TCTAGCGATATTCCAGTAGAGTTGCATCCTAAATACAGTTGGATGCTCGGGGTCCACTACCTAATCCCGAGATTTGGCGTAGGTACTAGTCTTTTAACACAACAGCACAATATAAAATTATTGTTGCTGGACTGTCTGGACTGGCCTTTACATTATAAAAAAGTTACAAATAGCACGTTCGGATTTCAAATATTCTTTGCACTCTTGTGAATAAGCAGTTTTGCTATCTGTTTTTAAAGAATAAAAAAGGGCTTTCCGAGCTAGTGAGGTGAAAATGTATTTGTTATTTGCGGAGGGCAACCGCGTCTCGACAGGAGTGAAGGGCCGCATCCATCACGGAACCCTGCCGGCCATTTATTATTTACCTCTGACCTACAGACTCGCCCTGCTAGTATGTGCAGCATCATAAATATGGATACAATTTTCAATCTTATTTCCAATCCATGAAGTGCTAAAATGAATACATATTTACGGTACCGTCTGCACTATCAGCATCACAGTTAAGTGACCATTAGTAGTCCTTATCTCGTTATAATAAGATTCAAAATTGGTCAGTTAACTGCTGACTATACGTGAGGTTTATTGGAAACTGTAAACAATACATTTACTCCCTTCTTCATAAATGTTAACAAACCTGATACCTAACATTAGTTTTGTCCCTTTCTTATAAACACAAATGTCAAATAAACAGGCAGGATAAAAGATATTTCACCTCACTAGGAAAGCCCTTTTTTATTCTTTAAAAACAGATAGCAAAACTGCATTTTATCCACAAGAGTGCAAAGAATATTTGAAATCCGAACGCGCTATTTGTAACTTTTTCAAACATAATAACATGTAAAGGCCAGTCCAGACAGTCCAGCAACAATAATTTTATATTGTGCTGTTGTGTTAAAAAAAACTAGTACCTACGCCAAATCTCGGGATTAGGTAGTGGACCCCGGGCATACAACTATATTTAGGATGCAACTGTACTGGAATAACGTTAGGACGAGGAGCAATAAAAAAAATCCTCGCTCTAGTGAGGTGAAAAAATTAGTGTTATACACGGCTACAAAATTATTTAACGTCTCGTGTGTTGCAACACTCGCTACGCTCAGGATTTTATTTTTGAACCACTCGCTTTGCTCAGGATTCTATTTTCGGTTCAACCATAGTATCCATACACTGCCTCGTAGTTCAACCCTAGAATCCATTCGCTAGCTCGTGTTTCAATTCCACACTCGCGGTTAAAATACAACTTTGCACCCTTGTATAACAAATAACTATTGTTGCTGCTGGACCAGTGCCTATGGGCTGCGGTGGCCGCTTACCATCCGGTGGACCGTACGCTTGTTTGCCACCGGCAATGTATTAAAAAAAATTCTTATAATAAAATGGATTTTGTTGTCCGGTTTGTCCTACGATGTGAACAAAATCATAGAACTGACTACTTCAGCTCAACAATACCTGTTCACGACTGTACCTCCCCTTTAATGCTTAGTTATTGTAATACAATAACTAAGCATTAAAGGGGAGGTATTGGTATCCATATTGAAAGGGACCTTATGGCGGCCGGTACTTACGCCTTTATTGCCGCTGTTCCAATACAATAGTGAAAAGGTGTAACGTAAGCGCCTGCCGCCATAAGGTCCCTTTCGATGTGGATTATCACGTATTAACTTATGTAAGTTTATGGTGCTTCTTATAGTCATAGTTAGTATTATAGGTTGTTTATACTCTATTTTTCTGTTTCACCTACTCAAGTAATTTAAATTTTCTAGCTTAGTTTCTACTACCCAAAGGTTGTCTGGAAGAGATCACTTGTTAGCGATAAGACCGCCTATTGTCTACCACTGTTACATGTATTTTAATTTCTGCTGTTCTTTGAATGTACTTCGTTTGGTGAGCAATAAAGAATATTTGTATTGTATTGTATTGTATTGTATTCTATTGTACCTCTTAGTTCAGTCATTAAATTCAATCACAAATATACAAGACGAATTTTAACTCAACATAAACTAGACTGATTAATTTACGTAGTCGCGTGTATTGCTCATTTAATTCGCATAACGAATTTCATATTACCATGGCACCCGTTAATAATACGCCCTTGGGTAATTAGTTACTCCTACTCACTCCATATCGAGCACAATCACTCTTTATACTTCGCATGTCATCAGTCGTATCAAAATAAAAGTAACGTTATTCTGTAAAGCGTATAGATCAATTTCTAAATAAACGCACAACTGAGATGATAGGTTTTGAAGGTAATCTCAAAATATTATAGACTATTTTATAATGGCGACTGTATTCTCAATGGCATACGGTTCGTTTTTGATTATGTAAAAGATCGAGTTAAGTCGAATAATTGGTCGGTGGTCTGAGATTTGCTTTAATCAAAACCTGAAGCAACTTTATTGTCCAAGGTTTTTATTATTTGAATTATTTTCGTAATAAACAAGATATTTATATCTTCGGTGTAATGATACCTTTTCGCTTCTTCGTTTGAAAAACATCCAAGTAATCAATTATGTACTTCTAAGATTTCACATAGAGGTAATGAGATCTGTATAATACCTATGTAAATACGTTAATTATTTTATGTCACACTAGGCCATGGTAATTGTGCCCTGTAGCCCGGGCATAGAATATGGCTACGGTATCCTCTGCCTGCCCTAGAAGGCGACTAAAAGGGGGACCTCGGGGCCGTAGACGGTCGTAGTTGGGGGCTACGAGCTACGATCGTCATAGAAACAGCGGGATCCACATAAGTGGACTCTAGGGCGGCACTGGTGCGTTCTGTAGGAGATCCCAGAGCCGCCCGAAATAGGTTGAGGAGGACAAGCGGGGGGTTTTTAGTCGGTGCAAGTCCGGCATAACCACCGCGCCGCCCCCACGGTGCGGAGGTATCCATAACGGATTTTCCCCCGTCGAAAAAAAAAGGCCATGGTAATTAAAAAAACGCAAAATTCCACTGGTCAGGGGAGACATAAAATGTTGTACTTACGGGCAGTAATAAATAACGCCTCGCCTTCGGCTCGGGCGTCAAATACCTGGGATCGTAGACATTCTTTGTTTTACCGCCCTAAGTAAGTAATGAAATGAGTTGAAAATGAAAAATGAAATGAAATAATTTATTCGTGAGATAGAACAGGAGAGGATAATTAATATACTGTACGACTAACTATTAAAATTGCCACGAAATGGTCCCGCCTCAGCATAATGCTGACTCGGAGGCCAGCGCTGGTCTTCCAGTTATAATGTACTACTATATAGCAGTAAACCAGTATTAACACAAGACTGATCAAGCCTGAGATCCGCTTTGACACTTCTCTCAAGATTTGGCGTGAAGTGAACACGTTTAACGTAAGCGACTGCCATCTATTCTGACGTTCCAAATTTCTATGCCCATGGTGAACGGGTTGTACGTGTAATACAATATACATATGGTTAATAAATTAAACTTAACCATTTAACCATTTACATAATCCTTCGCCAACATAACTCTCAACGCGACGCAATTCGCAACTTTTAGCGAGTCCGCCCCTACTAATCGAGTCACCAATTATAACGTTTAGCGTGACCTTTCGACAACGACCTTAATTGGTTCTTGTATTGCCCTATTAATACTAAGTTACGACACATGAAACGTCGGTGCTCGAGAGGAACTTCATAACTGTGCGGTGAGGGTCCATTATTTCGGGTTGAAGTTGTAAGTGCCTAGCACCTTGCCCGGGGGATCGCGGTTAGATCCAATCGGTAGCATTTTGACGCTGACATCAGACAGCATATTGGTTTACGTGAGAGTAATTTGGGACATGTGCGAACCTTGTTGGAATATTAGATGGGATTTTTGACAGACTTCAATATACTCTACCTTAGGTTGATAAGCTACTTACTTTATATAATATATCGAGGGGTGAGTGGTCAAACCCGATAAATCGAGATAAATGTTTTTTGAAATAAGAACTTAATATCCATTACGCAGAGTTCTATTTTCAAAAAACCTTTTAGACGACTTATCGGGTTTGATCACTCAACCCTCGATATAGGGTGACAACAAACCGATTGTAATCATAAGCTGTGTTCATTTGTGTAATCTGATGATATGGCACGTCTGATAAGTTTTTACTGAATGACAGTTTGACTTATGTTCCTATGTCCCCTAGATGAGGCAGAGCTCCCACAGTGCGCCGCGATCCCCTTAGGTCTTGAGCTTCACGCTTATGTTCGCTCCACGTCCTCCCTATGTTTTTCGCCTCTGCGATGGTCATCCACCGCCAGGTTTGCTTAGGGCGGCCACGCTAACGCTTTCCTCAGGGATTCCCGTCTAGAGCTTGCCTCGGTAGGTGTTTAGAGTCCATTCGGAGCGTGTGACCGATCCAGTTCCAGTTAAGTTGGTGCAACCTGCTCTTACCTAACCTCACAAAATATCACAACCCATCTTAAATTGTGTTTGTTAAATACTAGGTGTTGCTTGACACTATGAGTATTTGGTGTTTTACTTCAAGTTTATAGTAAATCAAGCTAAACATTACCTCTCAATGTTCGTATACTCAAAATAAGCTACAAAGCCTAGCACATAGACGCAAAGTAGCATGTCTGTGCGTCTTCTACAAATTGTACTTCGGAGAGTGTGCTCAGGAGCTCCATTAGCTCATACCGCCTTCCCCCTTCTTCCAGACGTACGGACGTACGGCTGGATACCATCCTTACTTGGTCGAAATTCCTCTTACTCGAACCAAGCGCTTTGCATCATCTTTAATAATGCGCACTTCTAAGGTTTGGCATTCTCTGCCAGCGTTTGTGTTTCCGAGCTCATATAACCTAGACCTTTTTAAGGCACGAGTGAATGCCTATTCACTCGTGCCTTAACCTTCTGGGTGAGCTCGCTTGATCGTCGGCCTCATCTTTGCCCCCTGGCTAGATGCTGGCCAAAAGCGATCCCATTTTTAATTTAAAATAAATGCTATACTTTGAGTATATTCGTGTCCAATGATCGATCCTTCTCGCGAGTTCCGACATTCACAATCCGTCTCAACTTTGCGCACTTGGACCCGCCATTTCTATCATCATCACCATGGGCCTGTCACCGATACAACGCCGCTATATTCTGGAATATAGATCACTACAAAAGCAAAATATAGTGGCTAATATCCATATATAGGCCTTACGTGGTATAAACATACCCTTCAGTCCATATGTCATAGTTATGATTAATATTTGCCTGGACAGATTCGCCTTAATCTCATCCACCGTAAATTAAGTATCGTAAAAATAAGTGGGTAGTTTAGCAACCATATTATGTATTAACTATTTTAATTTTAACACCAGAAAACAATATATCGTAATTTAAGCCTTGAGTTGCCTTTTAGTATATATATGTATGTATGTATGTATGTATAATTATGTATGTATAAATATATATTTTATCTACTTACATATGTGTTTACGTGTTTTTATTGTATACTGTAATTATCTTTAATTTAGATGTATGTGTTATTTTTGATCTTCTAGCTGTATTCCTGCACTGCCTGTTATAATTCTTATAAAATTATTTCCTGCTACCCAAAGGTTGTCTGGAAGAGATCGCTTTAAAGCGATAAGACCGCCTGTTGTTACCATTATTAATGTTACCGAATCTATAAATGTACTCCTGTATTAGTGGTGCAATAAAGAATATTATTATTATTATTATTAAGTATGTAAAGAGTAGGATCATTTTTCGCAAAACCCATATTAATAAATGATAGAGAGTTCATTCACACAACTTTTCTTTGTTTTTGTATGCTTGTTACCATTTTATTTAGTACTGTTGGAAAATATGAGTTCAGAAATAGATTATTAATAACTTGGTCTTCATACTTCATAGGAATGTTGATCTGTTCTGAAAAAGAAAACTTCTTTTGTGCTGATTTTCCTAAGTTTCCGAGCGTAGGCAACGAAAACAGTATATTGACCTAACTAGCGAGCGAACAAGATACTCTTTTGATGACGGTCAAGCCTTACAAAAACCATATCGATTTCTATAATTACACTTTATGTAGGTAAATTTTATGTTGGTCAGCTTCAGAAAAATAGTCAGTCAGCGTTGTGAATAGAAGAGTCAAGCCTTACAAAAACCATATCGATTTCTATAATTACACTTTATTGTAGGTAAATTTTATGTTGGTCAGCTTCAGAAAAATAGTCAGTCAGTATTGTGAATAGAACAGTCAAGCCTTATAAAAACCAAATCGATTTCTATAATTACACATTATTGTAGGTAAAATTTATGTTGGTAAGCTTCAGAAAAATAGTCAGTCAGCGTTGTGAATAGAACAGTCAAGCCTTACAAAAACCATATCGATTACTATAATTACACTTGATTGTAGGTAAATTTTATGTTGGTCAGCTTCAGAAAAATAGTCAGCCAGCGTTGTGAATAGAACAGTCAAGCCTTACAAAAACCAGATCGATTTCTATAATTACACTTTATTGTAGGTAAATTTTATGTTGGTCAGCTTCAGAAAAATAGTCAGCCAGTGTTGTGAATAGAACAGTCAAGCCTTACAAAAACCAGATCGATTTCTATAATTACACATTATTGTAGGTAAAATTTATGTTGGTCAGCTTCAGAAAAATAGTCAGCCAGTGTTGTGAATAGAACAGGAGTGACGGACCTGCCGCCGCCGGCCACTTTTATGATTGGCTTAAAAGCGTTTCGCTGTTTGGTGATGGATCTCTGTTTACTTGTTATTCCTATATATGTATATCAATCCGTTGGTGCATGAAATCTGGGAAACCTTGCTTGAATGGTTCAAATGAATTAGCATTTACTTTATAGTATAACATCGGTTTAACACATTTATTCCTATAAGAACATACGTTCAGTTACGGGTCATTGTCAGATTTAGATTCGCGTCTTTCCGGTGGACATAATAAAAGTTAACGGCCAAAAAGCCTAATTTTGGGTCAATCACTCAATCAAATCGTTTATTTGCTTGAATACAGTAAGTACAAATAGGTCTTATACATTATAATACAGTTCCATGTATTCAGCCTGCACGCACGCATGCAAACATTTGCGAGTGCTGCGTACGTTATGATATATGTCAACAATTATAAATTAGCAAAGAATACAATAATTAAAAAAATAATAATAATTATATTAAAATATTTTTTTATTGGATTGGTCTAGTAACCCGCATAAACGGTGTTGCCGTAACTATAAATCAATGCATAATAAGCCATTAACTATTGACCACCGGATGGACAACTTTTACTTTTACAACTGACAATGACCCTTACATGAGATAACATTTCTGAATTTGTATACACAGCTGTATATTCGTCCACATTAACTATTTTAATTTACGATGCAATAGTCGAGGAGACAAATGCTTAATACTGCTTTGCGGTTCTATTCGATTACACTTACGATTGGATTTGTCGTTGTGCGATCGTTTTGTTATTATTCTAATAGGCGTATTACTTTTAATCATTAAAAGTAATACGCCTTTAATTTAAAGTTAGATTTAAGTATAGACAAAATACCCGCCACCCCTCCGCGTTTACTTCCGTTTCAACCTCCATCCCCAATTTAATACGTATAACCTATCTCTACACTTATTTAAACAGAAATCCCTTAGGCCATCTAAGTCCATGCAAACTTACACATTTATAATATTATTATTGAAAAACGGTACTTAATCGCGTAAAATACTAATGTATAAAACTCCCGTGAGTATACAATACAATACAATACAAATAGTCTTTATTGCATAACCTCAACAAAAAAAAACATCAGATATATTGAAATATAATTAATAAACGGGTTAACTCACGTCTAGCGACGGCCGCGGCTAGTTCTCATGATTAAAGGCCACGTATCCGTCCGAAACATGTCGAGCTATACTCGACCTTAAAGACGCGAGTGACCCGTTTATTATATTTCAATATAATAATAATAATAATAAAGCTTTTTTATTTCCACAATAGAATTAGTACATATTTTTGTTACAATGGTTTGTGAAATTGTTAGTTTTTGTTCCTTATTTTAAGTGTTAGTATTTAGAGATAGTTTAATTTTTCAGTTCAGTTGTGGATTCCTTTCGGGTGAAAGCCTCCTCATCACATTTTTGCCTGTCTCGGGCTATTTGAATCCAGTTTGTTCCTGCTACTGAGTTGATGTCATCTGTCCATTTCTTTTTTGGTCTTCCTCTATGTCTTTTTCTCACAGGACCCATCCACTTTGTAGACTCCAGTGTCCACCTCCTGTCATTACACCTGGATATATGCCCTGCCCATTGCTATTTGAGACGGAGAGCCTGCTGGAGAGCATCTATCAATTTATATTTCAATAATATCAATGTAATTACCTTTTTTAAGGTTTGCCCGACGTTTCGGCTGTATCACAATATCCGTGGTCGCGAGCTGACTGACTGGTCAATTGGAAACGTCGGGCAAACCTTGAAAAAGGCAATTGGGTCATTCTACTTTTACATGACCAGTTTTCTATTACAAAAAATAATCTATGATATGTATTGAATTAGTGTACAAAAATAGGACTTTGAAATAGTACCTGAACCTAAAAGAAATTTATGGGTAAAAATACTTAAATATTAACATATTTCTGTAAAAGGGGTAACACAGTGGTAAAAACCATTTTTTCATACAAATGGTGAGACATTCAAGGACCACTGAGTTACTCGATTTATGGATATTAGCTGTGGTTCGTTAATTACTAAAACTGTCTGAAATGATACTGCAATTAAACCTCTTCCTTAATAACAATACAAAAATATGAAGTGAGGGCCAAGTATTACAAAATATGCATTAAAAAAAGTGTCTGAAAATTGCGTAAGCACATGAAAAAGTAGAATGGCCCAATTACATTAGTATTTTACGCGATTAAGTCCCGTTTTAATAATACGTGAAAATCGTGTAATTATAAATCAATATAATTATAATATTAGTTGTGAAATGCGCAAGAATAAAAACTGTTCTGAAACGCAATGTCCCGTATCAAAACGAAATCCCATACCCACACTACATATTTATCGATGTAACTGAACCGCGAAGCCAGAGAATGGGATTCTTTTTGGGTTTAAAGCAATAAGACAAAGGTAAAAACCAATTTCACCCTGTCGACACCCGATGCCTCCGTTAGTCTCGACTGGCCTTTTCGAACCATTCAACTAGTCCAATAGTACAATTTATCTGTATATCTATAGTCTTTTTGTAAAATAAAAAAAGATCTTCACTAAAAACTGGTTCGAATGACAACATAACAAATGTTTAGTCAAATAGTCAATTAGCTGAATTCTTATTTTAATATACAGACTTCTAATAACCATAATAGCACTATCATAAGCGTCTTTGCGTCAAAGTTATTAAACTTTAATCTAGTCCGACAGTCGCTCCCCGGAACAAGTCCAGTAAAATCCAACGAAGAAAGCGTTAAAAACATCCATCCTCCCTATTAGCCGTTAATCTTGGGAAGATGATACCGGGAGAGCTAGGCTCATCGTTTTTTTATTCAACTTTTCATTTTTCATGGTACCGTGTTGGTTTTCGTTATGACTTTTTGGGCCCACGGAAAAAAATCTGATTCTAATGAAATAAATGAACTTTATTCTGCAAGTAGGCCGCAAAGGCACTTTTACAAGTCAAAAACTACTAGCGTTTCTCATGAGACCACTGCCGAGAAGAAACGCCGAAAGAAACTCGATAGTCAGTAATTTTCTCCAAAATACGCTTATTACAATGATACTACTTAACCTACTTAAGTAAATGTAAGTGGTAAACAACAAAAGAGAATTGAAAGAAAAACGAGGAAAAAATAACAATAGGTATTTACAATGTGTAGTTACACAAGAAAACAAAACATGTCGAATCGTTTGATATGCTTTCCTGTAAGAAATGTGTCAACTAGATACAATGAAAATATTAGACTCTTTACGCTATTTAGGTATTTGGTTTGGGCCATGCATTTCTGTCTGTTAGTTAGTTAGTTAAAAAAGTAAACACTACAGTGAAGTTTAGCGAAATTGTTGACAAGTCAAAAATGCATATTTAATGGACGTTTATGAATAAGTATGTAATATGTATGTATCGACTGTTGTCATCATCTATTATCATCTCTTAGTGGAAACTGTTTTGGCATCTGTACAAACCACATTCTCACCGTACATGCATGTCATCATCATCATCATCATTTCAGCCAAAAGACGTCCACTGCTGAACATAGGCCTCCCCCAAGGCTCGCCATTTAGACCGGTCCTGTGCCGTTCGTTTCCACCGGATTCCCGCGACCTTCACCAGGTCATCACTCCACCTCGTTGGAGGCCTACCGACAGCTCGTCTTCCGGTGCGTGGACGCCACTCAAGCAGTTTCTGGCCCCATCGACCGTCAGTCCTGCGAGCAATGTGCCCTGCCCACTACCACTTAAGTCTCGCAACACGTACATGCATGTGTAATAATACAACTCTGTTTGTTTCCCATTACTCTAAACACAATATGTGTGAGTTAAAAAATGTAATCAGAGAAACCACGGACCACGCGAGCACGGACCGGAAGGCGCAGCGTGGGTAGGCCCCCCACAAGGTGGACTGATGACCTGGTAAAGGTCGCGGGAGTCCGCTGGATGCGGGTGGCGCAGGACCGGTCATTATGGCACTCTTTGGGGGAGGCCTATGTCCAGCAGTGGACGTCTTTCGGCTGATATGATGATGTTTTTTTAATACCACGTCGGTGGCAAACAAGCGTACGGCCCGCCTGATGGTAAGCGGTCACCGTAGCCTATGTACGCTTGCAATTCCTAGGGTGTCACATGCTCGTGGCCGACCCTTTAAAAATTTATACACTCCTTTCTTGAATAGCTTTGCTCCCGTCTTAATCTTAGAGGTTATTTTTTTTATATAAGCCCAGAAAGATTATGCGCCTTGCTTGGTTGTTCTAAAATCATGCTTGCTTGGTTGTTCGATGAAACATTGTTCTTGGAAAGAATACTATATGGAACGTATTATCTGTGAATCATGTTTCGCTAAATTAATACTATGAATAACGAATATTTCTATGAAAGTTAAATTCGATGTGCCGTTATGCTACGATTAGAGACGGATTCGAAACGATTAACTATGAAAAATGATTCGATTATATAAAATGCAATGAATTGATGATTATGTGATTAGAAAAAAAAACTTAATGAAATTCGTCGAACAGTTTTCGGTGAAATGAAAATCGATGTAAGATATTTCGATAAAATAATAGACACCCACGTACACCTAATCCGGCCAAAGCTCGCTCTTAAAACGGAACCCTTTTCCAACAGCGAACGCATGCTTTGCATACTTTTCATCGGCAAGAATAAGTAGTCCATTTCAATTACAAGTTACTTTCTCTTATGGGAGTGCTACTAAAAGCTTTCCCCGTACTTATCGCGCCGAGGTCAGGCGAGGGAAAAAGGAAATTTATTAACATCTTGATTAGGGCTATCTTCATTTACGCTTGCCTCTGCTCCATATCTGTGCTTCATTTGGTTTCTCTTTCGCATCCTATTCGCATGCCAATAGAATGGTGTCTTCAGAAACGCCTTCCCTACATCAGGGTAGGCGAACCAATGGCACGCGGCACAATATTTTGGGCACGTCGCCGATCATAAAACCTATGCCTGCGAGTCATTATTTTCAGAGATGAATAACATTTAAAAACTCGGTTAGAAACCGTTTGACAGATGAATCCAGTTCAGTATGCATTTTGCTAAAAGTCTTATAACATCTTACAACCCTAACATAAATTATTTGTCATCTAACCTGCAGCAACAGAAGTCACATTAATTTTACAGTAGGTAATTTAATTTACGCGTGTAATAAAAACATTCCAAAATGTACCTTTTTTGTTTACTTTGTTTGATAAAGAGTTTTGATAGTATTTATTATTATTATTTTCCAAATAATCAGAAAGTCAAAATTATTTGATGGCACGTCACGATCCCCATTAAACATTATTTAGAAAAAATGCCACGTTGATGCATAAAGGTTCGCCTACACTGCCCTACATACTCAACAGCCTGCCCTCTGACATCAGGCAGGAAGCCAATAAAGCTAAACTTAGTAAAAATCTACATAGTTACCTTATTAAACTTGTAAAATAAACTATTGTACCTAGATGTAGAATCATAATATATAAAGTTGCCTTGTTAAACTCATAAAATAATTTACTGTTAGAAGAGAGATGAGACTGATCGATCCCACAGTCAAACTGTGCAAACGGTTTTGTGGGTCTATGTACTTGTTTGTGTTGTATTATTATTTCTTAGTAAAATAAAATAAAAAATAAAATAAATACGGTTTGTCTCCCTCGTTTGATTGGAATGCGTGAAAGAGGAAACAAATTAGACACGCGATTGATATTAGAAAATATGAACCAAAATGCAACTCCTGAATGCTTATGGAAGGGGTGGTGAAATTCGCCACGTATGTAGTTCAGTGACGTAAGCAGCGTTTTTTTGTTTATACGTATTATGAACATTATTTAGCAATATTATTTCATCATCTTCTCCTAGCCGTATTCGGCCACAGCGACTGTTTTTTTTTTATTGCTGAGAGCGACGCTGATGGGCTCTCTGGTGACTGACAAAGCCAATCTTTGCAGCGAATGTGCGGTTACATTCGCTGCAAGTCAGCACCCCTCCGACATAGTTATAGGTTATGGCCGCAGGTGGTCTGGCCTTAAGCTCGTCGCGCTTAGCGTCAATATTATTTACAAATAAATCAAAGAACAAAAGATTGAATAAAAGGGCCATTCTACTTATTCATGTAACATAATTTTCAGACACTTTTTTTAAAACGCAGAGTTTGGAATACTTGGCTCTCACTTCATATTTTTGTATAGTTATTTAGAAAAAGGTTCTATTGCAGTATCACTTCCGATAGTTTTGGTGATTAACGAACCACATCGAGTAACTCAGTGATCATTGGATGTTTCACCATTTGTACGAAAAAATGGTATTTACCACTGTGTTACTCACCTTTCACAGAAATATGTTAATATTTAAGTATTTTTATCTATAAATTCCTTTTATTAGGTTCAGGTACTATTTCGAAATCCTATTTTTGTACACTAATTCAATATATATCATAGATTTTTTTTGTAATAGGAAACTGGTCATGAAAGAGTAGAATGACCCATCTAAGAAAAAACACCGGAACAATACTCCAAGACGTGGGGACCTTAATCAGGCTATTATCATTCGTGCCGGCTGCTACTCCCCCGGCGGTCTCGGGTTACGAACAGAGAGGTGTATAGGCTATACACAACCCATACACATAACTTGTTTCCGTACCAGTGTAAGTGTAACCTCTAACGTGTGGGTATTTTACTGAAACACTATCATGACACTAAGGCTGGGTTTGCACCAAACCGTCTGTAATCGTAAGCGGTGTTCATTAAAAACTGATTGTATGGAAATTTTGTCAAGTTTCTATGGGATGACAGCTGCCGGCGCCATATTTGACGATGACCGGCCTGTGATCGTATGTTGGTGCAACCGAATCTTATTCTTCGTGATTAGATTTCGTTAGAACTCGTTTCGAGAAATAAGTGCTGTTAAATTATCAGACTTCGGAAAAGATGCAAAAATAACGAATTAAAGGTTTGTGGGGTATAAAAAATAGTGTATCAGACCCTATTTGTACGAATGTTCTATGTTGATGTTGGGTTGTTATGTTGATTGGGACGATATGTTAAGTAAAAGATGTGACCGACCCGGTTCAGTACCTTTAGCCCGGGTTTTATAAAGATCCTTTAGACCAAAGATCAAATTTCAGTAACTTAGTAAATTTTTTGACATAACAAACCGACATAAGGTCCAACGGATCTTTATAAATCCAAGCCTTATTGCACTAAAATACAAAGCATTAAAAAGTGTGAGGTAAACTATATGATGACACACGTGCGGGTACATCTTAAGATTATTTAAACGTCGAGTGTGCTCGTACATGCTGCCAAATTTAAGAAGTAAGAAAAAGTATAGCTGGTAGCAGTGGTAAAAACCATGTTTTCATACAAATCGTGAGATATCCAAGGACCACTGAGTTACTCGATTTATGGATATTAGCCGTGGTTCGTTAATTACCAAACTATCGGAAGTGATATTGCAATTAAACCTCTTTCTAAATAACAATACAAATATATGAAGCGAGAGCAAGTATTCCAAAATCTGCATTTAATAAAAGAAGTATCTGAAAATTATGTACATGAAAAAGTAGAATGGCCCAAGAGTGTTTTCTGCATGGCAACCAAAATGTTTAATAAAATACCCTAAGCTTTAAGAATATAGGAATTTAAAAATAAGATTTGTAAATTACTTATTAGCAAATCAAACTACTCTATACAATATATTATTATAGACAGATCGTCTATTTCCTTTACCTAGTAAAATTTGACATAAATTCTCATTTAATTTAATTGGTATAAGATGACTTGTAAGTAATTTAATTCATTGTAATTTATAATCAATAATTAAAATACAGAACAAAAACAAAACAAGATCTTACTAACTACCTAAACCTAACCTAAACTAAAGGCCTAAACTGTATGGGCATGGGTCGCCCAAGTCGCTGCCACTGGGCAGTTCCCATAAGGCTGGCCGCGTTGCCTCGCTGAATGGCAATGCCTATTCGCTGCGCGATGAACGCGCCTGCCCTACTACGGTCACCTGAGGACCGGATAAGCAAATAACTTAATCTTTTGAAAAGTTTGCATCCGGTCCCCACGGACCCAATCTCCACAGCAAACGCCGCAAATTAATTATTGATTACAAGTAAAAAAGATCCTCATAAAAAAAGTGTAATTTATGAATGTATTTAACTATTTGACATTTCATTTTTTTCTGTTTTTATATTTTGTTATTTTTAATAGGTAAGTTCATTATGCCACTGATTTTGTATGCCTACAGGCAAAACATAGTGTTACGTAAAACATTATTTATCCACCAATGTTATAAATAAATTACTATAATAATAATAATAATCATAAGGCGTAGGGATGTGACGACCTCATCGCCCACTGGTTTTCCAGTGCAATCAGTCAACGTAAGGCGGCTTGTGGCGAGCTGTTAGGGAGTAGCGACCCTACGTACCTGAGTCCTCCTGGGAGTGGCCTGTGTGGTTGGTGGGATAGGCCCCCCCGCCTCTGGCTTGCCTTAACCGGCCGTCCAGAGTGGAGTCGCAAGAGCTGATGCTCGAGGGTGGATGTGGTCACCTAAGTGGCGAGTTGGCTATATGTTTAAAGTCCAGTGCCACCTCTCCACCCCCAGCTCTCTGACCGGTGTTGCCCTTAGGCCATTTTATAATGTCGCTATTTTATGGGGGCCCATCTAGCAGAGAGCGAGTCACCGCCTGCCGGAAATAAATATTTGAGACAGTTTTATTAGGCAGGCGTCCGGTGTCTCACGCAATAGCCCAGACATTAATCCAACATTTTCACCCAATAACCCAGTTCATTTAGACTCCATCAACCAGAAATAGTCCCTGTACACCCTGGCGGGTGCTGTCTCTGTGTGCGTCCCATGACACGGGCAGGGACAGCATCCGCTCGGTGTATCCCTTGCATTTCATTAAAGTGTCAAAAGGGCCTCTACGTGTTGGCTATGTGGTACTCGTTTGGTACTTCGGTGCCTCGGTACTTCGGCTCCACGCACGCCTCCCAAAGGTCCGGGATACCATTGTCCCGTGAACGGGAAAGACATACAAATAATAATCATTTATTTCGACCAACTAGGATCATACAAATTAAATTAATTGACATAAAAATAAATTCACAAAAATAAATTCACAACCAAAATTAAAACGTTAAATTCAAAAAATGTATATATATAAATACCTAAACTAAAAATAAATAATAATTACATGTCGATGTTAGTAGGTTATATAACATATCTTACACCTAATGTTAGTACTTAACCATTCTATGGAGCGCGGTGCAGTGGTTTAAGTAAGCGCCATCCCACTATGATTACTTCTTCTTGGTCGTAACCTCACGTCTGAGGGAGTTGACTATGGGCGACTCTCTCGACTACTGCTCTCCAGGCTGTTCGGTCTTGTGCCATTTGTACAGTTGCCTGTAAGGTGGACGTGGCAACTTCTTGGATCACATCTGTCCGTCTCCTGGGTGCACGTCCTCTGCACCTCCTACCATCGCCACGCCCGGTAATTATGATTCATCTTATCATCATTCAGCCGGAAGACATCCACTGCTGGATATAGGCCTCCCCCAAGGAGCGCCACAGCACACGGTCGCGAGCCACCCGCATCCAGCGACTCCCCGCTGCCTTGACCAAGTCATCAGTCCACCTAGTGGGAGGCCGCCACTCGAGAACCTTTCTTCCCCAACGGTTATCGGTTCTACGAGCAATGTGGCCCGCCCACTGCCACTTCAACATGCAGATTCTCTGAGCTATGTCGGTAACCTTCGTTCTTCTCCGGATCTCCGAGTTTCGGATCATGTCGCAGAGAAACTCCAAGCATAGCTCTCTCCATCGCACGCTGAGCAACTCTGAGCTTATTTAAGAGGCCCACATTCAGCGGCCACGTTTCAGTTGCTTAAATAATTATGATTATGAGTATAAAAAAGTTTCCATGTAAACGCCGCCCGCATGCATGACTTTTGCCTATCAGAGAAATATGGTTTGTTTAGTGCGGAATTTAATTACTAATTTTCGGCCGCACCCGACACTCCCCGAATTGGATTACGGGCCTCGGGCAAGGCGGCTGCGTCATGCAATTATAATTACTTGTGTAAACAATTTTTATCGTGTGTGGAAATACATAGTTTCTGCTCCACCCATTGCATATCTACACTCGAGGTGAAAATTTTCTAGAAACTCTAAATTAAATAACCGAAATATATTCATTTAATCCCATTAATAATTTACAATTCACTTATATGAGAACATTTCGCATAACATCAACCATCACTCAAAAGTTTGGGATTATTGTAATCGGAATAACATAGGATCTTACACTAGCTTTAATAAAACTAACTTAAAAATAAATATAATAAAGAGACAAAAATTATAATTATAAAAAGAAAACAGCGTCCAGCTCTCCCTCCTGCGGCATGGAGCCCAGGACGCTAGCTGCATTACCCCTTTGGATCGCAATGGCGATCCGTTGGCAAAGGTAACCGAAATAGATTTTTCTAAATATTTTACACTAGTTCACATGATATATTATTCTTCAATATCTAACAGTATTAGTATGGCGATTGGGTAGTTTCAGTGTTTAGCAGTAACAATAGTTTACTGCGACATAAACGCATATTGCTTGTATCAGCGCAACCTAAAGTGTATATATAGTTAGGTCAGATATTAATAAAAGAACTCTATTACCAGCAACACTGAGTTCATTTCTACTAATAGTACATTATTAATTCGCGGGATACTATCATAAAAATATCAATCACCAAACCGATTTTTGAGATATCTCGCTCCATTAATATTTTTTTATGGGTTTTTAGGAGTCCGATTTAAACCTGGAAACGTTTTTTTAACTGTTATTTTTGCAGGTTAGATGTAAAATTAAATAAAGATCATGACAATATTAAAAAAGTGTACAAGTTTGCACAAATTTAGGAAATGACGCTATTTTGACGAGCCGTATTCTTTGTCAGCGAGTGTATTTTCTTTATTTTTGCTACCTTATCTGGAAAAGATCACTCTTCACTACATAGTATAAAACAAAGTCGCTTTCTCTGTCCCTAATCCCTATAGATGGATAGATAGATAGATTCATTTATTTCCTTTAGAAAATAACATTATTATTTTACATCAAAATAAAATAAAATGGATTCATATGGTATGTATGCTTAAGTCTTTAAAACTACGCAACGGATTTTGATACGGTTTTTTTTAATAGATAGAGTGATTGAAGAGGAAGGTTTATATGTATAATAACATCCATTAAATAGTGCACCCGTGCAAAGCCGAGGCGGGTCGCTAGTTAGCGATAAGAGCGATCTTTTCCAGATCTACCTACATGCTGCAATCTTAATTCATTTGTACGAGATGTGCAATAAAGAGTATTTTATAAGAGTATTTCGTTAAGTATGCGTATTAGATGAAAATTAAAGTCGTTCTTGGGAAATAGTATAAAATTCTACAATAAAATTCCAAGACACATTACTGAACTTACGGATTCTAAATTTAAATCTGTCGTGAAACAGACACTTATTTCAAAAGTATATTATAAGATAAACGATTACCTCATGGATAGGGATGTTTGGCAGTGATAGCGTCCCGCACAAGTAATCTAACACAGAAATATTTTGTCCTTAATATTAAAAAATATGTATGTGTGTTTATACTGTAGAATTTGAATTTTGTACTATTTTTACTGTTATTTTATATACATTGTATATTGTTTTGAAAAAATGACACCTCGCCGAGTTTCTTACGCCGGTTCTTCTCGAGGCAGAGGTTTATTTTATGAACCGGTGGTAGTTCTTTGACATTTATAAGTGCATGGAACATGCCTAAATTGAAGAATAAATAATTTCATTTCATTCATTTCATTTCAAATACCAAATTCTTAAAACTTTTATTATTTTTAATCTATCAAAGTACTTTCCGCTATGGCGATTCAATATCTTACTTACCGGGTTTAGCGGTATGCATGAGGGGTCGGTGCGATAACAGTCACCTGTATACGTGCTGACTGTCAGCCGAGTCGGCACGGATTCTTTGCGGCGTACCGCGTGCGGTATGCAAAGTCGGTCGTCAGTCCTTGAATAGGTGACTGCTTTGAGTGGTATAAGATTTCAAGCTTACATGGTCATTTACATTAGAATTACGATTTGAAACGGGATATTTACCATGTATATTTGTATTTTTGAGTTCCCGATATTCACTCAAAAACTCAAAAATACAAATATACATGGTAAATATCCCGTTTCAAATCGTAATTCTAATGCTTTGAGTGGTTATTAACTGAGCGCTCCCGTGCTTCGTAAGGCACGCTACGCCGTTGATCCCAGCTGCTGTCTATCATAGCAGTCGGTAAGCCAATTAGAGGCCTTCGGGCGGCTTGAGAACCTCTAACAGTCAAGTTTCCCACTCACTTGAGAAGAAATTCCAAGGTCTGGTTTCCCTTCGGGTTGGAAGGTCAGATGGCAGTCGCTTTTCGTAATAACTAGTGCGGGATCCCCTACCTAATCTCAAGATTTGGTGTAATTTTGAGATTAGGTGGCAGATCCCAGGCATCCTTGAAGGATGCAACTGTACTGGGATAACGCTAGTAGGATGATCATCTGGTTAAGGCCACTTTCATCTTCATTTAAGAGCCAGGGTTTTGTCGGTAGAGCAATTTCCATGTGTCTCTTTCAATGAATGAATGAATGATTTATTGCATATATGGATTCAGGTTCACAATTTGTAGATACAGTGGTATATGAAAGTTAGATTGAACCCTACCCTGAGCCTTTCATTTGTCTGCCTGGTACGACACGACATTTAGTTTTCCCTTAAGTTAGTCCATGTATGTTCTTGGTCGCCCTCTCTTCCGTCTTCCTTCCACAAAAAACCACAAAAAAGGTCATTTTACCATGTTTAAATACTCCTACCACCTGCTTATTTCAGATCATTGAATGTGAACGCACCTTTACGTCTGACGTATTCGTATTTGGATTTTGTACGGCCTGAATTACGGGCAGGATTACATGATGATTAATGGGTGACAGTGTGCGAAATGTCCGCCAACGCCTTAATTAAATAGTTGAACGTTGCCTAAATGCTGTGTGTACTCTACATATTGTGATAATGTGTGGGTGACAGTTAAAGGACACGAAATGAAATGAAATGAAATCATTTAAAATAAAATAAAAATAAATATCTTTGGCGGGAACTGGCACACGACCGAGACGAGTGGCGAAAAAGAGGGGAGGCCTTTGCCCAGCAGTGGGACACTATATAGGCTAGTAAAAAAAAAATAAAAAAAAAATATCTTTGGACAATCTTACACAAGTCAACCTAGCCCCAAACTAAGCAAAGCTTGTACTATGGGTACCAAGTGACGATATATATACTTATATAGATAAATATATACATAAATACATAGAAAACATCCAAGACTCAAGAACAAATATTCGTGTCCATCACACAAATACATGCCCTGACCGAGATTCGAACCCGGAACCTCCAGCTTCGAAGGCAGGGTCACTAGCAACTAGGCTAAAGCGGTCGTCATTTATTCTTCAATTTAGGCATACATGCACTTATGAATGTCAAAAAACTACCACCGTTTCATAAAATAAACCTCTGCCTCGAGAAGAACCGGCGTAAGAAACTCGGCGAGGTGTCATTTTTTAAAAACAATATACAATGTATATAAAATAACAGTATCATAATACTACAGAATTCAAATGCTACAATATAAACATATTTTTCAATATTAAGGACAGAATATTTCTGGAAGATTCTGCATTGTTTTTGTCTGACAGGCCTGCTGCCTTGTGTTAAGGTATTTTGTCACAATCATCATCATCATCATCATTCTAGCGTTATCCTGAAGGATGCCCGGGGTCCGCTACCTAATCCCAAGATTTGGCGTAAGCATTAGTTTGTAAGGAAGCGACTATCATCTGACCTTCCAACCCGAGGGGAAACCAGACCTTATTGGAACTGGGTTTCTCAAATGAATGGGCAAGTTGACTAATAGAAGTTCTCACCCCGCCTGAATACCTCTAACTTGGCTCCGACTGCTATCATAGACAGCAGCTGGGCTCAACGGCTTAACGTGCCTTCCAAAGCACGGGAGAACTCAGTTAGCAACCATTCAAAGCGGTCACCCATCCAAGAACTGACCTGGGCCGACGTTGCTTAACCTCGCATACCGCACGCGATGCGCGGGCGCCGCTGGGCCACGAGCGCTCCTATGATTTGACACAATATTCTCGGTCACTAACAGACGGATACAACTCTAACGAGTTTTCGGGGATCTTAATAAAATAAATGCGAGTCAATCCCATTTACATAACATATAAAATCTTGCTACTTTAAATCAATGCAATTAAATGATGATTACAAATTTTTGATTGAAGAAAAACAATACCTTTCGACGAGCTAGATATACGGCACTGCTAGAGCATATATCTAGAAGAAAAACTAGCTAGCGAAGTGAGCGAAGCACAATACAAACACAACACAAGCCATAACACAAGCCTTCTTGAGCTTACTGTGGGGCTAGTTCGATTTGTGTAAGATTGTCCTCTAATATTTATTTATTTATTTTATTTTATTTATTTATCTCCGTTTCAGTTTGGGCAAAAATGCTTTCGTATTAAATTTATCTCTAAAAATGTAAAATTTGACCTGACATGACCGAAGTAATTAATGACATAACTTAATATACTCGCCAACAATAATTACCTATTTCATTCTGTACTTTGTGATGTAGATTATATTATTTTAACTGTATTTAAAGGAACTATTGCATGCTCTTATGAGTAGATTATGCGCGCATAACAAAAAACTGTACCAAACATCTTCACCATTGTGAATTTACCATAATCTGGCAATAAAGATAATTTTGATTTTGATTTTGATTTTGATTTTGATTTTGATTTTGATAATGTACGTACGGATTTACTTTTTATATTACATTAACAAATTATTATATTACGTTTGACAGATAAGTGTATTTAAACGTTATCAGGTTTATATCGACACAGCATTCGCGGACAGTAAAGATAGTAAGTTTATATAAAATGTCCGGCTAATCCCTTCTACAGGTTGTACTCGTATTTCTAAACTGATTATCGTGAAATGTTGTGAGCAATTTTGTTAACATTCGCGGACAGTAAAGATAGTAAGTTTATATAAAATGTCCGGCTAATCCCTTCTACAGGTTGTACTCGTATTTCTAAACTGATTATCGTGAAATGTTGTGAGCAATTTTGTTAATTAAGTGTTTTTTTTTCTGAAATTGAACGTTCTTTTACATTACGGAGCCTAGGGGGTATTAAGACGCAAAAAATGACATTCGCCAGATATGAAGGTCACAGAGCCACGTTACCTATGAGTATAATATATTTTTCACTTCTCATGCTCGAAAAGTGTGCCATATTATTAGACTTGTCAAGCGGGGATAAAGTACTACATTTATACCTTAAGTTAAATATGAATAAATATTTATGATTTACAAAAAACATTTGAATTTGACCAGTCAAAATATTTCACCTATTAAATCCACCAATCACAGAACTCTAATTTAACTCTTTAAAAAATATTTGTTATTGGGTATTAACCCACCAGATTTTAGCTTTACTTAAATCCACCAATCAGGAAACAGAATGAATTTCTCTAAAGAGTCTAAAGATTAAGTTTCTAGTAGTTCCTATTTCACAGTAATTATAAAAGTAATTAAATCGTTCGAGCCACGCTTTGAAGCGCTCAATGGAAGGTCAGTTAGTTTTTTTCGCGCGTGAATGTTGCGCACGAACCGCGGTGTCTATGTTTCGTGTGTCAAAGCAGTTTAGAAAAAAAAACATGCTGCCAAATGATATATGTTCGCAGTGGAATTTATTGTTAATTTGGGGTGGTTAACCTTTGTTTATTTATTTTCTCGCAATCGAAGTGAAATAGAGTGTATAACTCAGGTCTAAAAGTAATATTATCCTTCGAACTATTTTCCCTCATTTTAAACCCTTGTCGTACAATGTACTATAAATTTATTAGTAACATATTTCTAACTACAATGTTATACCAATTAACGCTTTAAACTTATCGCCACTATTTTTTTAGCACCATGCATGCATGATTATATTTGACAAAGCTAATTTGGCTATGGAAATGAGCCGATGTGTGAATCACGCATTGCAAACTCATGTTTGTAACTGCGGTTTACCTGCGTTGCACGTATGAATAAATTAGCACTTTGGTCACTTTGCCAAGGTTTAATTCCACACACGTGATGATGATGAGGTCCATCAAAGATTTACACCGGTTAGAGTCAGTCCGACCCAGGTCGGGCCTAGCTGAGTTTCTTGCTGGACTCTTCTCAGCTAGGCTAGATTTAGTGAACCAGCGACAAAACTCCCAGTAGCTCGATTCCACTCACACCTCAAATTCGGTTGAAACCGCTCAACCAATTTCACTGGAGCGCAAACTTAGAGTATTCCAGTGTTCCAAACCACACGCGTGGTCGTGCCGGAGGTTTTCCCCTGGATTTTCCCCAGGCTACTCTCCAACCGCGCACTCCTATCGTTTTATTGGGCCCGGCCTATAAAGCCACAGTCAGGTCTAAAAAAAAAAGATTTACATTTCACATTCTATTTTGATGTAAATGTGTCTCGTACGCTGTGAGTAAAGCCATTGTTAGGTTTCCGTAGCCATAAAGTGAATTTAACCCTTATTGTGTTGTCATGTCCGTCTGTATATCTGTCCGTATGACACAGACATATTACTCAAAAATTATAATGTGTTTTGGAATAAAATTTCATATGAAGGTGTATAATGTAAGCCGCTACACAGTTAATTTGATTGGGTGTAACACTGAATTGCGAATAATAAATCTGCGATGAACGTTAGTGCGACAGAATTTTATCGCGACAAATGTTAGTTCGAAAGCACTTGGTTGCGACAAATTATTAACCGACGAACAGAAATTCGATGCACGTTAATGTTTCATAAAAATTTTATTTGGAAAAAAAGGCCCAGAAAGACCTGTTAAGGCAAAACCGACTCTAACGCGGATAGGTTAGAAGATTAAGACGGGAGCTGAAGCGAAGCGAAGCTCTCGTCTTAATCTTCGAGGTTATTTTTTTTATAAAAGCCCAGAAAAACCTATTAGGGCAAATCAGACTCTAACGCGGATAGGTTAGAAGCAGGGATCGGATACCGGTATTTTCTCCATAGAAAAATACCGGTATTATTACGGTCACCGGTTCATTACTTCGTTTTTAATGGGACAATCTAATAATACGACGTTGTTACCTAAATACATGATTCAGCCCTACGTAAAGAGCAAAACATAATCCATCGACTGTCGCACTAACGTGCATCGAATTTCTGTTCGTCGGTTAATAATTTGTCGCAACCAAGTGCTTTCGAACTAAAATTTGTCGCGATAAAATTCTGTCGCACTAACATTCATCGCAGATTTATTATTCGCAATTCAGTTGCGGAGCCAATTTGATTTTAGGTGGACACGTCATACATGTAACCTAAAAGTACATTATTGCCGCGGCCGGGAAGGAGGCAATTGTAGGCTGAGTATTTGTTTAATTACGAAGCCTGCAATTGCCATTTCTGCCAAGGCTAATATAGTACTTTTCTCAAAAATGCCGGAAATAAGACTTACCAATACTACTAACAGACCAATGTAATGAACATGATGGCAATAAAAATATATGAATATGAATATGAATTAAGATTTGATAAATATACCCTTAAAACGTCAAAAACTTATTTTTTTTCTAGCCGTTTATTTGGCTGAATACGACCTGTGCCAACTTTTGCCTGTTTCTACTTTTTTTAAGATTGCAACTCGACAAATAAAGGCATTTATATGTAACATTCCAGGCGGCCTGCAATTGTTAGATTTCATAAGTATTGGTCCTTTAAAATGGTGATGGGGTAACTTCCGGTTTACACTTGGAACTAATGTTCGGCCGTTTCTGTCTAGGTTCTTGATATATTGCAGGATATGTTGATAAAAATATAAATTGATTATAAGCAATAATTACTGTGTTCAAATATTATGTAGTAATAGTAGAACTCCTAGAAATAAGATATGTTACTGATAAGTACTTTTGTCTTTGGGGGTAGGCTATAAAAGCAAGATGTACGCCATTTTGAGGCATTCTTACACCTGAAGGCAAGCTAATAGCACCTAGAGGGTTGTGATTGTTATAATTATATAGTGTGATTGAAGTCGACATTGTTTTTCATTTTAATGGACCTCCTGCCTTCTTATACGACGTATTTTTTTTTTTAATTTAGATCTGACCTTAAACTATACACTTTACCTTCCAATATGTACCGAGTAACGTTCAGTTTGCGGGCAATTTTCGAGAAAAGTTTATTTAAAAGGTTAAATAAGAAAATAAAAATTACCTAATGGAAGCGCGGAGCCATATCGGTTTCAGTTATCCTTAATTCCACCATCTGGGATTACTTTTATGTACAACAACAATACTAAAATTATACGTGACTTAAATATCAACAATGGTTTGTAATGAACTCGCGAGGCAGATGAGGAAAAATGGAACGAAAAATACGAAGTATTGACAAAAGTATGCGGATTATTTTTTGATATCTTTGTTGACGATGCCTGTTGCTGATTATTAAATTGTATGGATTTTTGGACGAATTGTATTCCGGATGCGTAATGTATATAATTTGGAACGAAACCTGCGTTGTGAATTTGGCTCTGTGATTTTTGGTTGAATAATAACAAACTATTATATAATTTTGTTTAGGTGCTGTGGCTGTGGTGTGTAATGGGATATGCTGCACGAGAGGTACGGACTTAGAGGTAGTGGGAGGAGATAGTAGCTAAAATATAACACTGTAGGCACATATTAATCTAGTATATATCATACTGTTACTGAAATATAACTACAATAAACTCTTAAATGATTTACAGAATAAGTGACTCCTATGGTGTCGTGAAGACAAGTCCCTGGAAATCCAATTGTTTCCAGAAGAATGCCGGTTTGACGCATTCTCGAATCATATTTTAAATTCAATTTGTATACGTTATGATTCTGGACCTACACGGCCAGTCTCATACAGTAACAACCTCTACAGTACCTACCTACCTGTGTATCTAATGGATTTTTTTTAATTTTGTTCAATCTTTTTCAACGTAAAAAGTGACGTAATAAGCCTGAGATTTCTAGGAAAGGAAATGCTGAAATGGAACTCTATAATGAAGCTTTTTAAACTTGTAAGATTTAATTTTGATCTAAAAAAAGATCGGTCGAGTTAGACGTCCATACTAATATTATAAAATGGAACGGAATTTTGTCTGTCTGTATACCTTTTTATGCTAAAACCACTAAAAGGAAATAGGGCAAACCTTGGTTATTCGGTGATATGCAGTCATTCGTTGATAGTTTGTTATCGTCTTATAGCAGAGTCATCTGTTATTTTTGTAGCTTGTACTGTTTTTATCGCCACTTGCAGTCATTATGATAGGGAAGGTTCCTCGTTTGTTTTGTTTAATATTTTTCATTTTTTGTCACAAACTTAGAGCACGCATAACACAGCATACATTTGTTTTTTTTTTTGTTTTTTTCTGTTTTCTTCTCTAGTCTCTGCGACCGACAAACGCTAGGGCTCGGTCTGAAAACCAGCGCTGGACATTTTTTTTTTGCCCAGCACATGCTGAGACCAAGACCCATTGCCTCAATTTTTTTTTATTGTATTTTATCTTATATTTTAATTTGTAGTTTCTTTTTGCTGTATTTTTGTTGGCTTATTTTGTAACCTTAATTCGTGGCAATAAATAATTTCTGATTCTGATTCTGATTCTGATAACAAGCTGTCACCGAATTACTGCATGTCACCTAGTAGCCAAGGTTTGCCCTGCCCTACTTTGATAACCCCGGCACTTTTCTAATCATATTAATGCCCCATATTAGGAAAAACAATATAAGACATTAAAATGAAAAAAGCTTATTAATAAATTACTTGAATTTATTACGGGATAGCTTCAGGGAACACTGTGTTGCTTGGCTACACAGAGTCCCCGACGCAGTGTCAGCATAAAAGTGCACTATA
The DNA here is from genome assembly GCA_963556455.1 of Epiblema foenella. Taxonomy (NCBI): domain Eukaryota; kingdom Metazoa; phylum Arthropoda; class Insecta; order Lepidoptera; family Tortricidae; genus Epiblema; species Epiblema foenella. The sequence goes on along the minus strand of OY747108.1, from coordinate 1,014,912 downwards.
GATATACTGAATGGACATGTCTAGTCCTCAAGGAATTCATCATCCTCCTAGCGTTATCCCGGTACAGTTGCATCCTGAAGGATGCCCGGGATCCGCTACCTAATCCCAAGACTTGGCGTAGGCACTAGTTTTTACGGAAGCGACTGCCATCTGACCTTTCAACCCGAGGGGAAACCAGACCTTATTGGAATTAGGCTTGTGAAGTGAGTGGGCAACTTGACTGTTAGAAGTTCTCAAGCCGCCCGAAGGCCTCTAACTTGGCTTAACGACTTAACGTGCTTTCCAAACCACGGGAGCGCTCAGTTAATAACCACTCAAAGCAGGCACCCATCCAATAACTGACCTGGGCCGACGTTGCTTATCCTCCTCCTAGTCCTCAAGGAATTATGTTATAAATATTTACAAACCTACGAACAGCTACAAACAATTGACACAGCATAATGACGCTTCCCGGGCCATGAATAAAGCTGTCGAGGGTATCGATGCTGGCAGCTAATTGGGCCGACAAATCGGAATAGTCGCGATCTGTTTCAATGAGGTTCTTCGCTATTCAAGCAGTTAATGACATTGCGAACTATTTCACAGAACATTTATAAAATTAGTCTTGGGTAGTGTTTTGTTAATTTATTTGTATTGAAATGAAGTATCCTTACAAGTTATGAAAAATATAATTATATTAAAAGAAAGAAAGAAAGAAAGAAAGAAAGAAAAAACATTTATTCGTGGCACAGACACAGTACAAATTAACATAACACCAAAATACAGAAAATAGCCACGCAATGGCCCCAAATCAGTATGGTGCTAGCCATTGGCTAGCGCTGGTCTTCCTTTGGTTTGGTCTTCTTTAAAGTGTTTAATTTACAGTTATATTTAATAATGTCTGATATTTTTATTTATAAAATTAGTTTTGGGAAGTGTTTTGTTTAATTTATTTGTAGTGAAATGAAGTATCCCTATAGGTTATGAAAAGTAAAATTACATTTACGTAAAGTGTTTAATTTACACTGATATTTAAAAATATCTGATCATTTTATTGTAGTAACTTAAATTGAGTAGAAAAAAGAAAATATAAATGATATTAATAAAATAATCAATATAATACACAACGTGTAATTGGTAATAAATTGTTTTTTGTTACGCATGTTTGTATTGGAGTTCCGTGTGCTGTGGAACGAAAGTTTGCGATTAACGCTTATGTGAAATAAAAACTATGTGAAAAATCGGCCAAGTGCGAGTCGGACTCGCGCACGAAGGGTTCCGTACCATTATCTATAACAAACGGGAAAAAATTACGTTTGTTGTATGAGAGCCCCCGTAAATATTTATTTTATTCTGTTTTTTAGTATTTTCTGTTATAGCGGCAACAAAAATAAATCATCTGTGAAAATTTAAACTCTGTAACTATCACGGTTCATGAGATACAGCCTGGTGAATGACGGGCAGCGGAGTCTTCGTAATAGGGTACCGTTTTACACTTTGGTTACTGAACCCTAAAAATTGTTCTTCGTTCACAATAAAAACATACTTACCTCTATGAAAAACATTATTCAGTGCCTCACAATTAGGTCTTTCTTTCATTATTATTATACCTATTGACGATCCTTTTGTGAATTTATCTTGTTTTAAAAATGTAAACCATGATGTAATTTTATAAAGGAAATAAATATATCTATCTATCTATCTATCTAAAGTTTTTCACGCCAGTAAACCCAATATATGACAAAGTTAGCTAAACTTCAGTTACTGCAAAACAGATGATGATTTTGATGTTACAATACAATACAAATACTCTTTATTGCACATCTCACATAATAAAATAGCATAATGTTGTGTCTAGTCCAGGATTAATTACGTTGACCAGTAACATCGCTGCGGATGGGTCACTCTATTTCTTCATGACCAGTTTTCTATTACAAAAAAAACTATGATATGTATTGAATTAGTGTACAAAAATAGGATTTCGAAATAGTACCTGAACCTAATAAAAGAAGTTTATAGGTTAAAAAAAACTTAAATATTAATATATTGCTGTATAAGGTGGGTAACACAGTGGTAAAAACCATTTTTTCATACAAATGGTGAGACATCGAAGGACCATTGAGTTACTTGATTTATGGATATTAGCTGTGGTTCGTTAATTACCAAAACTGTCGGAACTGATACTGCAATTAAACCTATTTCTAAATAACAATACAAACATATGAAGTGAGGGCCAAGTATTCCAAAATCTGCATTTAAAAAAAATATGTGAAAATTATGTACATGAAAAAGTAGAATGGTCCAGTTATCCTGGTGCCAAAACAAAACACGATCACCAGTCACCATTAGCAATGAGCGATGACGATCGCGATTTGCGACGTCCGCGCCAACTTATACTCCCCCTGTAATTCCCTGTATCATTTGTGATCATTGACAGCCTCTGACAGATTATTGTGAACTTTGCGGCTTTGACGATAAAGGTCCTAATTGATTGATTGCTACGTGATAGGTTAATCAAAGCTTTTCAGAGCTGTGGGACGACATGTTTTGTCTCCCGAGTTGTGATTTATGAGCGATTTCGGGCCAATATGACACACGTAACCTGTTTTTATGATCGTACAATTATCGCGGATTGGTCGTTCGACCTTTTTTGGAGAAATGACTGTGTATTTCTATTTCATGTTAATGGACCAAGCTTAATACCTATCGGCTGACGATGCGTAGAGTTAATTTTGATGAAATATATAACATAGACTCATTTTTAAGTATGCCTGTGTTTTGAATTAAATAATAGTATTTGAAAACCCCTTTTATATTTTTTTTTAGACAAATGTATAGTCAAGTATCCCTCACGCCCTGGTCAACTCATCCGTAGGGCTGGGAGATTTGAACCATTTTGCCATTAAAAAATTAATATATTAAAAATATGTGTTAACTTCATCAAAAATCTAAAAATACCAAGTGATACCTAACTAGATTCGACACTCATGAGCGCAATTACAAGATGCTAGAATATGTAAAATTTAGGCACCTTTAATCAAAACAGGGTTCACTTCTCCCGGATTCCCCCTGTATGAGTCTATTTTAGAGTACGCTATAAAGCAGCGTCATTATGTGATCTGCGTCATCATGAAATGACGCAATTTAACCATAGAGAATTGTGATTTCATTAGTCATATTTTTCTACAAACAATACTAACCGATCGTTTTTGTGTGATTCTCATTCCAAAATTTAACATTTTCTTAATTAGTCCTTACCAGGCCCGGATTGTTAACGACTCATGAGTGATTATTTTTGATAACTATTTTAATAGTTAGGGATCCAGGTATAGAGTAAACTGGAGTCAACAATAAGTTTTTTATGTTATAGGGGGCAAACGAGCAGACGGATCGCCTGATGGTAATTACCGTCGCCCATAAACACCTGCCCATAAACACACCAGAGGAGTCGCAAGTGCGTTGCCGGTCTTTCAGAAGGGAATACGCTCTTCTCTTGAAGTTTAAATTGCACTTTGATTTCCTTAACTTTCACTTAACCTTCCGACCGGTAAGGACATTAACGGCGAGAATCACTCTTTAGACATTTTAATTTTCGACTATCAATAAAACACCGTTTATGTGGCTATATCAATAAAGGAAAAACTAAAAATTTTGAAAATACCCCCGACGGAGTTTTGCAAATGAAAAATAATTAAATAATGCATTTGAAAATCCCCCGACTCCCGAGAAAACCGTTTCTAAATCGGTCAAGCCGTTTCGAAGATATTGATGTGCACACACAAACAAACAAACAAACAAACGCACAAACAAACAACCTCTCACCCTAAACGCATATACCTTCTCCGTTCCGTCGTGGGTAAAAATACATTATGTATTATAGAGCACTTAATCAAACCCTACCTACTGAATAGGCTACTTATACCTGAGCTGAGCCCAATACACCCATTGTCCATTGGAGTGGAACAGCAGGCTGTCTGAGCACAACAAAAGTCCATTAGTGAGGTAACCATCGAACGGATTAATTAATTCACATACCTTGCCCTCCATTAAGGACCCTTTTTCCTTGGGAAGGCCTCGCAAGGTACTCTTGACTTACAGTCAACCGGGGTTACTTTCAAATTGAGGGGCGACTTTAAACATCCAAGTTTTTACACGGTATGGTAGTTTTAATTTGCTTAGCATGAGATCAGTGAAATATCTTGGTAAATATCTTAACCGTTTACTAAATTGAATCAGACTAGAAATTTTATTATTTTACTTTCCCTTTAGCGTTTTAAAGTGTCGATAACACTTGATAGCTTTGTTGCTTTTAACGATGTATTATGAACATAGTGATGATTATGATGTTTAGTTTTTATGCCATAATTTCACATTTAATTGTAGCCTACTTTGTACTTTATTCAATTACAATAATAGACTACAAATATTTATTGATGATAATATAAATGTTCTAAATCTATCAAAGTGGCCCCGATTTTTCCTAAAGTCACCCCACTTTACGGTATTTATATAGACACGGACCAGCTTTTAGTCGCGTCTCCGTTCGCGAATCGCCACACCCTATTTCATCCCTTCGAGGGAAGTTTATTGGGATAAGAATCAATCAATCAACCAATCAAGTCATTTATTCGTAAAAACATAGGTACAGACAGAGGTGTTATTAATATTTACAAGTCTCACTATCATTATGATCATCATTATATCAGCCGAAAGACTTACGAGAGGTAGGGCACAGCAAAATGTCATCTTGCTCGAATTTGGAGCAGCCCAACTGGGGAAGTACCTCCGCCTTGCAGAAGACCACAGCCATAATAACATTGTCTACTATACAAGTATGTAGTGTTGTGTTCCTGGAGGTGAGCAAGGTTGCCAGAGCTCCCGAGGATGCACTGTGTTGAGAGCGAGGGACCTGTGACCCAGTGTTAATTTTGCGCGCGACACAATATTTTCTTTACCATCATACTATTAGGTATTCGCTGGTGTGGTCACGTATCACGTATGGCGGAGGAGAGAGTGGCGAAGCGCATCTTCTACTCTGAGCTGGAGGAGGGCAAGCGGAAGCGTGGCGGTCAACTCCTCCGGTATAAGGATGTCCTAAAGCGACACATGAAGAGATGCGACATAGAGCCCTCTCAATGGGAGTGTTTGGCAGCACAACGCCCAGAGTGGCGCAGGCTGGTGAACGGCAAGGTACGGGAACTCGAGGATCAACCAGACCAGCTTAAGGCTCGCCCACCTGCTACCATCTCCTACAAATATGTAGACGGCGTGCTTACGTGCCCTTAATGTGCGCAGAGTTTTGCAAAAATAGGCTACATTAGCCATCTTCGGGCGCATGAGCGCCGGGGCACTGATTAGGAGTCGAAGTGGTCGCCATGGCCGAAACCGGTCGGACACATCATCATCATCATCATCATTAGGTATTTACACCTCAGTCACTAAAAGATTTAACGAAACATCTGGTAGAAAAATAGATTTAACAGTATTTGAATTAAAATCTAATTTTAAAAACGCAGATGGCATTAGAAATTCTATTAACGTTTTTAGAAATTAATTATTTTTCTCCAATTACTTAACACATTTCGCTTCTAAAATATTCGATTTAATTTCGCCTATAAGAGCCAAAATTGAGGCATTAAATAAATTTGACTCACAGACAAGTCACCTTGATGTCTTTTTGAATTATGGCTTGGATTAAATGTATTTCTTTTACATTATGTTTAGAATAAACGATTGATGTATCATAAATATGTAATAAGTACAATATTGAGACTCATTTGTCAAGGAAATTTAATATATTTTCATATTCATTCTTAAAAAATTAAGGGTTCTATACAAAAAATAAGCATTACATTGGTTTATAAACGAAAAGCCGGCAATTTCAAAAATCCGACGCCATAATATTTTTTATGGTCTCGAAAATTGAGGTTTTGTAATCGGTGTTTTTGGCGGTCCTATTGTTTAAAAAATAATTATTTTCTTACTAGAATATGTTTCTACACGGTATAAATATTGTGCTAGTACTAAGTTTAATAAAGTGTTTCACATGTAAATAAGCAATATTAGCATATTTTTATGATGTAATTTAAAAATCTTATTTTTTTACATTTACAAATTTTGTATCAAAAACTTACAACAGAATTCTTTTATTATTTTTCCCGTTTTCAGGTACACCTGAAATTACCAAATATCGAGTTTTTGTGGAAAAAAATCATGCATTTAAGGATTATATTAAGTCGATTCATTGAAATTGATTTTTCTTCAGTGACAGGCATATTTTTCTCGTTTTTCAGACGTAATAATTACAAACTTGCCTTGTTTTATTATGATTTATTTTAGTAATTTACAGGTAATAAAAACAGGCCCTTGTATCGAGGATGCTGGCGGCATTTCCTCGCTGTATCGCAATGCTGATACGATTTTTTATTTATTATAATATTAAACACCTTTATTATCATTTATAATCGTAATTGACAATGACGGAGGATTAACAATTTAATTGAACGTCTGTGGGCATTATTTGCTACATTATACTGAAGGTGTCTCATAAGTAATGTCGGCTTTCGTAACTAAAAATACTACACCACTATTTATGCATGTCGTAACCTGTTCAGACAATTCCGTTAGTCTATAAAGAATGCTATTGTTGTACTTTATATTAGTCATACTGTCTTTGTTAATTGACGGAGTAACACGTTTCGATACAGCGTGACCACTTTTAGTAGTTTCCTACTTTTATGGTAGTTTTGAGGGAAAATTTTCAATCTTTTAGTAGGAGAAAATAAGTTAGTAGTTTATAGCAATCCACAATTGGCTACTACTATAGCAACAAAAAGCTGAAATATCAACTTATATCTAATTTTGCAAACCAAATGTTGTGCTTGCCAGTTTCAAATGCCAAATGCGAACGGATTTTTTCCGCGGTGAATAGAATCAAAACTAAGGATCGTAACAGATTTCACAATGAAAATGTTTCGTTACTTTTACATGCAAAAGAAGGAATCCTTGAAGCAGGCAGCTGCACGAAATTTGACTCTGATCAGAATATGGTAAGGGTAATGAAAAATGAGAAACTTTTATAGAAGAATATTAAAAAAAATTGATGATTATAACGACGATAACGATAGCGCCGCCAGCGACTAATGAGTACCGTAAGGTAAGATTCGTAAGTAAATAAATAAAAAATATATTCTTTAAATTTGTTTCATTTATTATTAAATGTATACTTCACGTACATCAGCCGTCACATAAAATGAAATGTATTTTTATTATTTATTCATGTGACGAATCTGACACACTTAAATGTCGGACATATAGCATTCGTCCCTCTCGCACTTACATACTTTCTACTAAGGAATTAATGCAACATGTCCCACATATACGCGATCACCCTAGCTAGGACGATAGGATACCTATAACGACACGTTTTATGGCCAAAATGTACTAAATTTACTAGCTCTAGTCTACTAGGCTGGTCCCATACACTATTTTTAATTTTCTATACCGCAACAATTTTACCTGAAGGCGCATCTCTATGGGGTCGGTTACACAGTGATTATTATCACACGATACACTCATATCACAATACGTATTGATCGTGTATTCATGAATATTAAAGCAAAATACATGCATATTTCAATACCACTATAATATTGACACCCCGATATTGAGATAATAATAACCGTGTAACTGAGCCCTATGGGAGATCATAGCAATACTGCAAGTTATAAGATATGCAAGATAGGGATATGATGACCTTGGTTGTCTCGCTCTATCTCGAAGCTTGTGGATGCGCCTTCATAAAGCTGTCACTATGCACGATTGAGTGTTTTACTGACATTCTTTCCCTCTCGCACTCACTAGCTCACTAGCAAAGGACGAATGCTTCTTCCGAACTACGATATACAAGATTTATACACAAATAATTGCGATTTAAACACAATCAAGCTTGATTTAGTTAGTCTAGTAGTTTCTAGTAGATTATGAAATTCATTTGGTATTTTTTAGTAGTTTTCTGACCACTCTTTTAGTAGGAACGCCGATTATAAAGTGGTCACGCTGTTTCGATAATGAAAAGTATGGATGGCGACAAATATGAAATTAGTGTATTATTTGTGAGACATTATTGAAAACAAAAATTTAAAGCAGCCTCGGCAGCAAGAAAATCATGTAAAGTTGAAGGGGGAGACATGTTAAATGAACGGATGGGACAGCGTTGGTTTAATAGAGTGGAGATTTGACCCTTGAAGATCGACCGCCGTCTCGATCGATATTGAGGCTACAAAGGAAGCCGTTGAAAACCAACACAGTACCAGCACTCGTCGATTATCGGTCTCACTTGGACCTCCTAAATACACTATACATCGGCACTTAAAATCATTAAGGGCCCTTATCAGTTAAAAAGCGCTCATCTATTTAGATGATTTTCTGATTGAATTAACACGTATCTTGACATTTTCTCAGTGTTACTATCTATAAAAGGACCTCAGCCGAAAGACGTCCACTGCCGAACATAGGCCTCCCCCAAGGCTCGCCATTTAGACTGTGCCGTTCGATTCCACCGGATTCCCGCGACCTTCACCAGGTCATCACTCCACCTTGTCGGAGGCCTACCGACAGCTCGTCCTCCGGTGCGTGGACGCCACTCAAGCAGTTTCTAGCCCCATCGACCGTCAGTCCTGCGAGCAATGTGCCCTGCCCACTGCCACTTAAGTCTCGCAATTTTGAAGGCTATGTCGGTGATCCCAGTTCTGCTACGGATATAAAAGGACTATTGCGACCTAATGTCATAAATTATAAATGTATTTTTGGATTTTTCATTAAGAAATATCGTTTCAAACATCACTCCAAATCGATCATTTTCAAGCTAAAAACTCTGTTTTTCCGCTTAAATTGTAATATGTACAATAAAATCAAAAAATGGCCATGTTACTATCTAAAACTTTAATACAATTATAGTATCCTTTAATCACTTTAATGGTATTATCAATACTTTTGTCATAATTTGAAATCAAAACATTTTAACTCTTAAATACGACCTATAAAAGTTATCGAACCGACATTATTCATGAGACACCCCAATAACTCAACACGTGTAACAAAATAATACCACTCTTGTAAATACAGTACCTTTCCTTGACATTTAATCCCCAAACGTGGCGAATACTTATCGAATGATAAATGGGTGGTTCTTCCTTTGAAGTGTGACAAATGTGAGTGAATACAGGAAACGTACACATGACAGTATGAACCCGAATTACCACTTCAAACAGACCTCGGGAGGTTTATAAACTACATAATATGTGGATGTAATACATTGCGTGTTGACTAAATGGGTCATTCTACTTTTTCATGACCACTTTTCTATTACCAAAAAAATCTATGATATATATTGAATTAGTGTACAAAAATAGGATTACGAAATAGTACCTGAACCTAATAAAAGGAATTTATAAGTAAAAATACTTAAATATTAACATATTGCTGCAAAAGTTGGGTAACACAGTGGTAAAAACTATTTTTTCATACAAATGGTGAGACATCCAAAGACCACTGAGTTACTCGATTTATGGGTATTAGCTGTGGTTCATTAATTACCAAAACTATCGCAATTGATACTGCAATTAGACCTCTTTCTAAATAACAATACGAAAATATGAAGTGAAGGCCAAGTATTCCAAAATCTACATTTAAAAAAAAAGTGTCTGAAAATTATGTACATGAAAAAGTAGAATGGCCCAAATATCACTTGTGGCTAAAAAAAAAGCAAATAAGTTTTTAAGTTTGTCTATATAAGTATGTATATCGTCACTTGGTACCCATAGTACAAGCTTTGCTTAGTTTGGGCTAGGTTGATTTGTGTAAGATTGTCCAAAAAATATTTATTTAATATATATATTTTTAATTTGTTAAAAAAAATGTATGTGGAATTTTCCAAAAAGTGAGTGATCCAATAAATTCTATATAATTACCGAACCTGCATGCGAATCACGTAACCTTATGTACTAACGGTAGACAGATTTTACTGTCAATTTTGAAGTATAAATGTATGAGCTGACAATTAAATTTTGACATTAAAATCTATCTAACGGTAGTACAAAAGTTACGTGATTACCCCGCTGCTCACAAAATATCACGACGATTTGTTGAGAAATGCGACCTGTAGAGGAGGACAAACCATTAATAAAAAACAAAACGATTTTTAATCTCTAAAAAACGAACAAAAAACTATAAAATTATCGAACCCGCTCATAAAGTTTCACGAGAATCGGTTAAGAAATGCGAACTGTAAAGAAGGGCGAGCGGAAATCCGCCATCCGGACATACGAAAGCATTTTTGTGGAAGCTGAAGCTGACACCTTCGTTACACTCGGTTAATCATCTTCTGATATCCCGGTTGTGTCCTGAGGATCCCGGGAATCCGCTTTGACACTTAATCCCAAGACTTGGGAACTAGTTTTACGAAAGGACTATCATACCTCCATGTTCATATTTGTTTATTAATAAAATAACGCTTAACTGGAACCAAGCTTTTATAATAAAAACACAGTTATATTTATTATTCATGTTTTAATTATCATCGTCCAACACGCATTGTAGTACGTACAGGAATATAAATTATTGTCGCGATATTTGGGGAAAATCTACGACTCAGATACGAAGTGTATTCTCACCAAATATGTTTATACGCAGCCCAACATGAGCAGTTTTTTTTTTAAGATATAGGGGGCAAATGAGGGGGCGATGGCTGGATGTCGTGAAGGCCGACATGGGCCAGAACGGAGTTACTGAAGAGAACGCCCCCTTTTTTTCTTTGAACCTGACTGTGGCTTTATAGGCCGGGCCCAATAAAGCGACAAGAGTACGCGGTTGGAGAGTAAGCCTGTGGATATTTATTTATTAGATTTTATTATTTTCATGTTGACGTGTTATAGATATAGCTCAAAATATTTTATTATGATTAGTGTACATACTTTATTACCTTTTTTATCTTGACGCTTAGAGACCTTATACATCTCTAACAAATCTCGATTGTTATTAGTTTCTTAGTCTTATTTTTGACATGTAACACTACATTTAATTAATGATACTTTGATTATTGTATTAATTTTATTTGAAGTACCTAGATAGATTTTGACTTGTAAAAGTGCCCTTGAGGCCTATTTGCAGAATAAATGCTTTGATTTTGATTTTACCGTTATTCTCATATTAAGTGTAAATATGTCTCACGTTAGTGTAAATTTATGATTTTGATTTGAGAACATGATTCACTTAAGATATTGTTGTTAGATGGAGTTTCTGAATCAAACATTCGTTTTATGACTTTCAAAACGAACCTCGGGCCTTCGGTCCTCCGCTCGTATAGCAAGCATACTCCAAGGAGTAGCTACGGGCCTTCGGCCTTTCGCGGAACAGTTTCTGACCTCGTGTATTTTGCCTCTTAGTAACAGAAGGATAACCAGATGGTAGGCGATTACCGTCGCCCATAGACACCTGCATCACCAGAGGAACCGCAAGTGCGTTGCCGGCCTTTCAGAAGAAACTATACGAGTATACGCTCTTTTCTTGAAGGATTGAAGATCACATCGGTCCGGAACTCCGGAAATACCGCAGGCGACAGTTCATTCCATAGTTTGATTAGCAAATATAGTATAATATTCGTTCTAGGATTTCATTCCGGTCGAAAATTGAATTCATTTTTATGGTACTTATTGTATTTAAGGGTAAACACAATCCATTTCCTCTTTTATGGTTTTTTGGTTTTTACCCTGTTTCGTCAAGAATTTTATTACGGAACGATGTTCTAATTTCGTTAACATTGTTAATTCACTCATTGTGTTCGTGTTTGTTCAGAAATTGCAGAAAAACAAAAGAACATCTCGGTTTGAATTATACTTTTTTTTAATGTCAAAGAATGAACCTTACCAGCCAGTAACAAAACAAATTCAAAAAGAGGTTATAAGATATCAATACCGAGAATATTTTGAAAGCCCCTCGTATTATACATATAAACCTTCCCCTTGATTCACTCTATCTATTAAAAAAAACCGCATCAAAATCTGTTGCGTAGTTTTAAAGATTTAAGTATACATAGGGATATAGGGACATAGGGACAGAGAAAGCGACTTTATTAGATTTCAAGCTTACATGGTCATTTACATTAGAATTACGATTTGAAACGGGATATTTACCATGTATTTTTGTATTTTTGAGTTCCCGATATTTCGGCACTGTTGCAAGCGCTATTATCAAGGATTAATATCGGGAACCCAAAAATACAAATATACATGGTAAATATCCCGTTTCAAATCGTAATTCTAATGAAAGCGACTTTGTTTTATACTATGTAGTGATGGTTCATCATTTAAACAGATGGCTTAGTTTCTTATGTTGACGCGATCCAAACGATTCATTGTCTTTCCTTTTTTGCCGCGCCCAATAAAGGCATAGGAGCGCGCGGTTGGAGAGTAGCTTGGGAAAAATCCAGAGCAAACCTACACGACCACGCGGGCGGTTTAAACACTGGAATACTCTAAGAGACCTGGATTTTCCACAGGCCCTACATTTTCCCCAGGTCCTGGATTTTCCCCAGGCTACTCTCCAACCGCGCACTCCTACCGCTTTATTGGGCCCGGCCTATAAAGCCACAGTCAGGTTCAAAAAAAACTAAGAGTTTGCGCTTTAGTGAGATTGGTTGAGCGGCTTCAACCGAATCTGAGATGTGAATGTTTCCGAGAACAATCTAAAATAGCTTACTTCCTAATGTCCGAATCGTCAAAGTCTAAACAAAATCAGATATTGTTTGAGATTGGAAATAAAAACCAACCATTTCTTTGTATTCAGTTCGAACTGATACAAAGATACACCATTGCAAATTGAAAATAAACGAGCTACAAAGAGGGTTGTATTCTCGGCTTACGGGGACGGCCTCTGTCAAGTCCACAGAAGGGACTTACGGATACTTAACTAGACGCTCCTTAGCAAAACCTGCAGCTTATACTAGGTTTTATGAAGGACGTTTTGGTGACCATTTTCGATAGATACGTACCTATTTGACAAATAGTATTTGTCGGACGACGCGTAATGTAGGGTTCCATAGTTGTCCATCCGTTATATTATGCGGAAGTTTGCATTCTTATATTTACTGTGTTTTTGACACAACTAATAACATTATCTAAGTATACATAATCAATGTAAATTGTACAAGTTTGTTGGAAGAGACAAACAATGTAAAAACTTCCATAATAACTACTTTGTTTTGATACCGGTCTGTAGTTTATTTTTGAGTTTCTCTTAAGGTTGTGGTATATATTCATGTGTGTATGTATGTTTATTTAAATATTATTTATGTGTGTTTGTTATATGTGTTTTACTTTCATTTTTATCTTTTAGTTTTACTTATATATTACAATACTTAGTTTTTATTTTTGCACCACCCACTGAATATGTGTGTATAGTTTTCTCCGCTACCCAAAGCTTTTCTGGAAGAGATTGCTCTTTAGCGATAAGACCGCCTGTTATCTACCTCTGCTTATATCTCGCTATGTTATGTTTCTTACCTGCTTTGTATTTTTATTGAGGTGTGCAATAAAGAGTATTTGTATTGTATTGTACAAATTGACGAACATTCAACATGTTGTTTGCTTTTCTAACTACATTGCATAAGTTCGGCTATTACTCATCAAGTAGCAATGTCTACTTACAGTTTCTTTTTAAATTCATTATATTTATATACTACAATCACGATTTTTTTCACACCTACTCACCGTTTAACTGGCAGTGAATGGGAACACGTGAACATAAAAATAAGTATCACTTTAAAACTTAATATCAAGGATATCTGAATCAAGAAATAGTCTTAGAAACCCTACAATATTTTTGAATGAGCTATCCTACTATATCTCACACCATGGGGTTTGGAAGAAAAAAATGCTCCCCGACGTTACGTGTAGTTTAAGATTTTATTCTACCATTTTATAGGCGTAATTGATATGTATAATCATGCAAAATTACAACTTTCTAGTACAGTCGATGGCAAAAATATGTTTACACTTTTGCACCTTATTCCATTGTAATAAAGCGAAAAATGTAAACATATTTTTGCCGTCGACTGTACTAACGGTTACTGAGATAAACCGCTAATGGACGGACACGGCGAAACTATAAGGGTTCCTTGTTTACTACGGAACCCTAAAAAAAGAATCTACTTCAAAACCGTTTATATATAAACCCGAACCTTCGAATTCTTCGTCATCCATTTGTTTGTCTTGAACTTTAAAATCAGGCCTTAAAATTCTATTCTAATCCAAAACACACCTGATATTAAAAAAAACCTGTCAAGTGCGAGTCGGACTCGCGCACCGAGGGTTCCGTTCACAGATAGGTACCGTTTAAAACCCTATTAATTCAGGAAAATCTCAACAACATGGTGTAGAAATTGAACGCCATGTGTACAGCGCCATCTATCGGTGTCTTTGGTACAAAGAGCCACTTAATAACTTATAGTATGTATGGTGGTTTTTCAAGGATAATTCTTTATCACGTAAACCGATTACATTTTTTTTTATTTGAAACGAGGTACTTTCAGCATAATTTCCTAGGAATTTATGAAACAAAAGACATGCAAAGGTGATTAAATTAAAAACTTAGTATAGAAATATTTTAGATGATAAAAAAAGAAAAACTAGTCAGAATCCTGTAAAATATACATTGATTTCAATGTTGTGTAATATTTCATATATTTTCCTTGGAAAACTTCGGAGATATGGAGGAACGGCATTTTTTTTTACATGTTCCCTCGTAAAACAAAACCTCGTAAAACAAAAATTACTCAACTCAAAAAATATAAAAAATTGTTTCAGAATGTGCAACTCAAACTCTTTCATATCAAATATTGAACCACCTATTTATTATCTGTAATTTTTTACAGAAAATAAAAAAAGAATTAACAAAGTCATGTTCTATGTATCTAAGTTAGCTTTCTTTATAACTTTTCCAAATTTCAAATCGATAGCATAAGTAGTTCTTGAGATATTTAGCGATGTGACAGACAGACAAAGTGAAACAATAAGGGTTCCTTTTTTACCATTTTTTTACGGAACCCTAATAAATAACAACCTCGATATTTGCAGTATATCTATTTTCAACGAGCGACTCTTTATCCGAATTTTTCATTTCCTTTCTCAACCCCATTTAATTTTGTACCAGAAATAATATATCAAGGGGTTGTTTACCCTCCGTAGAAGGCAAGTCGGGGATAATAAAACTTATACCGGCTGACATTAAGCATGCTCTAACTAGCGAGCTTGGCTCTGTTCGCAGTGTTGCCTTATCTCGCGAGAAATTCTAGTAAGAATTACATTTTGGACCTGTTTGTCATAAATAGTCCTAATTTGTGACTGTTTTTGTCATAAATGAACACCGCTTTCGATTACAGACGGTTTGGTGCAACCCACCGCACCAAACCGTCTGTAATCGTAAGCGGTGTTCGTTAAAATCTGATTGTATGAATAGTTTGACAAGTTTCTATGGGATGACAGCTGCCGGCGCCATATTTGACGATGACCGGCCTGTGATCGTATGCAGCGGCGGATTAGCCATATAGCAAGAGTATCAAATACTACGGGCCCCGCGCATTTGGGGGCCCACACCCACGCTTTCTGACCCTATTATAAAAAGGTATATAAGTATTATGCATGCGAAAATCTTCCGAATGGAGTATATTTTCCAAGATAGCAGGCTCTATAAGGTCCTGGCGGGGACTTGGGGACGAAGACAAGGCCATCAATGAACATCAGTACCAAATCAAATCCGTTTCGAGGTTTTGCTTCCTCAACTGGGTTGTAACCAGGTGACGGCTAAAATGCTTACTAATACTCACTTTTCCCGTAAAAATATCTCCATACGCGAACTTCCCTACATGACGTACTCAGGTCCCACTCGAATTTGCCCAAATTAAATCCAGAAACGTTTGTTTGTAACAGTTTTGTTTCATTTTAATACCATAAACTTAAAAACCAAACCATGGGCCCCTTGATAGAATTTACTACAGGCCCCGTGCTAGCTATGTTGGTGCAACCGACCCTAAATTGTCTAAACTATGTAGTTTTTTGCGTAGCATGGCCCGTGGATTTGGAATATTTTATTTATTTATCGTATGGCAATTATTTCGCACCGTGTGACCTTGGAGAAGACAGTACGGCTGCCAGTTTTGTTGCACTTTTAGCACCACCCAGGGCTCACGTGTAGGGTCGCGGTGGGTACTCCCTACCGGACGTGGTGCCACTTCGACCCCCCTTGTCAAGTGAGTGGGCAACTTGATTGTTCCACAAAACTTAACAAGCGTACAATTTAACAAACTTTTTCTATGGAAAATTATACAATTTTGTCGATTTGTAGACTCGTAAAGTCTTGTGGTATAGGGGCCTGGACTCTTCAGGGTGATCAAAAATATCTACGTGCACTCTAACGCCTTGGTAATAGAGTTCCTTGCCACACACCTTGGTCGCTTCAATATCTTTGCAGGCGACTGTACAACTAATAGACCGACTATTTGGGCAAGAATCCGCCTAAATGGTCCCAGCATGGCGTGTATGGAAAGCTACAGCTAACCGCCTTTAACCAGTGCCTTTTTTTTAACCTGACTGTGGCTTTATAGGCCGAGCCCAATAAAGCGATAGGAGTACGCGGTTGGAGAATAGCCTGGGGAAAATCCAGGGGAAAACCTCCGGCACGACCACACGTGTGGTTTGGAACACTGGAATACTCTAAGAGTTTGCGCTCCAGTGAGATTGGTTGAGCGGTTTCAACCGAATCTGAGGTGGGAGTGGAATCGAGCTACTGAGAGTTTTGTTGCTGGTTCACTGAACCTAGCCTAGCTGAGAAGAGTCCAGCAAGAAACTCAGCTAGGCCCGACCTGGGTCGGACTGACTCTACCTGGTGTGCGGCGGTACCGGGACGAATAGGGACTATGTGTGTCACTGTTGTCGCGATCGCGCGGTGGACGTCCCCGCCGGCGGGAATGCCTGAGTAGTGCCTTTACCATGAGTTTACATGACCATAATCGCTAGCGACTACGTGAAAATTTGTATTGGCAAAAGTACAGCGCCTCTGGCGGTTACGCAATAGAACTAAGAATCGGCATACTAAATCGTTTACGCAGTCGCTAGCGAGTACGGTCATGCAAACTCATGGTAAAGGCACAGGACGTCCGGCTATTTCCGCGAGCTCCTAGCTTCTTTGTTCTTAAACATAACGCTTTCAGTGTGGAATGTGGTGCGGCCATTAACTAAATAAATTGAAACCTCCGGAGCTTTGAAATAGGATACCTATTTTTGGGTCCCATAGATTAAAAACACATTTTATTTTTTTCTGCTTCAAATATGCGTTATTTTGAAAAATTTTATACCACATTTATTATTCTCCGTAACATTTTCCATCGAATAGTATTTTTTTAAATACGTTTTCGCAAAAATAGTACGTATATCCGCTTTTTCGTCGATTTGGCCCATAGTGCGACGGACGTACTCAATTGAAAAAAAAATAATGCATAAGCACTTCGTTTGTGGAATGAGCTCCGTAACGAGGTTTTCCTAAGGAGCTACAAAAATAAGTGTCAAGTGGCCACTCTCTATCCCCGAGTGCCTCACAAGTAAACCTGAGGGCCGAGGGCCCGAAGCTAAGAGGCAAAATACACGAGGTCAGAAGCTGTCCCGCGAAAGGCCTAAGGCCCGTAGCTACTCCTTGGAGTATGCTTGCTATACGAGCCGAAGACCGAAGGCCTGAGGTTCGTTTTGAAAGTCATACAACGAATGTTTGATTCAGAAACTCCATCCAATAACAATATCTTAAGTGAATCCGTCCGTCGTGAAGTGTGTCCGTTTCACTGCCGCGGGGACACACATGTTGTGGTTTGTTTTCTTCTGTTGTTTTTTTTTTATTTTTGGTAATATGTGTGTCTTCTGTATCTATGAATAAATGTTTCTTTCTTTCTTTCTTTCTTTTTTGAATCATGTTCTAAGAACAATTCACCGGAGTGTTTTATTTCTGTTGGGCGTTGAAGGCGGCAGTAGAGGAGCACTTTTATACCAAGGATAAAAAATATTTTTATGAGGGATTAAAAAAAATAATTGATCGATCTTTTAAGTGTATTAACATAGGGGGGGAGTATATTGAAAAATAAAAAATATCAAACTGTTCATACTTGTTTGTTTTCATTCCAATACCGAGAATATTTTGAACGCCCCTCGTACATGCATCAGCATTGCACCCGTGCGAAGCCGGGCGGGTCGCTAGTTATATATAATTACAACATCATCGAATCGTAAAAATCATGGGCAACTAGTTATATCAGAGCGAATGAGTAGATTGCCGTGCAAGATCCCCAAATGAACTAAGCGCGCCCCTAGATCGAGGCTATCGATGGCGGTCCCATCTCCGGCGTGTCATTAGTTAATGTTCCGGGCAGTTCCTACAGAGATTTAATCTCCGCGGTCTGAGATCACTTGATTCCCGCCCCCACCGATCTTATCGTCTCGTCATTACCGTTCCGGCGACGATAACGTGCCCTTTGACGTTGTATATCGAGCCACGAGATTGCTACAACCCAGTTACTTCGGCTTCCATTATGCGACGTAAAATTTTCGCTTTCGGAATTAAAATGAATTATGATCAAAATGTAAAATCAAAATAGTGTCGCATCCAGTTCTTGTGAGGGCAACTCGACTTTAGCGGTTCGATTAGTCATTGAAATGAAATGAAATGAAATCATTTATTCTTCAATTTATGCATTTTACATGCACTTATGAATGTCAAAAACCGGTTCATAAAATAAACCTCTGCCTCGAGAAGAACCGGCGTAAGAAACTCGGTGAGGTGTCATTTATTCAAAACAATATACAATGTATATAAAATAACAGTATCATAATACTACAGAATTCAAATGCTACAATATAAACATACATACATATTTTTTTATATTAAGGACAAAATATTTCTGTGTTAGATTACTTGTACGGGGCACTATCACTGCCAAACATCCCTAAATGAAGTATGTAATATACTTGTAGACATTAAATTAATTTTATGCAGTCTTCTAAATTCAAATGCGTGTAGTGTTAATCGCATCCAGTTTGCGGAACTCAGAGTAACCCGACTTAAAACGGACTCTTTAAGCGTAAATTCGACCAAACGGGAAAAAAGTTTATTCCAAGATTAGCCCATGATGGTTACCCACAGATTAAGTCTTAAATGCAATTTGGTTGAATCCAATTTAAAATCACCCTTTTCCTCTAAATTGAACACCGCCCAGTAAAACCAAAAACCGCCCAGTCTACGCGAATACGCGTAGTGTTTAACGCATCCCGTCGGCAGAACTGGGAGTAACTCGACTAAAGCAGTTATTTAAAGCAGCCACACGCTCGCTTTGCTGCATTAGCGCCCACGCCGAAAGTATTGGGGAACATTTGGAAACAAGGAGGGCCCTCGGGGTCGAATCCCCTCGGAATAGAAATAGTTTTCGTCCCTGTAGAGGAATTACGGCCCGGGTCAAGGGAATGAATTTTGATTTTGGTTTTTCTATCGAACTGTAGGCGGATTATTGTGCCCGTGTCCACGCCCCCGAAGCAGTTTGCTTATGCAAACCTACCTCCGAGCGCTTGTATAAATTTGAATAGTGTAAGCAGGTACAGGTACCGGTGTCTAAAATGTTCCTGACATCGCAGATTTAGGTGCGCGCTCCTGTTTCGGGCCCCCTGCGGATTACCGGTGCGGAAATCCTGATGACGTCTCCTGTTTGGATTTCTGCGGTAAATCTCTTCATATTGCCTATAAAAAGTACACTTTTCCTCTATCAATTGACTGAGCTTCAGAGCGCTGAGTGCAATAATGAGGATTAAATAGATACTTCAATAAACTACAGTCAAGTATGTCTACTATTATATGCTGCTCTAAAATATACACTTTAATGCTTTGACAACAAAGTTGTATTCAGATTTATATTTTTTATCTTTGAGATATACATGGCAAATATAAATATGTACATGTTAAATGCCGTTTTCAATTATAATTTACTAGCAACGCCCTGCGGTGTTACCCGCGGATAAAAGGTAGCCTATGTCCTATTCTGATGTCTAAGCTACAATGCTGGAAAGTTTCATAGAGATGCGTTCAGTAGTTTTTGATATTAAGCGGAACGGAAAGTTTGTGCGGATGGATGTACATCCGCACAAACTTTCACGTTTATAATATTATTATGATAATTCTAATGTAAATGACAATGTGAACTTGAAATCTTATATTGTGTTCAAATGCCTCTATCAAGTTAGAAATTAATTACACTCCTATGAACTTGCCTATTTTTTAACAATAAATAATAATAAGATTTTTTTTATGGATTGGCGGGAGCTGGCACACGACCGAGACGAGTGGCGAAAAAGAGGGTAGGCCTTTGTCCAGTAGTGGGACACTATAATATAGGCTATAAAAATAATAATATACACTTCATTGTGCACCACGACATGAAAAAAATGACAAAAATCTTATACCATCATTAATGCAACGAAAGGCAGCCTTATCGTTAAAAAGCGATCTCTTCCAGACAATACAATACAATATAAATACTCTTTATTGCACACCACACATAATAAAATAGCACATAAAAAACAAAAAAAACATAGATACAGGGAGACAGAGGCAGAACAACAGGCGGTCTTATCGCTAAAGAGCGATCTCTTCCAGACAACCTTTGGGTAGTGGTGAAATGAAATATAAAGCTGAAAAGTAGGTGGTGCATAAACTATTACAATGAGAAAAAAAGAAAAAAAGATTCCAAAACAACTATTCAATATAAATACACATACTTAAATAATATATAAATATACATACATATATAATATACATACATATGTGAAGCTGACGGTCCTGGGTTCGAATCCCGGTCAGGGAAAATATTTGTGTGATGAGCATGAATATTTGTTTCTGAGTCTTGGATGTTTTCTATGTATTTAAGTATTTATATCTATTAAATATATCGTCGTCTAGTACCCATAACACAAGCCTTCTTGAGCTTACTGTGGGACTAGTTCGATTTGTGTAAGATTGTCCTCTAATATTTATTTATTATTTATTTTTTATAAAAGTATACATACATATAATATATAATTATATATATCACTGCTATAGAATAGTAAGAATAAAATAATGTCAGCCATAATAATAACAACACCTTACACAACCTTGGGTAGTAGGATTTTTTTTCATCGTTTTAGAGATCTGTCGAATCGAACACGTGATATAGTTGTAAATTTCATGGAATTCAGTCACTGTGGATGTAAATAACGTCTGTGTCGACAAATGTAGTAAGTCAGGAACACGTTATCAGTGCTACCAGTATAAAGGGTTGTCGTAAACCAACAATGAAGGCGTTTTATTTCATTGTGACCCTCGCAGTTATTGCTGGCGCAGTAGGGCAGCCTCTCTGATTATTTAATATTTATGTAATATGTCAACAAAAGTCGTAACCCTGCCTTCGAAGCTGGAGGTCCCGGGTTCGAATCCCGGTCAGGGCATGTATTTGTGTGATGAACACGAATTTTGTTCCTGAGTCTTGCATGTTTTCTATGTATTTAAGTATCTAATTATCTACATATATAAGTATGTATATCGTCACTTGGTACCCATAATACAAGCTTTGCTTAGTTTGGGACTAGGTTGATTTGTGTAAGATTGTCCAACAATATTTAGAAAAAAAAATATTTACAGTATTTTTTGTATAGTGTAATGCTATATTATTTCTTCACACTGGCAGCTCAAACTTCAATATTTTCGCCAGATCTCTGAATTGGCCTTGCCTTAAGAGTCCTTATCAGTTAAAAACGCTCATCTATTTAGGCGATTTTCTGATTGAATTGACATGTATCTTGACATTTTCTCAATGTTACTATCTAGAACAGAACTATTGCAACCTAATGTTATACATTTTTAATATATTTTAGGTATTTTTCATTAAGGAATATCGTTTCAAACATCACTCCAAATCGACGATTTTCAAGCTAAAAACTGTGTTTTTCGGCTTAAATTCTAATACACACAATAAAATAAAAAAACGTCTATGTTACTATCTAAAGCTTTAATAAAATCAACGTATCCTTTAATCATTTTATTGATATTATCAATACTTTTGTCATAATTTGAAATCAAAACATTTTAAAACTTAAGTGTTAGTACGATGGCTGCCATGAATATCACCACTGTCGCTTACTATAGTTTATGAGCCTGGGGTTTTATCGTCGCCGCAGTAAATTTGCTTGTAAAAATTCCAACTCGTCTTGTTTATTGTTTCCGTTTTAATTATAAGCTCTCCGAATATTCACCCCCATAAAGAACCTGAAAACACAACGGGACAAGTTTTAACTTTTTAAACAATAAAATACCGTTCTAATTTAAACTAAATACATATAAATAATCGACCTAGTCCTAAACTAAGTAAAGCTTGTATTATGGGTACTAAGCGACGATATACATACATATACAAATACAAACATTTATTCTGCAAGTAGGCCACAAGGGCACTTTTACATGTCAAAATATTAATTTACAATTTAAGAAAGTCTGACTATAATAAGTAATACATTTTTCATGTCAAAATATTAATTTACAGTTCAAGAAGGAATAATAATTTCGAGTTTAACAATTATAACAAAATTAATGTCATACAGTGAAGATAAACTTGCAAAGTATCTATTACAAATATTAAGTTAGAGATGTATAAGGTCTCAAGATTAAACAAGGAGTGAAATTAATATATTATCCCAGAGATGTACATGGTCTCTGAGCGTCAAATCATCATCATCATTCAGCCGGAAGACATCCACTGCTGGATATAGGCCTCCCCCAAGGAGCGCCACAGCACACGGTCGCGAGCCACCCGCATCCAGCGACTCCCCGCTGCCTTGACCAAGTCATCAGTCCACCTAGTGGGAGGCCGTCCAACGCTTCGTCTTCCCGTGCGAGGCCGCCACTCGAGAACCTTTCTTCCCCAACGGTTATCGGTTCTACGAGCAATGTGGCCCGCCCACTGCCACTTCAACTTGCAGATTCTCTGAGCTATGTCGGTAACCCTCATATATAGATAAATATATATTTAAATCATGCATACATATATAGATAAATATATATTTAAATCATAGAAAACATCCAAGACTCAGGAACCAATATTCGTGCTCATCACACTATTGCCCTGACCGGGATTCGAACCCGGGACCTCCAGCTTCGTAGGCAGTATCACTACTAAGTTGAAGCTGTTGTCAAATAATAATAATTTAATAGATTCAAGGCCCATGACGACACTTAGGTGTATCATGCTTCTTCATGCGATTATAATACAATACAATACAAATACTCTTTATTGCATAACCTCAACAAAAAAAAAACAGTACAGTACATAATTACAATGAGTAGAGGCAAACAATAGGCGGTCTTATCGCTAAAGAGCGAGCGATTTTCACTATTAGGTGAAAAAAATGCTATTATTACGCGCTATGGCAAATTTCACACTGTTAATGGGTATGTGGTTTCATTTAAAAATAATCAATATACTTCCACCACAAAAGAGGGTAATAAAATGAAATGAAATTGAATCATTTATTCTTCAATTTAGGCATATGACATGCACTTATGAATGTCAAAAAACTACCACCGGTTCATAAAATAAACCTCTGCCTTTAAAAATGATATGTTTAGTTTAGTTTAGTTTAGTTTATTTATCTCCATATACAATTACATTATAAAACATGTTCGCTTATCTTGCTAATCGTATATCGATCGTTATAACAATGAAATAATTAATAATTATAATATGAGGGTAGGTATATACTTAAATATATACCTACATTTAAACAATAATCAGGGAATAATATAATTAAAAATGTCATATAAAGTATGAATAGGAAAACAATACAATTGAAAATGTCATATAAAAATTAAATTGAAACTAAGATGAAATAAAAAATATTTAACAGTTGTACCAATGTAAGGGTACCAATCAAAACAATGTCAATTTAATAAATAATGTCAGAAGTTAATATAGCACTATAAATACAATTTGTAAGTGATACCATAGAGATATCGATTAAATGTCAGATCTTATAAACTAGAAACAATGTCTCATAACTAACAAGTAAATAGTGCAATTTATAATTAAAATAAAATGTCAATTCAATAGAAATAAAATAAAAATAAAGTAAAAAATCAAGTGCTATTTAAGAATGTTAATATACTCATTTACAGAGTAAAATGACTTATCCAATAAAAGGTTCTTCAGTTTGCGCCTAAACGTGGGCTTCTAAAAAAACTTTTCCATTTAAGTCAACCGTTGGTGAGATATTAGCTTTCAAAGTCATAGAAAGTGTGTCGCCCCCTCTAATTTCCAAACTATAAAGTTTTTAAATTCTGAAAAAAATTGAGGTGGTGTGCATTAGTAAATACTTTCAACGATTTGTGGTCCGAACAAATTAGTTTTTACGGTTTTTGAGTTTTCGCTTAAAAACTGTCTTGCCCAAACAAAAGTTAGTAAGTGCGGTGAGTTCCCTATAAAGATACGACTTTTTCAGATTCAATGTATTGGATAGTGATTTTAAATGTGGACTAGTAGGTGTTGGTACGGATCCCTTCATTGTGCGTGGTCCGACACGCACTTGGCCGGTTTTTTTTCAATACAATGTATATAAAATAACAGTATAATAATACTACAGAATTAAAATGCTACAATATGAAACATAAGTGTTAACGCCTCTTCGCATGTTGGCCGACGAGTTTTCTGGCGTTCGTTTTTTTAAACGGTTTTTGAAACTGTCATAAGAAACATGTTCTTTTTAATTTTATGATTGTTAAAGAAGAAAAATGATATTTTATTTTATAATTTTATTATTGTAAACTGAAACGCAATAAACGCATGTATTAAAAGCACTAGCACTTAATCACCATGGGAGTCAAGACCATGGCCTATCTCATTTATGTCACACTTACGGCACCAGGTCGGTAGCTGCGGGCAAGTACGATATACCAAGAGTAACCAACTACTATGGCGATAGATGCCTGCGAAAACGCATACCCTACATTTTAAACTGCGTGCCAACAGATATCAGACTGGAGGCCAATAGAGCATCATACAAAAGAAAATTATTTAATTATTTCTTAAATAGCATAGTAGACACTAGTAAATAGTGATAGTACATAGTAGGTATAATAGTCATGTATATGAATTTAGTTACCGAAGAGACTCCGATCCCACAGTCAAACTGTGTAAACCGTTTTGTGGGACAGACACTAATTGTAAAATTGTACCTCTTTATAATAAATAAATAAAATTAATAAAAAAGTAAAGGAGTCTTATAATCTATTGGCAACTTATCCGTAACAATACGTTTACTAATATTTAGGACAAAAGGGTACTATTGAGTTAAAACGTCAACGAAAATTCACTCATAAATATCGTAATATTAGAAAAGGGGAGAAAACTCGTAAATCGCGTGAGGACTGAGGATAAAACAATAATATCGTGATGACAAATAAAAAATGTTTACGATGTGCCGCCATAAGTGTGATGAAGCAATTTTTTTCTCAACCAATGAACAAGAAGTTGCGCAATTTGAGCTTCCTATTCTGTAAAATTGAGACCGTGACTATCGGAAAACGTATAATCTGTGAGGATATTTTATTAGAGTTTATTTGCTAGGATACCCTATCACTACATAGCATAAAACAAAGTCGCATTCTCTGTCCCTATATCCCTATGTATGCTTAAATCTTTAAAACTACGCAACGGATTTAAATGCGGTTTTTTTTAATAGATAGAGTGATTGAAGAGGAAGGTTTATATGTATAATAACATCCATCTCTTTTTATATTTGTTATTATTGATTTTTTCTGTCGTGAATAAATGTTTGTTTTTCTTTCTTCTTTCATTCAAACTAATCAAAATAAAATCTAGTTATATGTAAACTAGCGAACCGCCCCGGCCGCACGGGTGCAATGCTGATTTGATTATACATATAAACCTTCCCCTTGAGTCACTCTAGCTATTAAAAAAACCGCATCAAAATCCGTTGCGTAGTTTTAAAGACTTAAGCATACATAGGGATATAGGGATATAGGGACAGAGAAAGCGACTTTGTTTTATACTATGTGACTTTGTTTTATACTTTTACAAATCGATCTAGTCTCAAACTTTTTTCTTAACCTGACTGTGGCTTTATAGGCCAGGCCCAATAAAGCGATAGGAGTTCGCGGTTGGAGAGTAGCCTGGGGAAAATCCAGGGGAAAACCTCCGACACGACCACGCGTGTGGTTTGGAACACTGTAATACTCTAAGAGTTTGCGCTCCAGTGAGATTGGTTGAGCGGTTTCAACCGAATCTGAGGTGTGAGTGGAATCGAGCTACTGGGAGTTTTGTCGCTGGTTCACTAAACCTAGCCTAGCTGAGAAGAGTCCAGCAAGAAACTCAGCCAGGCCCGACCTGGGTCGGACTGACTAGCCGATGTGCGGTGGTACCGAGACGAATAGGGACAACCGCTATTGTATATTTTTTACTCAAACATGAACACGAAGGTCCGCATTTATTATTTGTCGCCGAATTGAAAATGTTTTATATGACTTGTCGCTTTTTTGCGGTCCCGCAAAACTCCAATTTATTACAATTGTAAAAGTGGCCCGAAGCGTAGACTGACGAGGGACAGCATAAAAACTGAACTCGTTTGTATTTCGAACGATTCAAGAATAACCGCCAAAATGTTTTTTTTATGTTTTCGTCGGCAGTTACGCACGAGTGTAGGGGAGCCACACACTCGTTTTTATTTTTTATTACGCATCACATAAAAATCAAGATCGAGAGTCGGACCCCTTTGAATGATTTAATGGCCGCGGGAGTCATTTAACAACCTATATTTCGGAAGGGTGGATTGAAATCCAAATCGAATCAAAATCAAAACATTTATTCTGCAAATAGGCCACAAGGGCACTTCTACATGTCAAAATATTAATTTACAATTTAAGAAAATCTGACTGTAATAAGTAATACATTTTTCATGTCAAAATATTAATTTACAGTACAAGAAAGAATAATAATTTCGAGTTTACAATTATAACAAAATTAATGTCATACAGTGAAGATAAACTTGCAAAGTTGTCTATTACAAATATTAAACAATGCTATGGATGTCTTGTCTGAGAATAAAATGATTATTATTATTATTAAAACATCAGTAAAGTTAGAGATGTTTAAGGTCTCAAGATTAAACAAGGAGTATAATGAAATTAATATAATATCCCAGAGATGTACATGGTCTCTGAGCATCAAAATTAAAATTAATTTAATATTGTTAGAGATGTATATGGTCTCTAAGTCACTGACAATAAAAACGAATCCACAACAGGATGAAGTCTCTCGTCAATCCCCTATAAAAAGAAACTAGTATTAACGTAGTCACTTTGTCCTAGCAAGCATGAACAGACCGGACTCCACAAACACAACTGTTACTCAATCACGCAAAAACTGCTGAACAGATTATGATGAAACTTGGT
The DNA here is from genome assembly GCA_963556455.1 of Epiblema foenella. Lineage (NCBI taxonomy): Eukaryota > Metazoa > Arthropoda > Insecta > Lepidoptera > Tortricidae > Epiblema > Epiblema foenella. The sequence continues at coordinate 987,357 of OY747108.1, read as the reverse complement.
ATACAACGAGTTTATAGCCTGGATTAACATATAGGATACTATTTATCCCGAAAATCACCCCCCGAAAGGGTGAAATAGGGAGGGGAAGTTTAAGTGGACGTAGTCGCGTGTAAAGCTTAGTCGCCCTTTATTGATTAATATATAACAGCTATAGCCTAAGGGTGGGTTGCACCAAACCGTCTGTAATCGTAAGCGGTGTTCGTTAAAATCTGATTGTATGGAAAGTTTGACAAGCCTCTATGGGATGACAGCTGCCGGCACCATGTTTGACGATGACCGGCCTGTGATAGTATGTTGGTGCAACCGACCCTAAGTTAGTAGATGGGTCATACTTAGTTGAAGAAACAAAAGCCGTCCCTCCTGTGGTCAATAGTTAACAGCTTATGTGCATGTTAGCTATGTTTTTATTACAGGGATTTATAGAAACGGAGACACTGTTTATGCGGGTTACTGGTCCAATCCAAAATTAAGCTTTGTAGCCCTTAACTTTTGGTATGTCCACAGGAAAGACGCGAACCTACATTCGCGTAATATGACCCAGATAACCTAAGTTAGATCTGTTATGCGTACAAATAACTTGAAATTTTGTGTAACATGGAGGCACTTCTTCCAACAAACCATAATCTGGATTGGTATTTGTGTAAAAATAATTGTAAGCATGATCCATGAATAAACTTTATTGTTATTTTGTATCTCTCCTTTGGGATATCACGGCACAATAGCCGGTCCTTTTGGAAGGCGTTTATGGGGATACAGATACAAACAATAGTACATTAGGTACTTACCAAGGGCGGTAAAACAAAGAATGTCTCAGATCGCAGGTATTTGACGCCCGAGCCGTAGGCAAGGGCGATAATTATGCGATCTGAGGCTTTCCTAATTACCGCCCGAGGTAATTACAAAATTGTATGTCACCCCCTGGCCAGGAAGTGGAATTTTCTGCGCGCGGAGCGTGCGGTAATTGCCACTTTATGGCCAGGTGTGACATAAAATCCGTTAAAATATCCCAGCCCATGGGCAGCGGGAGACGCGCCCGCGCCGGCTGTGCGCCGAGAGCCGCTGCCGCACGCACGCCGGTGCGCGCGCGCCTCTCCAGAGGATCCTCAATAATTACAACAAATTGTTTTGTAAAATAGATATATTTGCTAATAGAGAATCCTCATTTGGACAATATGTACTAGACATACTTTCTGAAAATAGCACTTAACACTACTTAGGACGGGTTTTATAAAGATCCGTGAGACCAAATGTCAGATCAAATTTCAGGAACTCAGTACATTTTTTGACATAACAAACCGACTTAAGGTCTAACGGATCTATATAAAACCGAGCCTTAGAATGTCTTTCTTTTTATACATTTAGTATTCTTGCTACTTTGTATAATTTAAATTAGTAGAATGGAGGAAAAATTTAAAAATTTAGGCACCGAGCAGGATTCGAACCTGCGACCTCCCGGCACTCGCGGCCAGTCGCTCTAGCCAACTGAGCTATAGGTGCAATCGCTACCCAGTTCCAAATTCATCAACATCATCCTTAAATAAGTAGAACTTAATAATATTTTAGCAACATCATAATGTTAATTGGTGGTTAACGGTGTGGATCGCACATATTTGTTCCCATTTATTATTTATTTATTTATTTATTTATTTAAACTTTATTGCACAAAATACACAAATTGTACAAATAGCGGGCTTAATGCCAAATGGCATTCTCTACCAGCCAACCATTGGGCTAAACAGATATTTTATAAAAGGTATATGGTGTGGTAGGGTTTATGTTTAACGTCTAAACTAAGCAACCTTGTAGCGATTGTTTGTTGACCTAAATAAATGAAAAAAAACGAAGATGCCCCTTATTATTATTAAAGTGAACTCAAAAAGCTGTTTTCTCTGTCCTGTAATAAGTTAGGTCTGTAGAAAATTCCATCTTGCCCCGGCAAGCCGGAACGGCGCGGTACGTGACCGGAAATGAAGTTCCCGGCCGAGTATCGATACTTTCCACGGCTTCGTCAAAGGAATTTAATACCCATAATCGCAATTACCAGCTTCAAACTTTTTACATTAGCTCGGTTAAATGCTCCCGGTAATTATGTAGCTGAGAAAAGTGACCCAAGCAAGTCATTTTGGACAAAAAACCCTTTTCACACCTGCTATTCAGAAAACGGTTATTACTGCCTTCGAATGATCAAAGATGTACATATTTTCCAACTTTACGGGTGTACAATACAAAGTACATAAAAAGAAAATAATAAATATCTTTGGACAATCTTACACAAACCAACCTAGCCCCAAACTAAGCAAAGCTTGTACTATGGGTACCAAGTGACGATATACATACTTATATAGATAAAATACTTAAATACATAGAAAACATCCAAGACTCAAGAACAAATATTCGTGTTCATCACACATACATGCCCTGACCGGGATTCGAACCCGGGACCTCCAGTGTCTTTACCATGAGTTTGCATGACCGTACTCGCTAGCGACTGCGTAAACGATTTAGTATGCCAATTCTTAGTTCTATTGCGTAACCGCCAGAGGCGCTGTACTTTTGCTCATACAAATGTTTACGCAGTCGCTAGCGAGTACAGTCATGTAAAATCATGGTAAAGGCACAACTAAAAAGGTAGGGTCACTACCAACTAGACTAAAGCGGTCGTCAAATAATGCGCACAAATCAAAGTAATGAGTTTAAAGTGAAACATTACACACTAGGGTGGGTCGAAAATCACGAATTTTGGTGTACCGCAATGTAATAGGGCTCAAAAGTTGATGTGTATTCTGTAGATTACAGGAAAAATAATTAAAAAATTCTAGATTTAGACTTTTAACCCCCGCACCGCCGCCAAAGATCGATGTTAAGGCCTAGATTATATAAGTACTTAAATAACGTACATGACAATTATTATAATAATTTATCACTTAATAAAGTAAATTAAACTGTAATAAAGCTAAATTATACTGAGACTTTTTGGTTATTTTCAAAATAGTCGACATTATAGCGTTTTGAAGTTTGATAACTTAAAATATTATGGCACAAATAAAGCAAAAAGCTATATTTATATAAATTTTTGCTACTATTTTTTAAATACAAGCTTAAATGTAAGAGCTAATCGAAATATTACAGGAAAGAGTTGTTTTCTTCTAAAACATACGGTATTTATATGTCTTTAATGGTACGCAATAAATAGTACCAAATAGCCTTACGATTGTGTTTTTCGAGTATTGTTTCTCGCCTCGTGTTGCTTAAATCGATATATTTTTTGTTTCTATTGTCTGTGTTTAGACCACTGATGATCCGTTAACAGTTTTAAATTATAATTTTGCCGGTTTAAGCACATTCAAATGCGTTTTACATAAAAGGCCAATTCTCTAGTTTGGCTACATGATGACAAAATATGATACATGGATAAAATATAATAAAAAATAAATAATTTTGAAATAAAATAGTGTTATTTAATGTTTTAAATAGTTTGTATTTATATATTTAATATGGAGTGAAAATAAAAAATATAAATATATTTTTATATTTAACAGCTGTGCGGGGGTTAAAAATGTAAATCTAGAATTTTTTAATTATTTTTCCTGTAATCTACAGAATACACATCAACTTTTGAGCCCTATTACATTGCGGTACTTCAAAATTCGTGATTTTCGACCCACCCTATTACACACCTCCACGGTACAATATGGCCCTTACTATATAAACTGTGTTATTTACCGCTCTGTTATCGCGAAGTTTCATTTCTAGTGAAATATTGGGTAATAAACACCCACTGTGATATGAATTTCCCGTGCAATTAATTTAAAACGTGGGAAATGTAAAAGGTAAGTTATAATTTCTACCTGTTGTGTGAAGTAAATAGTTGATTCACCTAACTTATTTGACATATACCATAATTGTAAATATAATAATCGAGTTTTTTTAATTTCTAGATTTAACATTATGACTCTTGTGTGCCCTCACAGGGTGTCATGAAATGGCTTAAATTAGAAATGTAACATCTTATTGTATATGCATGACATTACAATGAATAAATAAATAAGAAACAAATAAATAAATAAATAAATAAATAAATAAAAAAGAATAGGTAAGATAGATTTCGTGTATTTTGTTTTACTTAAAAGGATTGTGGAGCAGATTTTTTTCCATACAAATAGCGATGACGTTTTCACCACTTAATCTTGAACCGATTTGCATGATTTTCGGAAATGTTATAGATCATTAAATATTCTATATTTAAGTATCTTTCTTAATAAAAACATTGTATCGAATCGAAATAGCAAATTGTATGTTATTATTTAATTTTTTATAACCTAATGTATTATTTGCTATTACGATTCGATACAATGTTTTTATTAAGAAAGATACCTAGAAATACAATGTTATATTTAAAATGAATAAAGAATGATAAATAACCTACTTATTAACCTACTTATAAGTACGCAATAGACCCCACAAGATGGCTACCGGAACAGAGGCAGACCATAAAGAAGATGGCGGGACGACCTGGACGCATTGTCCATAACTTGGCGGGAACAAGCTAACAATAGGGTCGAATGGAGGAAAAGAGGCTCCCCTCTTTAGCCTATTTGAGTGTCCCTTTGCCCAGTAGTGGGACACTCAAATAGGCTAAAAAAACCTAAGAAGAAGAAGCCTGCCTGTGAAGCTGACGGTCCTGGGTTCGAATCCCGGTCAGGGCAAATATTTGTGTGATGAGCATGAATATTTGTTTCTGAGTCTTGGATGTTTTCTATGTATTTAAGTATTTATATGTATTAAATATATCGTCGTCTAGTACCCATAACACAAGCCTTCTTGAGCTTACTGTGGGGCTAGTTCGATTTGTGTAAGATTGTCCTCTAATATTTATTTATTTATTAATAACAAAACTAAACTAAAATTAAAAGCGTCTAAAAATGGCCCCCGTGGCATCGTACCAAAGACACTGGCAGCATTCCCTCGCTGTATGGCTATACTTAAACGTTGTGCGAGAAAGCTGCCGGCTCTTTGGTCATATTCTATACGTTTTACGTTTTACGACTATGATATGGTCAATAATGATTCGTTTTTTTTTTGTACTCGAAAACTTCCTCCTGGTTTTTTGCTATTATTTCATGAACGAGAAAAAAATACCAAAAAATCAAAACGTATAAACCTAGTTAAGGATATACGGAATTTATCAAGGCTAATATTATCTTTCATAAAGGTTTAAGGTTTGAAAAAAGTTACGACAAATTAGGCGGTAAAATTAAAATGAGACTGTCGCTTGCGGTATTTCCGGACCGATATGACCTTCAAAACCTTGAAAAAATGATATTAGACGTTAGTCGTTTCCACATAGTAACGCCGAGAAAAGTCAATATATCTACGTATTAATGAATACAGAAAATAGCCAAAATAGATGAGGGTTTAACCGATAAATACCAAAGGTTCATTTTTCTACTCGCTAGCGACTGCGGTAACGATTTAGTATGCCGATTCTTAGTTCTATTGCGTAACCGCCAGAGGCGCTATACTTTTGCCCATACAAAATTTTACGCAGTCGCTAGCGAGTACGGTCACGTAAACTCGTGGTAAAGACACCGTTCGTGGCGCGGTCAGTGCGAGTATTAAGTTTCGTTATGAATGTCAAACGAGCATTGTTCCATTTAAATAAATGCAAATTACAATCGTATATGCTCGGTTTTGCATTTAATATCATCGATTCATTTTTAAAGTAATGTATGTATGTAAATACTTTATTATACACAAGACAAGTAAAATAAATTATACAGAAAAAAAACAGATCAATCATGTACAAAGGCGAACTTATCCCTGTAAGGGATCTCTTCCAGTTAACCTTTGAGCAATTGAGTGAAGAATAGGAACTAAACTGTAGACAAACCAACACGTGTACAAGGATGTATTTATATAAATATTCTAGATATACAACTACACATTAATAAACATATATAACTACTAATATATAAATATATATATATACATACATATATGTACAGAAGAGTAATTATTATATATCAGATCGCTTTATTTAAGTGTGCAATCAGATTTACGTAACTACATCGATATTATCATCATCATCATCATCCTAGCGTTATCCCGGTACAGTTGCATCCTGAAGGATGCCCGGGGTCCGCTACCTAATCCCAAGAGGAAGCGACTGCCATCTGACCTTCCAACTCGAGGAGAAACCAGACCTCAATGGAATTGGGCTTGTCAAGGGAGTGGGCAACTTGATTGTTAGAAGTTCTCAAGCCGCGAGCCGCTCGATGGCCTCTAACTTGGCTTAACGACTGCTATCACAGACAGCAGCCGGGATCAACGGTTTAACGTGCCTTCCAAAGCACGGGAGCATTCAGTTAACAACCACTCAAAGCGGTCACCTATCCAATAGCTGACCTAAGCCGACGTTTGCTTAACCCCGCATACCGCACGCGATACGCGGGCGCCGCTAGGCCACGAGTTTCCTCATGATCTTTTTATATACCGAAACCATATTTCTCACGTACGTTTTTTTTAACCTAGTGGTACCAGCCGGCGTTCAACCACACGAGCCAAATGGGTCATTGTCAGATTTAGGTTCGTGTCTTTTCGGTGGACATATCAAAAGTTAAGGGCCACAAAGCTTAATTTTGGATTGTACTAGTAACTCTCATAAACGGTGTATTCATAACTATAAATCCATGTACTAAAAACATAACTTACATGTACATAAGCCGTGAACTATTGACCACCGGGTGGACAACTTTTATTTTTACAACTGACAATGACCCAAATAATCACGTGCCTTTCCGAGCACAGTGGCTTGAAATTGGAGGGAAATCGTCAGTCACAAAATGGAGCCCCCATCCATTTGTATGCCGCACAGATTCAAGAATTAGCGGTGTCTCTTAAAGCCACGGTAATTGCGGCTTACGATGCGTACGTGTAATAGGGATAATGTTGTTCATTGGGATTTGCCTTGTACCATTATGTACATCTATACAATATATATCATCAAGTCAGTAAGGGGTCTCATTGTGGCTTTATAGGCCGGGCCCAATGAGCGATAGGACTGCGCGGTTGGAGAGTAACCTGGGGAAAATCCAGGGGAAACCTCCGACACGACTACGCGGACTGTTTAAACACTTGAATACTCTAAGGCTCGGTTTTATAAAGATCCGTTAGACCTTATGTCGGTTTGTTATGTCAAAAAATGTACTGAGTTACTGAAATTTGATCGGACATTTGGTCTAACGGATCTTTATAAAACCCGGCCTAAGAGTTTGCGATCCTTCTGGAGTCCCCGCGTCTATATGCTGCGTTTGTTTAGCATCAGACAAGCCGTAAGCTTGTTTGCCACAGTCGTTTATCATGTTTTTTTTACGAACTGAAGGATGCATGATACACATCAAATTAGTATGCGAAAAGAAAGTTGATCCCCACATAATTCTTACCATGTAAATTGTGATGTGTTCAGTCCATGTTACTAGGGTCCCCGGAACGAGCATAACTAAAGTAACACAGTACATTGACTTTATTGGCTTCAGTTAGTTTGCGTACTTATTTGTTTTTATGAACTTACTTCAGAAGCGGCAGGTCGTTTCTTACCATCTCTGCATATTCCCATTCGCCTAGCAGACTTAACTAGCGCGTAGCAGCATTTATCCGCTTTGTAGCGGAAATCGCTTTATACGCATCCATTAAAGCCTGCATATTAGGGTCATTGTCAGATTTATGTTCGCGTCTTTTCGATGGACATATCAAAAGTTAAGGGCCACAAAGCTTAATTTTGGATTGGTCTAGTAACCCGCATAAACGGTGTTTCCCTAACTATAAATCCATGTAATAACAACATAACTTACATGTACATACGCCGATTTATGTTCGCGTCTTTTCGATGGACACATCAAAAGTTAAGGGCCACAAAGCTTAATTTTGGATTGGTCTAGTAACCCGCACAAACAGTGTTTTCATAACTATAAATCCATGTAATAAAAACATAACTTATATGTACCTACATAAGCCGTTAACTATTTACCACCGGGTGGACAACTTTTGTTTTTACAACTGACAATGACCCATTAATCCAATCGTACAAAAAACAATCACTAATTCCCTGAACAACAAATACTCTTTATGAACCCTCACACAAATGAATAAGTTACATATAGAATCAAAAAAACATTGACATGTATAAAACAGAACCGTAAAAGTTGATGTTCAAAACTATAATTCCCCGCGCGGACTGCGGAAGGCTCTAACCGTCAGCTTTTGCTTAAAGACATGTGACGTTTTGCAGAAAGAGTGAGAAGTAAGGCGCATCTCACTTTCACCTACAATCAACGACTAACTAGGTTCCGCTAACGAACTCCCCTAACTAGACGGTAACGACATTAGAATAAAAACGTGAAGAGGCGACACTTCAATTATCAATGATTTCCAAAGTAAGGATAAGATCTGAACACTTTGGACTTACATGTCTTACACCTGATAGAAGCATCCCAGACAACCCTCAGCTTACCACTGACCGTCACCTATTGACGTTGCATTAATAAGGGTATTAAAATAAGTATGTATGTAAATACTTTATTGTACACAAGACAAGTAAAATAAATTATACAGAAAAAAACCAGATCAATCATGTACAAAGGCGAACTTATCCCTGTAAGGGATCTCTTCCAGTTAACCTTTGAGCAATTGAGTGAAGAATAGGAACTAAACTGTAGACAAACCAACACGTGTACAAAGATGTATTTATATAAATATTCTAGATATACAACTACACATTAATAAACATATATAACATATATAACTACTAATATATATATATATATATATATATATATATATATATATATATATATATATATATATATATATATACATGTATGTACATATATCTAAATAAAATATAAAATAATACATATAAATATAGTATCCAAGCAATTCACAAGTCATTGGATAGTCATTGGATATAAGTATTGCTGTCACCTCTGGACGGGAGCACCTGGATACCAGCTTGAGTCTTTTGACTCGCTTCAGAGACGTGCTGTGCGGATTATAGACGATCCCAAACTCACAAGCGATATTGAACCGTTGAGTTTAAGGAGAAACTTTGCCTCCTTGTGCGTATTGCAAGCGATAGCCCTTGTATAGTGGGCTGTGCTCCGAAAGACTGTACGATATGATGCCCACGGCCGCTTTCTACCATCGCACCGCTCGCCGTCGGAAGGGCATTCATCCTCACACCTTTGAACCGTGTGGCGTACGGTACGGTTTCAGATGAATTTCCTCCCTCGGTCGCTCCGGTTGTGGAATGAGCTCCCTGCCGAGGTTTTACCGAGGGACTACAGTATGGGGTTCTTCAAGAAAGGAGTGTTAAATTTTTTAAAGTGTCGGAAACGTGCATGTGACACCCCTGGAGTTGAAAGCGTACATAGGCTGCGGTGGCCGCTTGCCATCAGGTGGCCCGCATGCTTGTTTGCCACCGACGTCCTATAAAAAAATCTAACAATTTCGACATTCATAATGAAACTGCAAATACAGCCAAGTAACAACAATGCCTAAATTACCTCTTCAGGTTGAAAAATCAGATAACAATCGCAAAACAAATTATCCTCATCAACTCTTGGAGTATGTATCGGTTAGATAATAAAAAGAATTCTCAGCACGTACGTAACTATTGTGGTGACTAGGAAAACTCACTGTCAACCTGTTCTTTCTATACCTACTTTTCTCCATTATTAAATAAATAAATAAATGAAATAAATGAACTTTATTCTGCAATAGTCCGCAAAGGCACTTTTACAAGTCAAAAACTACTGAGACCACTGCCGAGAAGAAACGCCGAAAGAAACTCGACAGTCAGTCATTTTCTCCAAAATATGCTTATTACAATGATGCTACTTAACCTACTTAAGTAAATGTAAGTGGTAAATAACCAGAGCTCGGAATAGGTAGTGCCTATTTACCTAAACTTCGCGGGAGGACGTAACTAAGATTGGTTACAAGCACCAAAAATAATTATTTATTTTTAATGAATGCGGGATTTCCCGGGATTTACTGTATTATTCTAGAGGCTCAATACATTTCGCTTTACTTATAAATCTTGTTATATTGCATATTATTTGTTTAATTACCTTGAAATAACAATCGGCCATTAAAAATATAATATGGATCAAATTCAATCAAAAGGATTCCGAAATTTGATACCTTTTAGTTGACTTAGACAGAATTATACTCCTTTCTTCCATGAGAGGGGGCCTGTGTGTATATAGATTGGTGATGAGACAGAACTATGATATGGCATAGAAGATATTGTACAGATGTATTTTAATTTATTTCTAATATAATAAAGGAATAACCACAGCTTTTAACGACTTTTTTCATAGTGTATTCGTTCCTCCTGCGCCCATGTATCCTCCAGTTTCGCTTGCCCCCCCACAATCAGGCGCCTCAAACCTTACTTCCAGCTTAAGACTGTCCTTGAATGAAATTGACGAGGTCCTGAAACACCTCAACACAAAAAAAGGTGCCGGAAGTGATCAGATCTCGTCTTTATTTGTAGTTTCCTGTCATGCTGCCTTGGCTCTTCCACTTTCCATTATTTTTAATAGGTCCCTATCAGAAGGCGTTTTTCCTAACATATGGAAAGAAGCCCACATAGTCCCGGTCCACAAAAAGTCTTCCAAACTCTGTGTTGAAAATTATAGACCGATCTCGATACTGAACACTTTTAGCAAAATATTTGAAAAACTTGTATACAATACAGTATATTCCACCGTAGCCGCCAACATTCCTGCTGAACAGCACGGTTTTCTAAAGCGTAGGTCAACGTTATCCAACCTTGCTATATTTACGGACTATCTCTTAAATAAAATGGAGACCTCTGGACAGGTTGACGTGATCTACACCGATTTTGAAAAGGCATTTGACCGTGTGGATCACGTCATCCTGCTAAAGAAACTCGAACACTTAGGAATCCAGGGAGATTTACTGCGGTGGTTTGACTCGTACTTGTCGAAGCGATCACAGGCTGTTGTAGTGGGAGGCTTTCGCTCCGACTTCGTGGATATAACCTCTGGAGTACCCCAAGGATCTCACTTGGGACCCCTGCTATACAACATTTATCTGTACGATATATACACTTGTTTCGTTCATTCACATTTTCTAATGTATGCTGATGACACTAAAATATTTTTAGAAGTCCGTCAACCATCACAGTGTCAAAATCTTCAGTCTGACTTAGACCGTTTATCGGAATATTATATTAAAAATAGAATAAAGGTTAACGTTAAGAAGTGTCAGCTCATTTCATTCAGTCGTAAACGTGATATTACAACCTATCCGTATACCATTCAAGGGTCTTCCATTGAAAGAGTACTGTCCATTAGAGACCTGGGAATCCACTTAGACAATAAGCTCACCATGAGAGAACATATAGACATTATTGTAAGCAAGGCATACAAGAGCCTCGGTTTTGTCTTTAGAGTGTGCCGCCCCATAACAGATATCTCTTGTATTAAAACAATCTACTGCGCGTATGTCCGCAGCGTACTCGAGTATGCTAGTCCTGTCTGGTCACCTCAATACATCACCCATAAATATAGGATAGAAAACATTCAAGAAAAATTCATTAAATACTGTAACTATCGTGTAAGAAAAAGGTCTGAAACATATGAATCTAGTTGCTCGTTTCTTAAGCTATTACAACTAAAATCACGAAGAACTTTAGCAGATATGATGTTTCTCCACGACGTTCTAAGCGGTCACCTAGACTGCATGCCACTTTTGTCTCAATTGGGACTCCGCGCTCCCCCCCGCCGAACCCGACACACCAAACTACTTCATGTCCCTTGGCATCGTACCAACTATGGTCAAAACTCAATTTTAACCAGAATAGCCAATACGTACGACAAGGCATTCCAAAATGTTGACCCGTTTCTCACATCCAGAAATTATTTCAAATCTCACATTATAAAAGAGCTCTCCTGGTAGTACCTTCACCCTTTCTCTCTCTCTCTCTCTCTCTCTCACACACACACACACACACACACACACACACACACACACACACACACACACACACACACACACACACACACACACACACACACACACACACACACACACACACACACACACACACACTAACAACAAGTTTTGCTCGTAATTTTACTTCCATTACTTCCATTGTTTTTTTTTTTTAATTCACAATTGTGTTTTCATCCATCTGTTGTTTTCATAACCCACTTTTGTATGAATTGTTGTTTGGGCAGTTCTTAATGTATTTCATTTTCTTAGTGAAATAACCTATTTCATAAAAAAAAAAAAGAATGAGACTTAGATATACCCACATGTTTTAATCCAACTCGGAGTTAATTTCATATCTTTCTAAGGAGGTTCTGTCATTGGCTATGCTTAAAGTATAATAACTAATCTGTACACATTTTCTGTTAACGCTGTTGAACTTCATAAATAAATAAATAAATATGATGGTAGACATGTACTTATATATTAAATAAAACTATTTTTCAACCGATTATATCGCGTATAATGAATTTAAAATACATTCCGTGATCAGGAGTGCTATAAAGAACTCGAAACGTCGGAATTTTCTATACGATATCATAGTTCTCTCATCACCAATCTATATACGCCCTAATGCTGGACACAGGTCCCCTCTCACGGAAGAAAGGAGTATAATTCTGTCTGTCAACTAAAAAGTATCAAATTTCGGAATCCTTTTGATTGAATTTGATCCATATTATATTTTTAATGGCTGATTGTTATTTCAAGGTAATTAAACAAATAATATGCAATATAACAAGATTTATAAGTAAAGCGAAATGTATTAAGCCTCTAGAATAATACAGTAAATCCCGGGAAATCCCGCATTCATTAAAAATAAATAATTATTTTTGGTGCTTGTAACCACTCTTAGTTACGTCCTCCCGCGAAGTTTAGGTAAATAGGCACTACCTATTCCGAGCTCTGTAAATAACAAAAGAGAATTGAAATAAAAACGAGGACAAAATAACAATAGTTATTTACAATGTGTAGTTACACAAGAAAACAAAACATGTCGAATCGTTTGATATGCTTTCCTGCAAGAAATGTGTCAACTAGATACAATGAAAATATTATACATGACTCTTTACGCTATTTAGGTATTGAAGCACTAAAATGACTATTCAAAAATAGTAATCGGTTGAGTATGAATTAAAAAAGTATCTTAAATTATCATTAAATTGCACTTACGCCATTACACATTGCTCGCAGAACTGACGGTCGATGGGGCCAGAAACTGCTTGAGTGGCGTCCACGCACCGGAAGACGAGCTGTCGGTAGGCCTCCGACAAGGTGGAGTGATGACCTGGTGAAGGTCGCGGGAATCCGGTGGAAACGAACGGCACAGGACCGGTCTAAATGTCGAGCCTTGGGGGAGGCCTATGTTCAGCAGTGGACGTCTTTCGGCTGAAATGATGGTGATGATGACTTATGCCGAAAACCGATAGTTTTTCCTATTGTGAGGAAGTTCCATCAATTAATCCCTCAAAAAAAGGTAACGCCTCTGTAAGTTAATATTCTTACGCGAGCGAAGCGACATCCCAACTTCCTAATTAGGCCACCAACGATTGTAAACGAACTTTTACACGCTTTACTGCAGGTTTATTGCAGCGTTTTCGGTAACATTGTTGCTGGATAAGTTATTAACTTCGTTTGAGCCTGGAATTTGGTAACTAGAGTTAATTTAAAATTGTGCCGTGTGAAGTTTGGCTACTGACATTTTGCATTTTGTGTAGTGTTATTTTCCTGGTGGTGTGGGAGCTTGCCAGAGGTCCGGAGGATTGGTATATTGTATATCTATATTAGCAACACCGACTGTGATGTTTTGTTGTTAAACTGTAACTTAAATATTTTGTTAAGATACAGTGAGAGAGAGATACAATGAGAAACTGAATATATATAAAACTAAATTTAAAAATGGTAGCACTATGCTGCTTCTTGTCAACTTGCATTTTCTGATTCATATATGCCTTTTATGGACTGAGTGAAACGAAGGTCTCTGTTTCAGCTTCGACAAAAATAATAATAATAATAAATAATAATAAATAAATATTAGAGGACAATCCTACACAAATCGAACTAGTCCCACAGTAAGCTCAAGAAGGCTTGTGTTATGGGTACTAGACGACGATATATTTAATAGATATAAATACTTAAATACATAGAAAACATCCAAGACTCAGAAACAAATATTCATGCTCATCACACAAATATTTGCCCTGACCGGGATTCGAACCCAGGACCGTCAGCTTCACAGGCAGGTGTACTACCCACTAGGCTAAACCGGTCGTCAAAATGCTTTCGTATGTCCAGATTCCGGGTTTCCGTTTGTTCTCGTCTACGTCTACAATTCTCAACTAATTCTCGTGAAATTTCGTGAGCAGGTTTGATAGTTATAGTTATGAATTTAGTTTTCGAGACGGTTTTTGGAAATTACCAAAAACAATTTTTTTATGAATGATTTTGTAACTTTCTGCGGGCGAATTTCGGTTTGTTCTCCTCTACAGGTCGCATTTCTCAACCGATTCTCGTGAAATTTTGTGAGCAGGTTGGATAAATATACGGATTTATTTAGTCGAATATGTTTTTGGAAATTAAAAAAAAATGTTCAACGGTTTGTTCTCCTCTACAGATCGCATTTCGCAAACGATTCTCGTGAAATTTTGTGAGCAGGTCCGGTAATTATATATATTTTTTTGGTGAGTCACGTTTTGGAAATATTCAAAAACAATTTTTATTTCAAAGATTTTGTAAGTTTCTGTGTCCGAATTTCGGTTTGTTCTTCTCTACAGGTCGTATTTTTCAACCGCTTCTCGTGAAATTTTGTTAGCAGGTTCGATATTCATAATTGATCTTTTTTATAATGTCAGATTTTGGAAATGATAAAAAACTCACTCACGAGGCCTACAGCTCACAGAGTCACTAGTTTATTCATGTTTCTTGTTTTTGGCGGAACATGAGAAATCCCTTCTCAGAAACTTTGCAGGAAAAATAGTACGATTAAGTACATCCGTAGTGTAGGAAGGAACTCTCAAAGTTTTGTAGTCGAACCAAACTCTCCAAACATTAGGAACGTAGTTAAAATATAAAAATACATTCATTTGAAGCTACTATTTTCGCAAACGATGTATAACTAAGAATGTTTTTTTTGAACCTGACTGTGGCTTTATAGGCCGGGCCCAATAAAAGCGATAGGAGTGCGCAGTTGGAGAGTTAGTTGCCTGGGGAACTAAGAATGTATTTTTAAACTTTAACTACATTACGACTTAAGTCGATTTTCCGTAGAACCTTGATTTCCGAAATAATTAGGGTCAGTAGGTGGGTTACGGCCTGTTAATTTGATGCGCCAGTTTGTGGCCACTTGGATAGGTTGATGAACTGAAAGGATATTTTATTGCTTTTTTAATATATTCTCATTCAATGGCTACCAATTAAAAAGCATACAACTCGCTATATATTTAGGGCATGCAAAAATGTAAATATCTTTAATTGAAAAAACTTCGTTCTTCAGAAGGCCGCAAACTGACGCAGGCCGCGTAACTGGCTTAGCGACCCTACCTACACACACACCTGTTTTAAAATACTTAATAAATAATAATAAATATTTGGGGACAATCTTACACAAGTCGACCTAGTCCCAAACTAAGCAAAGCTTGTACTATGGGTACTAGGCAACGATATACATACTTATATAGAGAAATATATACTTAAATACATAGAAAACATCCAAGACTCAGGAACAAATATTCATGATCATCACACAAATATATGCCCTGACCAGGATTCGAACCCGGGACCTCCAGTTTCGTAGGCAGCGTCACTACCAACTAGGCTAAAGCGGCCGTCGTACTTGTTGGTATTTATTTAAAGCTATTATTCTCGCAAACAATGTAACTAAATGTAGTTTAAATTAAACAGGTACGAATTACCGGGAGCTTCTTCAGGGACAAAACAAAACATCACTTATTTATGTATTCGATCAAACAGTCGCGGCTCAAATACAATGACAGCAACTGTCAAACTTTGCGATCGCAGGATAGGGAGCCAATCAGTTTGCGACATCAAACGACTTGCGGATAACGGCTAATACAATCCCCCGGTGTTTGTTGTCTTTATTCAAAGAGCCAATTACCGAGTTTTTCTCGAGAACGATTACTTACAAGCTTGCTGAATCGATGAATAATTTTACGTTCGAACAAGCCCCAACTCGTATTTGTTAAGGTAATTGAACAAATAACATTTCAATACTGCGCTGTATTGAATTATTATGCTGTGAAACCCTAAACTCATCCGTCTTTGTTGGCGAAGAATTAGCTAAAAATTCGTGGTCGTCGCACCTATTCAGAGTTTTTTTACGTCAAAGGCATTACGGTGCCCCGAGAGAAATTAATGGCCTTTCCCATTAAGGTTAAGTGCTATTTTAGCTTATGTGACTTGACGAAAAGTTGAAAACTTAGCGCCCTTCCAACTTTTTTATTGTTTTGGCTGTCGACGGGCCCCTTGACATACCAATTACGTTCTGTATTGTTTTATCTCATGAAACTTTGTTGTAAAATTTCTCTAAGTTACCGGTCAGTTGTGTTAGAATTCTTAGTAACTTCTTGATCTATTTTTCATTAAGTTGATCATACATCAACATTTTTCTATGATACCACAGGTGATAATTCCAAAAGAACAGAAGAATGAATGTTGAAAAATGAAGATGCCATTAAATGCGATGCTAATAAGTACAATCATTTTTTTCTAATTAAGGCACTACGTAGACTAGGCCAGCTATAGGATCCACTGTTTTGTCACTTGGAGAAACCATTTGGGAAAACTACGGATTACAATCGAGTCTTCATAATACAAAAAAAGGCATTAAGACCACTAGCCGTTGTG
Organism: Epiblema foenella; assembly: GCA_963556455.1. Classification (NCBI taxonomy): domain Eukaryota; kingdom Metazoa; phylum Arthropoda; class Insecta; order Lepidoptera; family Tortricidae; genus Epiblema; species Epiblema foenella. Next base: position 970,419 of record OY747108.1, on the reverse strand, counting down.
GAACCAAGACATTCCCGTAGAAAGCTTCTCGTAACTCAAAAAATCATAATGCACTACTCCACATTCGAAGTTCTTATTTTTATTAGACGTAACCTATCCATGTTTATTCCTATCGAGGTTTCAGGCAAGACTATTCGTTCAACAGGGCGACTAAGAACAGTCTCGCGTCGGATGACACTTGCCAGTAAAAACCCGCGCGTCATAAGTTCCACCGTACCACGGACGTTTGCTCGCCGAAATATGGACACAAACATGAAGCAACATTTAAACATCAGTTGAGAAACTTTCTATTGGATAATCCAATATATTTGCTGGGCGCGAAGTAGGAGGTGGTGGAACGACGAAAAAAGGAGTTTTGGTATACCAACTGTCAGATTTTCTAAGCGAAAAATACGTATCGCCCAGATTAAGTAAAAATAAATGTGTAACATGCGTCACTAAACCTGGTGCGGAGTTAACTGCAAGAACAATGGCAAAACTAGTGATCAGAAATTCTATTCCACAATCGAGTTGGAAACGAGAACAACGAATGAAATGTATAATCACTGTCAAAAGGAAAAAGTAAGTAAGCTAACCTAAAAACATTTTCAATATAATATGTGTGGTTGGAAAGCGATGTCGTGTGTGATTGCTCCGAATCCAGTTTTTATTAACAATTTGGCCACGTATAACTGAAAAAACACAAAAGTCTGCATTATTAACGTCAGTACAGTTATAAATGATCGTCTGCACCATAAAATAAATTTAAATTTTAAGCCTCATTCAGACCTGTATACAAATGTACGATGAAACGCCATCACACGCGGGGAATCGTCGTGGTTTAACATTTATGCGCAGCACCTCACCTAACGAGGGTAACTTTTAATTACCAAACTTAAATCTCAACTGAGACACTCAGGAAACACCATCGCGAAATATTGTTAGCGCAAACCTCCCCTGTTCGTTTTTACCAAGAAAATAAAAGTCTCTTCACAGTAACATAAAATGAGATGGAGCAGTAGAGCGTCTTTCGGTAGAGGATTTTATTTCAATCTGTCATCAAGAAAGAAGAAAGAAAAACTTTATTCGTGACGATACAAACATAAAATATAGATAAATAAACGTAATTAGAAAAAAACAAGTAATCGCCACAAAAAGGTTTCGCCTCAGCGTAATGCCGACTCAGGGAGCTGGCACTGATCTTCCGACGAAGCCTAGGTTGTTAATGACGGTGTGTAGCACGCTTCGCCTAAAAATTGAACGCGACCTATTACAACTTGACACTGCCGTCTTGTCATCATCCTAGTACAGTTGCATCCTGTAGAATGCCCGGGGTCCGCTACCTAATTCCAAGATTATGACGTAGTCACTAGTGTTTACGGAAGCGACTGCCATCTGACCTTTCAACCTGAGCCTTCACCATTAACTCACTTCACTTCACTTCACTCTGTGTTGGAAGATTGTTATTAGAAATATTAATATAGACAAGTTCTGGAGTGAATTTTATCACTCAGTTTACCACCCAGGGCTCACGTGTAGGGTAACGGTGGGTACTCCCTACGAACGTGGTTCAACTTCGACCCCCCTTGCCAAGTGAGTGGGCAACTTGACTGTTAGAAGTTCTCAGGCCGCCCGGAGGCCTCCAACTTGGCTTAACAACTACTATCATAGACAGCAGCCGGGGTCAACGGTTTAACGCACGCACGGGAGCGCTCAGTTAATAAGCCCCTAAAGCGGTCACCCATCCAAGAATTGACCTGGGCCGACGCACGCGGTACACGAGCGCTAGGAGTGAAGACCACGAACGACGGCCTGTGGGACGACCCCCGCCAGGTGGGCCGACGATTGAAGAGAGTGGTGGGAAGCGGTTGGATGCGGAGAGCTGAGGACCGGGTGTGGTGGCGGGAATTGGGGAAGGCCAATGTCCAGCAGTGGACGACGGGTGTCTATTATTTTATCGAAATATCTTACATCGATTTTCATTTCACCGAAAACTGTTCAACGAATTTCATTAGGTTTTTTTCTAATCACATAATCATCAATTCATTGCATTTTATATAATCGAACCACTTTTCATAGTTAATCGTTTCGAATCCGTCTCTAGACGTAGCGTAACGGTACATCGAATTTACCTTGTTTGAGCGATCTAACGAAGTTCGATGAATGATTCCTAAGTGATAATAAAATTCTGCGAATAGTGTTATAGGAAACGATAATCGATGTAACGATTTTCGGTAAAATGATGGATTCCCGTGGACGACTGTGGGCTGAGGATGATGATATTATATTCATACTAATAATACCGACTTGAGCACCTCGATTCAGTACCGCTTCTTATTGCGCCCCTACATTTGAGTGAATGCTTCCTAAGCAGTAGATACGAATGCAGTACTGTCTTGCTTCCGCGCATGATTTTTTTCAATTTATTTTTCTTTTTCAATTTATTTTCCAAAAACACTTAAGACTAAATACATGATTTATGAACCGTTATCATTAAGATATCGTTTAGGCTTTACGAGGGTGCCGGCAACGGCGCCAACCAATCAGCGCTTGTTATTGGGTGTATGTCTAAAATATCAATTATTGTTACGTTACTTATCATAGATTACTGACGTAGTCGCTGTTGGTCGCGCTTACGTACCCATCGTAAAAGTTACGTTCGAAATTTTTCGGTACCGAAATAATACCGGTTGGCTACAGTTATTTCGGTTTTAGTACACCTATGAAAAATAGCGATATCGTTATTTCATAACGGTAGCGTACCTTTATATTTCAAACGGTATAGTTCTACCTTTATAACGAAGCGGTATCGATATCCAATACCGCTACCGTACCGAAAACGGTCTCTGAGTAAGACACTGTCAAATATCTAACTGGATCTTTGACTACTGTTTTCAGTCTTTATGTTATCCTGTGGCACTCGCAGGCTCAAACTTCGACTGAGTCTTGTGAAGCAAAAAATTTATTTACGCCTGAACTTATTTCTAATTAACTAGTTTTCGAAATTGTACGAATAAATATAGTAGTAGTAGTAGTAAAACTCTTTATTGTACACAATAACAAAAATTACAAATACAAAAAGAAATGGTATGTACAAAGGCGAACTTATCCCTTTAAGGGATCTCTTCCAGTTAACCTTTGAGCAAATGAGAGAAAAATGAACGATGAATGATGGGGTCCATATTGGCTCACATAACATTACTTGTCATATTATTTTTCATAATAACGCTTTTTGATCATAGTAATCATTTGTCATAATTTTTTTGCCTACAAATTTGTTGTATATACATTTGTATTACCAACATCATTACTTATAATTATATTTACCCGTGTGGTTGCCGGGTAAGAATTGCGCCACCCCATCTCTTCCCGTGGGTTTCGTAGGAGGCGAATAAGGGAAAATCGGAGGGTGGGCAGCAGCATCCTTCGATCATTATCACCATCAAACTGCGGTCGCCAACCCGCTTGCCAAGCGTGGCGACTATGGCAAATCCCCCCCAAGGGAAAAATAAAAAACATGCCCAAATAAATGGCGAGCCTTGGGGGAGGCCTATGTTCAGCAGTGGACGTCTTTCGGCTGAAATGATGAATGATGATGATATTTAGGCAGATTTTTTAACAACATAATGTCATTTCCAACTATTCATCACAACTCATAATGATTTTTAAAATAAACTTAATAATTATACGCTAAACTGGGCAAACGGGACGGTGAAGAGCTGAGAGTGGGGCAATTTGGAGTGGGGCGAAGGAATCACCGGGGACATCTACTGGCTGGTTTCATGGAGAAGGAGGGACTCTACATGATGAACTCCTTCTTCAGGAAACGTGAGCATAGGAAATGGACCTGGATGAGCCCGGATGGTGCAACGAGGAATGAGATAGACTTTATCATGTCGACGAAAAAGCATATATTTAATGATGTCTCTGTGATCAACGCGATCAAGACGGGCAGTGATCACCGTATGGTACGAGGCACATTAAATATTCAGTTTAAGCTAGAGAGAAGTCGATTGATAAAGTCTACGCTCCGCCCGGCACCAGCCCAACTACAAAACCCCGAGAGCTTTCAACTCGAATTGCAAAACCGTTTCGAATGCCTAGGGAGCGACGTGGACGAAAACAACGATGGGTTTGTGGAAGCTGTCCATACGGTCGGGTCCAAGTTCTTCAAGACCCGTCGTAAAAAGGTCCAGAAGATCTCTGACTTCACTTTGAAGCTCATGGATGTAAGACGTGAGATGATCCTGCAGTCTCCAGATGATGCGTCTCGCTTTCGGCGGCTCAACAGACAGATCTCGAAGTGCCTGAGGCGCGATTTACGCCGATTTAACACTAACTGTGTTGAAGAGGCTATTGAGCGCAACAGAGGCTCTAAGGTTTTCGCTAGAGATCTGTCTGTTGGTCAGAGCCAGATGACTAAGCTGAAGACCGACGATGGCAGGATCATTTCTTCCAAACCTGAGCTTCTGCGTGAAGTTGAGAGGTTCTATGGGCAGCTATACACAACCACCCGAAGACCCACCGTTGATCTAGCCAAAGACCCTAGAGCTAGATTAACGCGACACTATACCGAAGATATTCCGGACATCAGCCTGTATGAGATTAGTATGGCTCTCAAACAGTTGAAGAACGGCAAAGCCCCGGGTGACGACGGAATTACAGCCGAAATCCTGAAGGCGGGCGGTAAACCTGTCCTCAGAGCCCTTCAGACGCTGTTTAATTCTGTAATTCACGAGGGGAAAACGCCGCAAGCATGGAACAGAAGTGTGGTGGTGCTTTTCTTCAAAAAAGGCGATAACACTTTGCTGAAGAATTATAGACCCATCTCACTTCTGAGCCATGTTTACAAACTGTTTTCGAGAGTCATCACGAACCGTCTTGCGCGCAGGTTTGACGACTTCCAGCCTCCCGAACAAGCCGGATTCCGAAAAGGCTACAGTACCGTAGACCACATACATGCCTTGCGGCAGGTTATACAGAAGACCGAAGAGTATAACTTGCCACTTTGTTTAGCATTTGTGGACTACGAGAAAGCCTTCGATTCGATCGAGACTTGGGCTGTACTGCAGTCTCTCCAGAGGTGCCAAGTTGACTACCGGTATATCGAAGTCCTGAAGTGCCTGTACAAAAACGCCACCATGTCCGTCCGACTACAGGACCAGGAAACAAAGCCTGTTCCACTGCAGCGGGGAGTCAGACAAGGAGATGTGATCTCTCCGAAGCTCTTCACCGCTGCACTGGAGGATGCTTTTCAAATTTCTGGACCGGGAAGGACGAGGCATCAACGTAAATGGCGAGTACATCACTCACCTTCGATTTGCTGACGACATTGTAGTCATGGCTGAGACCATGGAGGACCTCAGTACAATGCTCGTTGATCTCAGCAGAGTTTCCGATCGAGTTGTTCTGAAAATGAACATGGACAAGACGAAGGTCATGTCTAATGCCCATGTTGTACCAACTCCCGTAATAATCGGCGGCTCTGCGCTCGAAGTTGTTGACGAGTACGTATACCTGGGACAAACAGCCCAGTTGGGTAGGTCCAACTTCGAGAAAGAGATCACTCGTCGAATCCGACTCGGCTGGGCAGCGTTCGGGAAGCTTCGCAGTATATTCTCGTCCAATTTACCGCAGTGCCTCAAGTCAAAAGTCTTTAACCAGTGTGTGTTGCCAGTGATGACATATGGATCCGAGACATGGGCGCTAACGATGGGCCTCATAAGAAAGCTCAAGGTCAACCAAAGAGCAGATGCAGATGACACTTCTCTAATTTTCAAAGTGGATAGAAAAGAGAAAAGCTTCGACTGTATTAATGATGTATTATCCACTATTGTAAATTGGTTTACAGCCAATAACCTGCTTTTAAATGCAAAGAAGACGAAGTGCATAAAATTTATTTTACCCAATGTTAAGCACATAAACAACTCAAGAATTAAGTTAAAGGGCGAAATTCTAGAATTCGAAGACAAGACTGTGTTTTTGGGAATAACCTTAGATTCAAAACTTCAGTGGCATGCACATATAGCCACATTAGCAGGAAAACTAAGCTCCGCAGCCTATGCAGTGAGGCGAATCAGGCAGCTGACAAACGTCGAGACAGCAAAATTGGTGTACTACAGTTACTTCCACAGTGTTATGTCCTATGGAATCCTGCTGTGGGGGAAAGCGGCGGATATCCAGACTATCTTCGTACTACAAAAACGAGCAGTGCGTTCTATTTATGAACTAGGAGCTCGTGCCTCCTTAAGAGAAAAATTCAAAGAGGCAAACATTCTCACTGTAGCTTCTCAATACATTTTTGAGAACATTATGTATGTACGAAAAAATCTCCATGAATTCAAACTTAACAGCGAAGTCCACGACTACAACACAAGAAGTAAAAACAAGCTCGCAGTGGCAGCCTGTCGTCTCCGTAAAGTTAGCACGTCCTTCGTGGGGAACTGTATACGCTTTTATAATAAAATACCCATGGATGTAGTGAATTTGCCCGTCAACAGATTTAAGTGTCATGTTAAAAGTCACTTGGTAAGCAAGGCGTATTATTCCGTCAATGATTTTTTAAATGATCAAGAAGCTTTTAAGCCAGTTGTCTAATTTACTAGAATTAGTAATGGTTTATAATGTAGACATGTAAAACTACAATTTTAGTCTGGATTTTTACTGTTCTAAAATCATTTCATGTACATTTGAGCACATCATGAGGTATCTCATTGTATTCGATATTTTATTATTAAGTACTACTTTGATTATAAATGTCCTGCAGCTTGAATATGTCATGCTCGCCTAAAGGTCTTTGCTTACGGTGGCGTCGTTGATCGGGTCGCAACCTTCCCTAACATATGGTCGAGGGAGGCGATGGCTGAGATACGCGTCATACTCGTGAACGGGTGCTGTTTGTGGGGTCCGGTCTGTTCACGTTTGCAAGGACTAGTAACTACGTACTAGTGTTCAGTGGAATTGACACGATGAGAGACTTCACTGTTCTCATTTGATTTTATTTTTTTAGACTGACGCACAGAGACCTTATACATCTCTGAGGATATTTATTTATTAGATTTTATTATTTTCATGTTGACGTGTTATAGATATAGCTCAAAACATTTTATAATGATTAGTGTACCTACTTTATTACCTTTTATCTTGACGCTTAGAGACCTTATACATCTCTAACAAATCTCGATTGTTATTAGTTTCTTAGTCTTATTTTTGACATGTAACACTATATTTAATTAATGATACTTTGATTATTGTATTATTTTTATTTGATGTACCTAAGTAGATTTTGACTTGTAAAAGTGCCCTTGAGGCCTATTTGCAGAATAAATGTTTTGATTTTGATTTTGATTTTGATTTTGAGCAATGGAAAGAGCTATGCTCGGGGTTTCTCTGCGTGATAGAATTCGGAATGAAGCTATCCGTAGCAGAACTGGGGTCACCGACATAGCCTTCAAAATTGCGAGACTTAAGTGGCAGTGGGCAGGGCACATTGCTCGCAGGACTGACGGTCGATGGGGCCAGAAACTGCTTGAGTGGCGTCCACGCACCGGAAGACGAGCTGTCGGTAGGCCTCCGACAAGGTGGAGTGATGACCTGGTGAAGGTCGCGGGAATCCGGTGGAAACGAACGGCAAAGGACCGGTCTGAATGGCGAGCCTTGGGGGAGGCCTATGTTCAGCAGTGGACGTCTTTTGGCTGAAATGATGATGATGAATAATTATAAACTTATATTGTATATCGGCTGTCAATGTATGCGCTGAATTACAACATGTAAATTTGATTGTCAATAAATCATCTGTTATGTCGATTATCCCCGCAACTTTTTTATTTTTCATGTACCTAGCTTATTAAGCGATTTCGGCCCGCCAAGGAGTCGACGGAGCCCCGCTTCGCTTCGCGGGGCTCCTTTTTCCGCTCTGAGGAACAAAAGACACCTAACACTCCTCCTCGCTTCGCTCGTCGTCGTACCTATCCCGACTCTGGGACTGTATTTCTATTTTGATAGCAAGTTGAATGTGGTGTGGAAGATACCTGACAGTTTATAAATAAAACCAGGTAAAGTTTAAAATAAATATTATATAAATTTTTATTACTAATTTGTCGTTGTTAAAAAATAAATATGATTTAAAATTTTATTATTAAAAATCGTTATATTTTAAAAATAAATCAGAATTAACATTAGTATTACAGATATTTATTATGATTGACATTATTAACATGAATGATTCAGTGTTACGATAGTTATGCGCAAAGACAAGTTATAAGTAATGATCATTATGATATAAAATTATATAACAAACATTTTCGGACTTCCAATAATCGAAGTAGCAATTTTATGTGAACTTTGGCGCACCCTGAATGATGAGATGAAATGAAATGAATGATGTGATGATGAATGAATGAGATGAAATGAATGATGAATGAGTGAATGATGATGAATGAATGAATGAATGAATGAAATATATGGCTGATGTTGATTTTTTTTGGAAAGTGTAATATCGTTCATTCAAAAAACGGTCTAGTATACAATAACATAAATCAATGAAACCGTTATTTCATCAGAAGTTAGTTTAAAAGTATTTTGGTAAGAAAAATATCAAGCCATTCGTACCATTTTTTGAAACGTTCAAATGTTTGTATGGGACCAACTATAATTAGAGCAACACAAAAGGCGAAAATAACAGGCAAAGTACATCAAAGCTAACGAGCATTGAAAACGCTCCATAGTGATTCACAAGCAGGCGTGACGTAAGGTCTGCGTAGACTAGTACTGCCGTTGTATGGAAACAAGGGAAATTTGCCGTTCTTGTCTTGAAATATTGCGTCTAATGTACATTGTTGCCACACAATTTCTTGTTTATTGAAACATAAGAATTCTATTGATAACTTCAAATTTACATTTGGTCGATAAACAAAATACAACGTTTTACCGAATCTTTATTATCTCATATCTTTTTTATTATTTCGTTTTAATATGTCTAATTTAATTTGTTTATTTTATTGTGATATAATTTGATGGTTTTCTAAGCATATAGCCACTATATGTTATAAATTGTAACATAAGTTATCATCCCTTATGGCAAGTAATATAGAAACACGCTACAGTATATACTATACGAAGCGTTGGTGGGCCTTAAAGGTGTTAAAAAAAGTTCCTCCTTCGTTGCAAAAATATAAAAAAATATATAAAAAAATTTTTTTTTGGACAATCTTACACAAATCAACCTAGTCCCAAACTAAGCAAAGCTTGTACTATGGGTACCAAGTGACGATATACATACTTATATAGATAAATAGATACTTAAATACATAGAAAACATCCAAGACTCAGGAACAAATATTCGTGTTCATCACACAAATACATGCCATGAGCCGCTTTAACACCGCTTCGTCCTCAAAATATACGCCAGCGCGTCGCGTTCAATCGAATTAGGTGCCACAAAATGGCTACTATTGGTAAAAGCCTTCACTTATTATCATTGGACGCAGTTTGATCCAACACGAAACATTGGTCAGAACGTTTGCTCACATTTCCAACTTGTGTTACCGTAAATCCGATTACTTTAACCCAGGAGGGTAATTTTGACGTTTGAAATTTACTCTGTCTAGGCGTATTCCATTTAAATTATGGCACATTATCATAATATAAGTATATTTCGTTTAAACTAACTAGGTATGTTTTATTAGAACTTTTTATAAAGGCCAAAGTTACCCTCCATTGGGTCAAAATGACCTGACTTTACGGTACCACAGCCAGTGCGTTTACCATGAGTTTGCATGACCGTACTCGTTAGCGACTGCGTAAACGATCTAGTATGCCGATCTTAGTTGCCCATACAATTTTTTTACGCAGTGGCTAGCGAGTACGGTCATGCAAAGTCACAGGCCTGATTCTCTTATCGCATTGGCTAAACTCAGCAGTTGCACGCCTACTAGGTGAATATTTGTTGGCAAGATCAAGTCAGAGCGCACTTCTAAGGTTTGGAATTCTCTGCCGGCGTTTTTGTTTCCGAGCTCATATAACCTAGACCTTTTAAGGCACGAGTGAATAGGCACCTTCTGGGTGAGCTCGCTTCATCGTCGGCCTCATCTTTGCCCCCTGGCTAGACGCTGGCCAAGAGTGATCCCATTTTTAATAAAATAAATCCCGATCCTCAGCAATCACTAATGAGGTAACGATCAAGAAAGCTGTCAAACACCGGTTTTGTTACTAGAGGACCTTCTCAATCACTAATGAGGTAACGATCAAGAAAGCTGTCAAACATGGGTTTTGTTACTAGAGGACCTTCTGTACAGTAAATGCTTATTATTTATTCAGTCTCGGAGTTGGCGATCGCTGGCTGAGCGGTAACAATAAAATTTGCAACTTTATTCGCGGGCGGTACAAAAAATGTTGGCAAAACGGAATTTTATGCGAACACTTTACAGTGCGATCTAATCAACAGTGAGTAAGGTAAACGCCACAAGATTGGACATGTAAATGTTATTTTCTGTGTGAATAGGGAAACCAATAAGTTCTTATTTTCTCGAAAAAGGATCAAGTTCTTGGGCGTAAAAAGTAACTCAAAAGAATAAATAATTACATAATTATAAATCTGCTAAGTCTTAAGAGGAGGCACCTTTTCAGCAAATCGCACCTTTATATTGTAACGATAGTCATTTACTATGGAGAGAGATCAGTGACATCATCGCGCTTTCTCTCTCTAACCAGTAACATTGAAATAGTTGTAGCTTCGTTATTTTTGAGATATTTATTAGAATTTTCGCCATTTGGCAATTTTTTTACCTTATTTCTTTTGGAGTAGTCAAGTTTTGAGTCGACATCTTTTTTAACAAGTAAATGAATGAACAGTTGCCATCAAAAGTGACTACGCATATGAAGAATTCAAACTTCCTTATTCCCTTAGGCCGCTTGCACACGTCAACTGACAACGGACGGACTGATCTTTTTTCCGGACTCGCTGTTGTGTATAGTACACCCAACGAAGGAATATTAAAATAAATATTAGAGGACAATCTTACACAAATCGAACTAGCCCCACAGTAAGCTCAAGAAGGCTTGTGTTATGGGTACTAGACGACGATATATTTAATAGATATAAATACTTAAATACATAGAAAACATCCAAGACTCAGAAACAAATATTCATGCTCATCACACAAATATTTGCCCTGACCGGGATTCGAACCCAGGACCGTCAGCTTCACAGGCAGGTGCACTACCCACTAGGCTAAACCGGTCGTCGTAGTTGTAGATAAAGATGTCCTAAACAACATACTAAAATTAAAGAAAGAAAGAAAAAAAAAGTTTATTCCTCTTTGATCTATCCCGTCGAGTGGGGTTTCGTTGTTTAGAACTTTTTGATTACATGAATACCTACCGTTTTTTTTTCTAAATATTGGAAAACAAAGGAATGAGAAGCCCCTTATAATTAACTTACTAAATTTAATATCTCGTTAAATATTCATCCCAGCAAAAAAATGTGTAGGTATAACCCTTTTTGTAGAAAATTTTATGTAGATTATTTATGTCCTAGAACATATTTCGCCGTGGGCCACTGTATACGAGATTTTTGCGAAAAACTAAAAAAGGGACCTGTTACACAAAAATTGGATTAGGCGGGGCACTCCATACATGTAACTGGGGGATGAAAACATTTTTTTCTATGCACATCGGCTTATGTGTGGGGTATTTATGAATAAGCATTTAAAGGTTCAATCAACTTTTTCATGTTGTTATTCTGTCCCGTCAGCGAGGAGACAACAGTAATCATGTTTCTTAGAAAAATGTTTATAATATGGACTTCAAGCATGCTAAGGAGATGACCCATGTCCAAATGGATTTATACTTATAGCTAAGACTCATGTTTGGTAGATTTAAAACCTATAAAATAACAGTTTTAGAAAGTGACTCGGGAGACGCAACCATGGTAATGAGCAACAAAGAATATTTGATCTACCCTAAAAATGATACTTGTTTTACTGGCTTATGTACCTTAATCTATTAACTATATGTGTGATTGATGCTGTTTGTCTTCCTTAATAAAATAAAATGATAATATATATCTCTCTCTCTCTCTGGTCGGTCCCTCATGTCTTAGGATCGTGGTCAGCATCAGGATTGCATCTGGAACGGATGATATTACGCCACCGGTTCCCAACGCGTCTCGTACAACCGTGTAAAATTTGGAGGACGACAAGTCTTTCACTTGATCGGTCCTTTTTTTTAACCTGACTGTGGCTTTATAGGCCGGGCCCAATAAAGCGATATGAGTGCGCGGTTGGAGAGTAGCCTGGGGAAAATCCAGGGGAAAACCTCCGGCACGACCACGCGTGTGGTTTGGAACACTGGAATACTCTAAGAGTTTGCGCTCCAGTGAGATTGGTTGAGCGGTTTCAACCGAATCTGAGGTGTGAGTGGAATCGAGCTACTGGGAGTTTTGTCGCTGGTTCGCTAAACCTAGCCTAGCTGAGAAGAGTCCAGCAAGAAACTCAGCTAGGCCCAACCTGGGTCGGACTGACTCTACCCGGTGTGCGGCGGTACCGGGACGAATAGGGACTATATGTGTCACTGTTGTCGCGATCGCGCGGTGGACTTCCCCGCCAGCGGGAATGCCTAAGTGTACGCGTCGTGTCAGAGTTGGACGCCGTAAGCGCAGCGTTCCATCTTTCGATAGACGCTGTGATTACGTCGTCCGGGTCCGTAAGTGTGTGCCTAGGATGCTGGACCATGCGGCCCCTAATAGATCGGTCCATCGTGTTGGTGAACGACGGCGGGAACTTTTGCCTTCGGTGCTCCCAACAATCAGTTTTTCCAGATTTTATTTTATTTTATTTAGAGATAGGTACGCAAGAATCCGTTTTTGGCACATCATCACTACATAGTATAAAACAAAGTCGCTTTCTCTGTCCCTATGTCCCTATATCCCTATGTATGCTTAAATCTTTAAAACTACGCAACCGATTTTGATGCGGTTTATTTTAATAGATAGAGTGACTCAAGGGGAAGGTTTATATGTATAATACATGCATCAGCATTGCACCCGTGCGAAGCCGGGGCGGGTCGCTAGTGCTAGATAAGCGAGTTTTTATTCGCAGCTGGTTGAGGATCGATGCATTAGTGCGCTATAATATGATAATATTGAGGTCTCTAAAAATCCATTTAAGTCAACTGTTGCTGAGATATTAGCTGTCAAAGTCGTAATAAGAATCACCCCCTCTCTAATTTCTGAACTACGAAGTTTAAAATTTAGATGGTGTGATGGTGTGATAAGTATTTAGAATGAAGGAAAAATTGAAAAATTTTTTAGGCACCGAGCAGGAAAAATAAAAGAAATAAAAAAAAGGAATTAATAAGTATTGTTAATTGCATAAAACATTTATTCAATAAATCAACATGTTCATAATAAGTTTAAACAAGTCATAATTTACTCAAATAGACCGCCCCGTGTCCGTGTGTGTACGTGTGTATTAATAAGACTTCCAATGATTTTTGGTTTGAAAAAAATACGGTTTTCGGGTAATCGTTGAAAAGTTGTCTTGCCCAAACAAAAGGACGTAAGTACCGTGAGCTCCCTATGAAGATACGACCATTTTCGATTCAATGTTTTATATAGGATAGATGTTTTAAATGCCGAATACTAATAGGTACCGTAAACTGGGGTGACTTTACGAAAAACCGGGGCCACTGATAGATTTAGAACATTTATATTATCATCAATAAGTATTTCCAGTCTTATTCAGTTTAGTAATATTAGGATATTTACCATGATATTTCCCTGACCTCATGCTAACCAAATTAAAACTATCATACCGTATGAAAACTGGATTTTTAAAGTCGCCCCTCAATTTAAAAGTAACCCCGGTTGACTGTACGGAACCCTTCATTGTGCGTGGTCCGACACGCATTTGGCCGGTTTTTTTTAACTTAATGAATAAAGAAAAGTCCTGTTCACGTCCTAAACCGCATGTTTCTGCTATAACATATACTTAACTTCGTCAAACGGATTATACACGAGGGAGGCAGCCAACAGCGTATAATACGAGCAGTGCGCACTCAAAGAGATTTGCATCGGGCGGTGAAAGGGTTTGATTTTATTCATAAGAATGTAAATAACGGTCAGCCGGTGGTTGGAATTATTTATTAATGCAATCAGGAATCCTTTGCGCCCCATAAAATTCTTATTCAGCGTTGGTTTGTGGATGAACGGAGGGATTCCGTGAATTCAGTGTTGATTGTTTAATATTTTCTTCGTCTTGTTTATTAATAACTTTTATTATTAGTAATTTGAAGGAATGGTGGCTCTCCAACGAGTTGTGATTTGGTTGAAGACTATATTTATTTATGTATGTTAGATTTTATGTTAATAGTTACTAGCGTATAGGTTAGCGTGAAAGGGAACGTAGCAGGGATAGAGTGAAAAGGTTGGTTGAAAGTGTAAGAGAGAGGGGATATAAAAACATGGCGGCGGAGGAGTGCGTAATGTGTGCGGAATAAAAAAGAATAGTGTTGCATTGGTTAGTGACTTTTATTGTTTTTTTTTTAATTACTTTTAACCCACCAGGGTGGGTTACCGCGCACTCCTATCGCTTTATTGGGCCCGGCATATAAATTCACAGTCAGGCTCAAAAAAAAATGATTCAAAACTCACGCCTGTCTCACTTCACGCACTCACGTCTCTAGTTAAAGTGCCTATCCAGCTTTTTCCTGTGGCTTTCTCTGCGTAGAACTCGTTATCGCCTTAGAGAAATCATGGCTATTAAATAAATATAGGCGCAAACTTAATTATCGCTTTTACGAACATCTACCTTCCTTTTCACCCGTTTAAAGACTTATTTCTGGAACATAAAATACTATAGTATCCTACGTCGATCCGGAGTCTCAAGCTAACTCATGAGGTTCTGCGAGACGATGGGTAAGCGACAATCTTCCGTTATGTAAACCCTGTGTTTAAATTATGTACCAATTTTTTTTTGGTTGGCATAGCGCCTTAGGATAAGCTGTACGATATAGTAAATTCTCTTTAATGTGCTCAAAAAGTGTACGTAATAAGGACCAGCTTTACAATCGCGCCGGCCCAGGGCGGAGATGGCCATAATAGCATCAAAAACGGTATCGTTATGGCCATCTCCGCCCATAACGATACAGGCTGGTGCTCACAAAAGACTTCAAGGGGCTCACGCTCGAGCTCACTGCACTTGCAACGCAATGATTCCTGAACACATGAAAGCGGAAATTCTAAAATACTAACGAGCCTTGCATACACTACTTTATCTACATATACGGATGTAAGTAAAGTGGTGTATGCAACTGTGCATAATTAGCCATTAAAACACTCTTGTGATCTTATTATGAAACTCGCCTTCGGCTCGTTTCATTAAACCACGCTAGTGTTTTGATGACTCTCATTATGTAGCAGTTGCATAAACTACTATTTCAGAATAAGTAAATAAATCTCTGTGCCTAATTGTATATAAATCTGTTTGACAGTTTAAAAGTGAAGAAGTAAGAGTTACTTTCACATTTATAATAATTATTAAACAT
This sequence comes from Epiblema foenella, assembly GCA_963556455.1. Lineage (NCBI taxonomy): Eukaryota > Metazoa > Arthropoda > Insecta > Lepidoptera > Tortricidae > Epiblema > Epiblema foenella. The sequence goes on along the minus strand of OY747108.1, from coordinate 954,897 downwards.
TGAATTTATACGGATTTAACCAAAAATTCAAACTTACTTGGCAATATTATTCGGATTGAAATAGAATTCGATCAAATGGAAGTGCCAAAATCTAGATAGCATTCATCCTCAATAGACATTTATTATCTGATCTTCGGTTCTACTGAAGTGGGCGTAAGCGTAGGCGAACTTACTTACAATCCATATTACCTCTATATAACTTTTACTTAGAATCCATATTACCTCTGAAATGAAATGAAATGAAATGAAATCATTTATTCTTCAATTTAGGCATGTTACATGCACTTATGAATGTCAAAAAACTACCACCGGTTCATAAAATAAACCTCTGCCTCGAGAAGAACCGGCGTAACAAACTCGGCGAGGTGTCATTTTTTCAAAACAATATACAATGTATATAAAATAACAGTAAAAATAGTACAAAATTCAAATGCTACAGTATAAACATACATACATATTTTTTAATATTAAGGACAAAATATTTCTGTGTTAGATTACTTGTGCGGGACGCTATCACTATCCCTATCCATGATGTAATCGTTTATCTTATAATATGCTTTTGAAATAAGTGCCTGTTTCACAACAGATTTAAATTTAGAGTCCGTAAGTTCAGTAATGTGTCTTGGAATTTTATTGTAGAATTTTATACAATTTCCCAAGAACGACTATATTACTTTTAAGGCAAGGCCCATTCACAGATCTGATGAAAATACTGTAGTTTGAGCTTCCAGTGTGAAGAAATAATGTAGAATTACACTACACAAAAATTACAGTAGACCGAAAAAGAAACAGAAAAGAAATAACCGAACAAAATATTGAAAAATGCCTTGGCGACTCTGTCAAAAAATCCTAAATATCATAGTAAAAATAAACTTTAATGCTGCAGATCTCGTAATTATCAACGACAGTGATACGTTTTTTTTACAAAAATGGTGGTTTTTTTAGTGTCCTAAGGAAATAACCGGATAGATTTTTCATAAGTGATTCAGTGTTCCAACAATCAATAAAAATGTACTAAATATTTACGAAATTACGCGCAGAGCTTCCGTAGAGCGGGATGGTTAATTGCAAACTCACGTTTGTTAGAGGGGGTCATTTGCACTGGAATGGCCTTGCCTATTCAACATTTGTGATAATCCACATTGAAAGGGACCTTATGGCGGCCGGCACATACGCCTTTATTGCCTTTGTTCGAGTACAATAGTGAATCGATGCAACGTAAGCGCCTGTCGCCATAAGGTCCCTTTCAATGTGGATTATCACATTTATAGAATAAAAGACGACCGGTTTAGCCTAGTGGGTAATGCACCTGCCTGTGAAGCTGACGGTCCTGGGTTCGAGTCCTGGTCAGGGCAAATATTTGTGTGATGAGCATGAATATTTGTTTCTGAGTCTTATATGTTTTCTATGTATTTAAGTATTTATATCTATTAAATATATCGTCGTCTAGTACCCATAACACAAGCCTTCTTGAGGTTACTGTAAGTCTAGTTCGATTTGTGTAAGATTGTCCTCTAATATTTATTTATTATTTAAAAGATACACGTTCCTATAATAGAGATATAAAAAAACATAGTTCGTTACTAAAAAGCCTTCAATAATGGCATCATAAATTATTCATAACATTGTAACATAAAACTTGTACTTAAATTTCTGTCTTGTATTTACTACGAACAGTATGACTTTACCAAGAATTTGTGATGAGGTCGACACACAAATTAAAGTCTTTTATCAGTGCAACTGACAGGATAATGACTGTAAATTATTTTCGATAAATTCACTGTCTATTGTATTGAATAGAACGTATACAGACGATAAAAACAATTACTGTTGAGATTTTTTTTTAATTTGAGCATCCGTGGCCCAGCGGCGCCCGCGTACCGCGTGCGGTATGCGAGGTTAAGCAACGTCGGCCCAGGTCAGTACTTGGATGGGTGACCGCTTTGAGTCGTTATTAACTGAGCACTCCCGTGCTTTGTAAGGCACGTTAAGCCATTGATCCCGACTGCTGTCTATGATAGCTTCGGGCGGCTTGAGAACCTTCTAACAGTCAAGTTGCCCACTCACTTGACAAGCCTAATTCTAATAAGGTCTGGTTTGCCCTCGGGTTGAAAGGTCAGATGGCAGTCGCTTTCTTCGGATTAGGAAGTGGATCCCGGGCATCCTTTAGGATGCAACTGTACTGGGATAAGGCAAGGAGGATTTTTTTTTAATAAAAATGGGATCGCTCTTGGCCAGCATCTAGCCAGCTCACCCAGAAGGTGCCTATTCACTCGTGTCTTAAAAAGGTCTAGGTTATATGAGCTCGGAAACACAAGCGCCGGCAGAGAATTCCAAACCTTAGATGTGCGCATTATAAAAGATGATGCAAAGCGCTTGGTTCGAATAAGAGGAATTTCGACCAAGTAAGGATGGTATCCAGCCGTACGTCTGGATGTCCGATGGAAGAAGGGGGAAGGCGGTATGAGCTCATGGAGCTCCTGAGCACACTCTCCGAAGTACAATTTGTAGAAGACGCACAGACATGCTACTTTGCGTCTATGTGCTAGGCTCTGTAGCTTGTTTCCTACTACCTGACCGTCGCCGATAAGCCTCCTGGCTCTGCGGTCCGCCGAGATGATGATGATGAGAATTTATAATGTTTTTGTTTGGGAATTCACAGGATTTAATTAGAAAAATGTACGTAGCTGGTTCGATTGTATCACCGTAGTTGGCTACTAAACTTTGCGGGGCGCAAACTGTATAGGGTATTTCCATCTTTCTCGACAGCACACTGACGTCCCGTAGATTTCCTTCCTTATCGGTATACTGCCAGTATTGCAGCTGCGCAGAAGCGGGAAAAATATGTAAATGTTTTAATACATTTATATATTTGTAATTTTTCTTTATATAACGCCGGTGGCAAACAAGCTTGCGATCCATCTGATGGTAAGCGGCCACCGCAGCCTATAGACGCCCGCAACTCCAAAGGAGTCACGTACGCGTTGCCGATCCTTTATAAAATTTAACAAACAAACACTAACCACATTAATCAGCACTGTAGGTGTCTGGCACCTCAGCATAATTTTGACGACCGATTTAGCCTAGTTGGTAGTGACCCTGCCTTCGAAGCTGGAGGTTCCGGGTTCGAATCCCGGTCAGGGCATTTATTTGTGTGATGAACACGAATATTTGTTCCTGGGTCTTGGATGCTTTCTGTGTATTTAAGTATCTATTTATCTATATAAGTATGTATATCGTCGCCTAGTACCCATAGTACAAGCTTTGCTTAGTTTGGGACTAGGTTGATTTGTGTAAGATTGTCCACAAAATTATTATTATTATTATATAATGTTAAGGCAGCGTCGGTTTTGTTAGAGGAAAACCACTTGAATAAGATATAAGTTAGGTTTAATCCGTGAATACGTTGTGAGTACAGGTGTTAGACCAAACATAGTAACCGATACATATTAGAAACGTCGTTACCTACAACTGTTATGCAGCCAGTACAGTGCCTTTACCATGAGTTTACATGACCGTACTTGCTAGCGACTACGTAAAGATTTATATGGGCAAAAGTACAGCGCCTCTGGCGGTTACGCAATAGAACTAAGAATCGGCATACTAAATCGTTTACGCAGTCGCTAGCGAGTACTGTCACGCAAACTCATGGTAAGGGCACAGGACATTTATTTCAGCTATACGCAGGTTCTAACAGGTTTCACTGCCGGACACACATGTTATGCGGTTTAAGTATTATGGTTTTTCTTCTGATAAGTATCATTTTCTTGTAAAACACACACGATATATAAAAAAGTCTCGAAGAAAACAAAATATCAAGCCCTGGATTACCCCTGGTCTAATCAGATGTCTAAGAAACCGAGACAAACTTCATCAAAAATTAAAAAAAGAACTCTATCATATATAAAAGATATCGTAATACTTGTGCTAATATACTAAAAAAACTTAAACGAGCATATCAAGCATCTGAACTCAATGAACATAGGAATAACCTAAAAAAACAGTGGGCACTTATCAAACAAATATGCAATCTTAAGACTAGGTCTGACACCCAAAATAACATACTTACTCTAAAGTCCACCCCTCAAGAATCCGTTAATTATGCTAATGATTACTTCATCAGTGTAGGAAGTGATTTAGCTGGCGAGATTATAATCAAATCTGACTTGTCTGGAACTCACCATATCCAATATCCATCAACACCTGCGAGCACGGCCCCAATGCACTCTATGATTTTACTAGATACAGATGAGTTAGAAGTGAAACGCACTATAAGCCAACTAAAAAATAGCCATTCTACTGGTTGGGATGGTATCTCCTCAGCCTTCTTAAAACTAGCTGCTGATATATTAGCACTACCTCTAACTATAATTTGTAATATTAGCTTCCAAACTGGAGTATTTCCGGATGCCCTTAAGAGATCGGTTATTATTCCCATTTATAAGGCTGGTGACAGAGACTGTATTTCAAACTACAGACCAATATCTTTATTACCCACCATTGCCAAAGTATTAGAAAAGATAATTAATAAAAGGTTAAAACATTACCTATACAAAAACAATCTCATAAGCAATAGCCAATATGGCTTTAGAGAGCGTAAATCTACAGAGGATGCACTCTTACATGTCACTAATTATATTGTTGAGAAACTTGATCGGAATAAAAAAGTACTTGGTATCTTCCTGGATCTCAAAAAAGCATTCGATACAGTCTCTGTCCCCAACCTCATAACTAAACTGGAAAACAAAGGTATACGTGGCCTACCCTTGCAACTTCTAACTAGCTATTTAAATAATAGGAAGCAGTTGGTGAGGGTTGGTGATATACATAGTTCAGAGAGCAATATTGAATACGGCGTGCCACAGGGTAGTGTCCTTGGACCTACCCTATTTCTTATTTACATAGACGATCTGTGTCGCCTATCTAACACACGTACCGAGATCATAGCATTCGCTGATGACACTGTTATTTTATCGTATGGTGATGGATGGGACGACGTAAATAAACAAGCACAAATCGAAATGAATGTCGTTAATAAATGGCTGTCCTATAATCTCCTGACGCTAAACTATACTAAAACTAAATGTATGGCATTTAGCATAAAAAATAACATGTACTCATTACGAAGAAACATATTAATTAAACTGCACAATTGCCAAAATGATACAAATTGCACGTGTCCATGTATAACAGAGACTGAGACTATTAGGTACCTTGGGGTTCTACTTGACAAAAACCTCTCTTGGCGCGAACACATTTTAAGTCTCACTGCTAAGGTTAGAAAATTGATATACGTGTTCAAAAAACTAAGATACGTCTGTAATAAAAGCCTATTACTATCAATGTATTACGCATTATGCCAAACAGTAACCACCTACTGTATCATAGCTTGGGAAGGCGCATTAAAAACGCTGATGCTTAAAATGGAGAGAGCTCAGCGAGCAGTACTTAAGGTAATGACTTTCAACAAATTTAGATATCCTACACAATCACTTTACCGTGATACCTCAGTACTATCCGTTAGGCAACTTTTCATCAAGTCATTATTATTAAAACAACACAAATGCATTCCTAACTACTCAGCAACCAGGAGAAGAAGCGATTATGTGTATAGTATTCCGCGTCACAAAACTAAATTTTCCAAAAAATTCATAAATGTACTCGGACCGGCCGTCTACAATAAACTTAGCAAACACATACATCTAAGGTCACTTAATCTGCATTCTTGCAAAAAAACATTAGTAAAATATATTCAAAATTTAAATTATGAAAGTAGTGAACAATTACTTAAAAACATGGTGTAACAGACAACACGCATTGAAACACAACCACACACACGCACGCACGCACGCACGCACGCACGCACGCACGCACGCACGCACGCACGCACGCACACACACACACACACACACACACACACACACACACACACACACACACACACACACACACACACATATATATACTTATTATTTCTACTACTATTGTACTTACCTCAAATAAAAAAATGTTCCATAACAATGTTAATATTTGTAATTGCTTCTTAAGTTTTTGCGTATACTACTTGTTTACTACTAGGCGCAGCGCGCGCAGCCGGCGCGTTGCTAGGCTATTGTGCTTAATCATCTTGCAATTGTACCTACATCTTACAAGTTTCTGTTACAATAATTATTATGTTGACCAGATAACATGGATTGAGTGTTGTTAAGGACAGTGAATCCTGTTCCACCGTAATACAGTTAATACTAGTACGGGGATCAGTAGACGCTTACTTAGCTTAGCTTAACTTAACTTATATACCATATACTACAAAACTAATGTAAGCAGAACTATGTACCATTAATTACCATAATAAACGTTATTATTATTATTATTATTATTATTATTTTAGTCATATATGTGTGTCTTCTGTGTATGTGAATATTTTTTTTTCTTTCTTTCTTATTAAGAACAAAACAAGTTAAAACATGTCGAGCTTACTCTAACCGTAAAGACGTGAGTGACCCGTTTATTAAATTTAAAAACACATTTTAAACAAAATAATTAAATAATCCAAGTTCAAAACATTCCCGAATAAATAGCACGAAATTTCCGTAATCTTTCAACGAGATTGTTACGCATAAACGTAATTACGACAAAAGAATGCCTAAGAAGATTTAAACGGTAATCCTTCACGTTTACCTAATTGGGGCTTTCAGACAAAATAATAACGGAAAATAAAAATACGCGGAAGCTAACAAGCGTACAATATCGGTAGTCGGTAGCAGCCATCTTTGAGATTGACTTGAGTACCGATTTCGAGATTCTAGTGATTTATTTGATTGCACTAGTATTTTAAATGCTATTGCTAAGCACTTAGACGACCGGCAGGCGAATCACGTACCTTTATGTACTAACGGTAGATAGATTTTACTGTCAATTTTGAAGTATAAATGTATGAGCTGACAATTTGAAATTTGACATTAAAATCTACCTGACGGTAGTACAAAAGTTACGTGATTACCCCGCGGATTAACCTAGTGGGTAGTGCACCTGCCTGTGAAGCTGACGGTCCTGGGTTCGAATCCCGGTCAGGGCAAATATTTGTGTGATGAGCATGAATATTTATTTCTGAGTCTTGGATGTTTTCTATGTATTTAAGTATTTATATCTATTAAATATATCGTCGTCTAGTACCCATAACACAAGCCTGCTTGAGCTTACTGTGGGGCTAGTTCGATTTGTGTAAGATTGTCCTCTAATATTTATTTATTTATTATTTATTTACTTGACATCATATCGACGCTTGCGACTGCAATATAGACGTTGCCCACCCTTTTTGATAAGGGCATTTCTATTTTCTCTTGTATTAAACTCGGGTTTTTCTGGTGTTTTCTTGGGTTTTTTGAGATTTTCCCACAACTCGAATTGTATATATGGTTGTGTTAGTTGTTTCTTTTATTATAGATTCCGGAATATTTATTTATAAGACGTACGGGTAGACCACAACTAAAACTCGCAGCACGTCAGTTAATCCTTGATAATGGCGCTTGCAACAGTGCCGAAATATCGGGAACTCACAAATACAAATATACATGGTAAATATCCCGTTTCAAATCGTAATTCTAATGTAAATGATCATGTGAGCTTGAAGTCTTATATTGTATTTTTTGTTTTTGCGGGTTAAGGAAGGTAAATAAAGGTTTCGTATTAAATGTCAGGGACTAATCCTATGCTGCTCTTTTAATTAATCTGACATACTAAGTGTTCTCAAAGGAGGTGTCACAGTCTAATTTACGCGATGTCACGACAATATTGCCATTGCCTCAACCTGACAACACAAGATACGCGTAATCGGTGACGCACCACAGTGAAAATTTTATGTGAAGTACAACAATTTTTGTTCGCTTATATTTCAGTTGCCTTGTTTTGTACACGGCGTATCGTCACTGCGCCGTGACTTAACCAAATGGTCACAAAGGAAGACCAGCGCTGGCTCTGCCAGTACTAATACAAGTACAAAAAGGTTTGTTTCTCAAAATTTTACAATGTTCAATCTATAGTAAGTATGCAAACGCCCCATAAGCATAATAAACGCCCCTAGTCTCGTCAATTTCAAATACAAACTTAAAGCTTGGCTTGTTGAGCAGTCGTTCTATACTATAGAAGAATTATTAAATTTGAAATAATGTAATTTCTCGCTCATGACATGAATATGTACAATTGATTTTGATGTTAAGTGTTCAAATACCTGTGTAATACGTTGACTTGTAGTCTATATTACCAATAAAGTATGAGTATGAGTATGGGTATTAAAATAAGACGTTTAAAAATCGGTGTGAGCACAGAGCTAAGCTGGTTTTAAGACCACCCGTAGTCAGTGAGTTATACAATATAATTAATTTAAAGTAGGTTTAGTATCTATGCTGAGTTGTGACCATTTCGTGTCTGCTTGTAATTGTCATGTGTTTGTCACGAATAAATGTTTCTTTCTTTCTTTTCTTTCTTTTTTTCAATCATACCACCAACATACACGGTGGAAAATATTTTTGTTTAAGACCTTAAGGAATCTGCTTAAATCTAGTAAAGAACGGAAGTAGTTTTACTAAGTAAGTTAATAGTGTAAATTGTAAATAACATGGTTTTGTACGATACAGATAGGCTTTGATTCAGATTCATTTATTCACAATATAAGATTACAATATAAATTGCATGTCAATTTACAATAATCTCTATTATGATCGTCAACAAAATTAAATAAAACAACATAAATTAAAAATAAAAATCAATGAATAAAATAGCGGTTAAATAATACAATGAGTATGTTAAAATTCACCTGAGAGGATCGTCATGAAATACAACTCAACACAATAAAATCAGAATTAAGATTAAAATTAAATTTATGCTATGTCAAAAAATTCGCTTACAGAATACAGAGGATTTTTCAGTAGAAAGTTTCTCAGCCGACATCTGAATGTTGTTTCCGAGGTCTGTGTGCGTATTTCAGCGGGTAAACGTTCATAGTAAGTCGGACCAATGACACGAGGATTTTTACTGCAAGTGCCATGCGACGAGGGACTGTTCTTAATTGCCCTGTAGAACAAATAGTCTTACCTGCGACCACAACATGCCTAAACATGGGTAAGTTTGTCTAACATTAGAATTTCAAATAAGTGTGTTACGTATTGTTATTTCTTTAATTATTCCCATTGTAAAAAGAGTTGTATACATAAAGAATTTAAGGTATCCCTCCCTCAAGGGCCTATTTTTTATCATGAAAATGTACAACGAACTGCGCCATGTAACCGAGTTAAATACAATACAAACCATGGGACCCTGGTCAGCCGACATGAAAACCTTCATGAAGGCCTTATCGTCACGGCTGGTCCACGCCTCAGGGAACCCCAGAGCTGGCGCATACCTCTCCCAACGGATTGCTCTTGCGGTTCAGAGGGGTGTAACGCCGCCAGCGTTTTGGGGTCCATGCCGCAGGCAGAACTTTTAGATGGAGTGTTTTTTTTTGTAATTGGTTTTATTTGTTTCTTTCTTTGTTTTATTTGTTGTAGTTGTAAGTATGTATCTTGTGTTTATTTAATAATATATTCGATGTATTAAAACCTATATATGTAAATAAATGACCTTCGGTTACAATACAATACTCACTCACAATACGCAATGTCGCAAAATGTCTTTGAGCGCCCCAGTTCCAACCCAAAACAAGATTCAACCTAATTTCCCGCTTCACAAACTTTCTTGCCAAACTCTAAAGAACAGAATACCCTTTATAAAGGTAGTTACCCCCTATTTTCTTTTTGTGACACTTAAGCCAGATATATTAGAACAACGTACACAAGAGCATGTTTTACGCATAGGTATATCGACGCCATGACACATTGTAAAATAAAGCATTTTATTATATGTACTATATTCTACGTTTCGAAGTAGTTTTTCACCACAGCTACTACAGTGTAGCATAATAATGTTTATTTTTTACTTATAAGCTAATAAAATAATGACTTAAGATAAGATAAGATAAGATATACATTTTTTAACTATATCTATTGCATCACCATATTTTGTAATATTGCAGATTGTCACACGACACTACACTAGTAAGATTGTTCATTTTTCAACATCGGTAACGTTATTGTCAGCTTGCCCTTTGGCATAAGCCTCGCCTAGGTTTTTCCATTTTTTTTTTATTAAAAATGGGATCGCTCTTGGCCAGCATCTAGCCAGGGGGCAAAGATGAGGCCGACGATGAAGCGAGCTCACCCAGAAGGTGCCTATTCACTCGTGCCTTAAAAAGGTCTAGGTTATATGAGCTCGGAAACACAAACGCCGACAGAGGATTCCAAACCTTAGAAGCCTTGAACCTTATATATTTGTTTGTGGCAAATAATGACATACGCGAGGTTATTAAAAACACCGCATAACTAGCTTAAAATGTATAATACTGTGTAATAAAAACATAGCTTAGGTGGACTGCTCAACACCCGTTAACTTTTAACCACACAAGACACAACTTTTGCTTTTCAAATGTATAACCCAAGTCGATATCCTGTTGAAAATGTTTATACAGCGTAGGTCTGTACTTGTGTAGGTAACACCAATTCTCATAATTAGTGAACGTGCTAGTTCGCGTGGTGTTTACAAAGGGTTGTATCGAGCAGTGCCTTTACCATGAGTTTGCATGACTGTACTCGCTAGCGACTACGTAAATGATTAACCCCCTTATTCATAAAACTTAACAAACCTCTGCTAACTAAAATGTCTGTTGTCACTGTCTCACAAGCACGTGTGTCAAAGTGACAGATAAGGACAAACGAATTTTAGCGGCTAGTTAACTAATATAGGTTTGATAGACGTTTATGAATACGGGGGTTAGTACCGATTCTTAGTTCTATTGCGTATCTACCAGGGGCGCTGTACTTTTGCCCATACAATTTTTTACGCAGTCGCTAGCGAGTAAGGTTATGGAAACTCATGGTAAACTCACAGGAAGCACACATGACTTGGTATCGTTGACGCGTCCCTAGCACAGTTTACGTGCCGATTCTTAAGGGTCCTTATCAGTTAAAAAACGCTATCTATTTAGGTCATTTTCTATTTGAATTGACACGTATCTTGACATTTTCTCAATGTTTCTATCTAGAACAGGACTATTGCGACCTTATGTCATAAACTTTAAATGTATCTTTTGGATTTTTCATTAAGAAACATCGTTTCAAACATCACTCCAAATTGACCATTTTCAAGCTAACAAAACTTATTTTTCCCGCTTAAATTCTACTACACGTAATAAAATCAAAAAATAGCTATGTTACTATCTAAAACTTTAATAAAATTATCGTTGCCTTTAACAACTTTATTGGTATCGTCAATACTTTTGTCATCATTTAAAATCAAAACATTTTAAAACATATAAGGCCTCTTAAAATGGTTACAAATAACGTACGATTCATACAAGTTACGCTTGTATAAAAGTGAGGTACCGGGAGTCGAATTATATTATTAACTACTCTGACTGACTTATAAACTTTACCCAGTGCATTTACCATGAGTTTACAGGACCGTACTCGCTAGCGACTGCGTAAAAAATTGTATGGGCAAAAGACGCGACCGCTTTAGCCTAGTTGGTAGTGACCCTGCCTTCGAAGCTGGAGGTCCCGGGTTCGAATCCCGGTCAGGGCATGTATTTGTGTGATGAACACGAATATTTGTTCCTGAGTCATGGATGTTTCCTATGTATTTAAGTATCTATTTATCTATATGTATTATGTATATCGTCACTTGGTACCCATAGTACAAGCTTTGGTTAGTTTGGGACTAGGTTGATTTGTGTAAGATTGTCCAAAAAATATTTATGTTTATTCATATTTATAAGTACAGCACCTCTGGCGGTTACGCAATAGAACTAAGAATCGGCATACTAAATCGTTTACGCAGTCGCTAGCGAGTAAGGTCATACAAACTCATGGTAAAGGTACTGGTCGTGTTGGATGAGTGCACAACCTTATTTCTTCCCGGAGCTGTCGTAAAATGTTAAGAGTATGAAGTTATTTATCGGAAAACGGAGAAATTTTGAATATTACGGTTTAAAAAATACCTTCTAATTTAAATAGGTAAATTCGCTATTATCTATTTAAAATACCTAAGGACGATCGACTTCTTGAAAATTAATTTGATGATAAGCTTTTTTCCCGTAATTCGATGCTCCTCAACGGTATCAAATCACGAACTTTCGTAGAAGACGAAATTATAAATATTTAGCGGCCGTGAATTTATACTATGTTCCTCGAATTTCTTGTAGGTTTGAGCACTTAAATGATCATGTACTATCTTAATTAAAACATCTTAACTTATTTTGAATCTACACAGACAGGGTATTATATTAGTAATTGTACGAAAATAGATAGATAGATAAACACTTTATTCATTCCCACAATTTACATGGCATACATTAAGAAGAGAAACATGCACCTTAAGGACTAACATGATTATTAATCAGAAAAAAAAATAGAAAACAAATAAACTAAAAGTGATAGAATATGAGCCATGTGTTGTGGCAGAGAATGGGCGCTCAGCATAATGATGCGGCAGGTAGCCACATCGCTGATATTCTGCCAATAAATAAACTTTTTAACGTAATAATATCTTGCATGGTTAGGTACCTATTCAGTCGCAATCCGTCCGATGTAGCAAGGCATATGGCGAAACCAGCTAGGCGACACCTGTCAAAATTACATACAGACAGATCAGTCATTTCTAGTATTGACAATTACATTTAGATCGATTTCACGGGCTCGAAAACGTTAAATAATTACTCCATTGCCATGTAATGTCATCGGTCATTATCAATTGTAAAAACGAAAGTTGTCCACCCGGTGGTCAATAGCTAGCGGCTTATGTACATGTAAGTTATGTTTTTATTGCATGTATTTATAGTTACGGAAACACTGTTTATGCGGGTTACTAGACAAATTCAAAATTAGCTATGTGACCCTTCACTTTTGATATAACCACCGAGAAGACGCGAACCTAAATCTGATAATGACCCTCATACAAATAACGATACTCAATACGTTTATTACACATAATGGTTATACAGATGGAAGTAAATAGTTTAAGTATCACATCATATACTGTTGGGCGCTGCAAACAAGAATAAGAAGGTAGGCACTTACATAATATTATGACGACCGGTTTAGCCTAGTAGGTAGTGCACCTGCCTGTGAAGCTGACGGTCCTGGGTTCGAATCCCGGTCAGGGCAAATATTTGTGTGATGAGCATGAATATTTGTTTCTGAGTCTTGGATGTTTTCTATGTATTTAAGTATTTATATCTATTAAATATATCGTAGTCCAGTACCCATAACACAAGCCTTCTTGAGCTTACTGTGAGGCTAGTTCGATTTGTGTAAGATTGTCCTCTAATATTTATTTATTTATTTATTATTTATTTATTATGCAAGTATAATATACAGCAAAAACTTATAATGATGTTACACATTTTTTTCCCATAGACCTATCTTCTAATATTCGTTCAAGTAATACGTTTTCAAAACTAATAATTATTGAAGTTTGTGAATGAAAACTCTATATTTTTTCTCGTTTAATTGTTCGGGAAATTTATTATATATTTTTATCACACAACATTTGAAAGCAAGCTTAATAACAGTAATAGTATTATTACTAAGTTAATACCAATTTGTATTACCTACGTTTACAATTCAATCAGATTTCATAGAATTAATGAATGTTTACAGAAGCTAATGACCCAAGTAACACAGCATGCTGAATAAGGTTTGAATAACAGCAATTCGCAAATGTTTACACCTCTTATCAGCAATAATCTCCATAACGTGTGAGTAAAGGCTATTAATATAGCCAAATTTTGAATAATATTATCTTTAGATCTTTAATACTTTTTTAAGCTTGTAAAAGTTGAATTAAGGTGGGTATCATACCACAGTATTACTAAGCTATTACCCTTTACATCGCTGTTATACAGGTTAAAGCATTATAAAATGTGCCCAAATTGCTTGAATAACAGCTGAATAGACATTTACTCAAACTTTATTCAACATGACTGTGTTACTTGGGGAGGGTAGTCGTCAGTTAAACTACAAATAGACGAAATATATCGCCAAATGAAATTGAAGATATCCGATTAACTAAAAAAATGACTCCACGAACAAATGTTTTACGAGTATAGTGAATTTTATAACCGACCACACACATTATAACTGTTATAATTATTTCCTTAAAAATTGACATTTGTTATCTCTACACGCGAATATTTAATGAATTGCTATAATTATATTTTATAGCTTTAAATAATTAATATATATTATCAATAAGTACAATTTATAATACATGACTTGTAACAATTGTTGTAAATAAATAATTTCATTTCATTTCATTTCATTTAATTTTCATTTCATTTCATTTTTATTTCATTTCATTTCATTAACTAATTACCCACTTGGTTAGCTTCAGTTCCCAGAGCAAGAACAAATTTAAAGGCTTATACAATTCGTATAAATTAATTTCCTCGTAATTATACAACTACAGGTATTCCCTGCGACTTTATCCGCATGGATCCTTATCTCCATAGAAAATTTTAAATCAAAATCAAACATTTATTCTGGAAATAGGCCACCAGGGCACTTTTACATGTCAAAATATTAATTTACAATTTAAGAAAGTCTGACTATAAGAAGTAATACATTTTTCATGACAAAATATTAATTTACAGTTCAAGAATAAATAAATAAATAAATATTAGAGGACAATCTTACACAAATCGAACTAGCCCCACAGTAAGCTCAAGAAGGCTTGTGTTATGGGTACTAGACGACGATATATTTAATAGATATAAATACTTAAATACATAGAAAACATCCAAGACTCAGAAACAAATATTCATGCTCATCACACAAATATTTGCCTTGACCGGGATTCGAACCCAGGACCGTCAGCTTCACAGGCAGGTGCACTACCCACTAGGCTAAACCGGTCGTCAATAATAATTTCCAAGAAGGAATAATAATTTCCAGTTTACAATTATAACAAAATTAATGTCATACAGTGAAGATAAATTTGCAAAGTTATCTATTACAAATAATACAACATCAGTAAAGTTAGAGATGTATAAGGTCTCAAGATTAAATAAGAAGTATAACGAAATTAATATAATATGCCAGAGATGTACATGGTCTCTGAGCGTCAAAATTAAAATTAATTTAATATTGTTAGAGATGTATATGGTCTCTAAGTCACTGATAATAAAAACGAATCCACAGCAGGATGATGACTCTCGTCAATCCCCTATAAAAAGACACTAGTATTAACGTAGTCACTATGTCCTAGCAAGCATGAACAGACCGTAGGTTGAAGTCGCCAATAGAATGCCATTTGCGATCCCGCGGTGCACTACTGAAGGCGTAGCCGCTTGTTGGGCTATTAGACGAAAGTACGGTCTAACCGGATAGTCCGTCATACTCACCCCAGTCTTTCTCCGGGTGGGATACGTTAACGTATTTGCCCAACGTTAAAAAAAAGGTTAAAGTAGCTCAAATATATGACGACCGCTTTAGCCTAGTTGGTAGTGACCCTGCCTTCGAAGCTGGAGGTCCCGGGTTCGAATCCCGGTCAGGGCATGTATTTGTGTGATGAACACGAATATTTGTTCTTGAGCCTTGGGTGTTTTCTATGTATTTAAGTATCTATTTATCTATATAAGTATGAATATCATCACTTGGTACCCATAGTACAAGCTTTGCTTAGTTTGGGACTAGGATGATTTGTGTAAGATTGTCCAAAAATATATATTTATATTTTTAATATCCCCCCGGATTTATGAAATAAAAACGGATCTCAAACTATGATGTGCATGCCATCGTCCAAGCGGGTGGTCAGTTCAGCTGTTTCAACAAAAAAGTATTTTTAATTTTATTCCTTTTTTCTACATCACCTAAGCACTAAATTTATTTCGTAGCTGTGGAATAAATAGGATATGTACATTATCAATTGTATCATGGCAGATTGAAAAAATTGTGTAAACAGAAAATCTCATTTCTTTGCAAATTCGAACCACCCGGTAAATCATTAATCAATATCATCAGTAAACAGTTTGCTTACTCAAATTAATTCATTTATTATTAAAACAATATTCCATAAAAACCGATTTCAGTGCTCAGTAACTAGCTTGCACGGAATTCCTTTAGGGTATTCATCAATCATAATTTATTACGGTACTGTTATCATGGCCCCGAATAATCGCTCATATCCGAAACACCTTCCTCGAGGTTCGTCCACACTGGGCGAAAACAACCCATAAACATTTTATGTTAATTTGCTGGAACACTCCATTAAGCACCTAAGCATAATATTTTGTTGTAAAACAGGTTTAATTAATGTTTGAGGAACAAAATGTTTGTGAGTACGCATCTATTTTCTCTATACGGTTGAGAGTGAATTGTTCAATTTTTCTTGACCGTTTGCTGAGAATGAATGACTTGCATTTTAAATCACAATAAAAAAAATAAAAAAAATTAGAATGAAGGAAAAATTGAAAAATGTAGGCACCGAGCAGTATTCGAACCTAAAACACCAAGAAACATTGGGCAAAAAAAAACACCAAGAAACATTGGGCATTCAAAGAAAAAAAAGAAGTTTCCTGTTTCATGCATTCTGCAATATCACGCTTTGTGTCCGAGAAGTTCGAAAAGCAAAAAAAACCGGTCATGCGTTATATTACATCATATCAAATGAACTACATAAGTATCTAATGGTATTTGTATTTTTATCATTCGATAGATCAATCTCGCTAGATAGATTATAATCACCAGTTTTTCAAATCTTACTGTGGCATAGAAACAAAACATAATCAAAAACACTACGTAGGCAGTAAGCACTCACCGTGTCACTACGAGCTACGGTACACTGGCCGTATTACCGTACTGAATCGCTTCAGATACAGTTAAACAGACAAGCTACAGTCGACCAAAAATCACCCCGAGTGGGAATCAAGGTCTCTTATCATAATAATCATAATCCTTCATCGCACCATGGTATACAAGTTGTTACATTATATAACTTTGCAAGTTTATCTTCACTGTATGATATTAATTTTGTTATAATTGTAAACTCGAAATTATTATTCCTTCTTGAACTGTAAATTAATAATTATTTTGATATGAAAAATGTATTACTTATTATAGTCAGACTTTCTTAAATTGTAAATTAATATTTGACATGTAAAAGTGCCCTTGTGGCCTATTTGCAGAATAAATGTTTGATTTTGTTATACTATCCTCTCATGGAGCCGTTTCGGGTGTAGCAATTGTAAATATACACATTATATATTAAAGTAAGTATCTCTAGATTGTAATAAATACCTAAATAAAATATGGCACAAAATGATCCTTAATTAAGAAATTATTATTATAAAAATCTTCAAGTGTATAGTAGGTTTTTTTGTAAGGAATTACTTCAACTTTCTTGCATATACTGTATCTTTTTCCTCTTTCTTGCAAGCCGCCCCAAATTCCTAGAAAAATTATGTCGTTTTCATTTCTAGCAGTTTCTAAATCCACATGCTTCTCAAGCCAGTGTTAATATTTGGAACAATATAATATTGAGTTATACAAGCGTGTCAAGCAAATATGTAGTGTATGAATAACAACACGATCGCCCGCTGTGCCTTTACCATGAGTTTGCATGACCGTACTCGCTAGCGACTGCGTAAAAATTTGTATGGGCAAAAGTACAGCGCCTCTGGCGGTTACGCAATAGAACTAAGAATCGGCAAACTAAATCGTTTACGCATTCGCTAGCGAGTACGGTTATACAAACTCATGGCAAAGGCACAGTGCCTTTACCATGAGTTTACATGACCGTAATTGCTAGCGACTGCGTAAAAAATTGTATGGGCAAAAAAACAGCGCCTCTGGCGGTTACGCAATAGAACTAAGAATAAGCATACTAAATCGTGTACGCTGCCGCTAGCGAGTACAGTTATACAAACTCATGGCAAAGGCACAGTGCCTTTACCATGAGTTTACATGACCGTACTCGCTAGCGACTGCGTAAAAATTTGTATAGGCAAAAGTACAGCGCCTCTGGCGGTTACGCAATAGAACTAAGAATCAGCATACTAAATCGTTTACGCTGCCGCTAGCGAGTACAGTTACACAAACTCATGGCAAAGGCACAGTGCCTTTACCATGAGTTTACATGACCGTACTCGCTAGCGATTGCTTAAAAATTTGTATGGGCAAAAGTTATTAGTAATAATTATAACATTACAACTTAGTTACTATTTTCATAACTATGACATTAGATTTTGACTTCAAATTTTCCTCTTGAAATTCAGATTTTATTCTAGAAACTGTCTAGATTATACTATTTTTATGTTTTTATTTTACATATTGACGATCTCTTTGTGAATTTATTATACTCTCTTTTGGCATACATTACAGTAATTCATGTGTTTTTTAATTTCATATGCATCAATAAATTGCTTTGAATAATTAGATTCAATTTATGTAATATATAACTGACGATTCAACAGTGCTTGTTGCTAGGCCTATTTAAATAAAGAATATTTTGAGTTTGAGTTTGAGTACAGCGCCTCTGGCGGTTACGCAATAGAACTAAGAATCAGCATACTAAATAGTTTACGCAGATGCTAGCGAGTACGGTCATACAAACTCATGGTAAAGGCACTGGTCATCAAGTGTCAGTGTGGACGCCTCCGTCCCCTCCTTAATGCAAGCGAAGAAAATTGGATTCTTTATTCTCGCGTGGGTAACTTGATATTGTGTGAATTATGGAAATTGCTGCGCTAAATTGTTGATTTATTACCATCATATATGATTGGTTGCCGAATTGTTTTATCTAAGAAATTGCTTGTTATTTTTGTTGTTATAAATGATTGGCGTTGCGTGAAGAGGCGTTAAACACAATAGTGGGTGGAAAGCCAGATTGCTTATATAGGTAATACCTCCACCTTGCAGAAGACCACAGCCATATTAACATTATCTACTATACAAGTATGTAGTGTTGTGTTCCTGGAGGTGAGTAAGGTTGCCAGAGCTCCCGAGGATGCACTGTGTTGAGAGCGAGGGACCTAAATTTGTCTCTTTTGTTATCAACACAGTGCATCCTCAAATTTTGTAAAGGGTCGGCAACGCTTACGTAACTCCTTTGGAGTTGCGGGCGTCAATAAGCTGCGGTGGCCGCTTACCATCAGGTGGACCGTAAGCTTGTTTGCCACCGGCGTTGTATAAAAAAAAATGCCTGTTATTATAGCACTCAATTATTGACGTGTGTCAGAGAAAACTTTCCATTTCAAAATACAAAACAATATATTTAGGTTACCTTTGTTCTTAGGGTCAGGAAATCTAATATTTCTATCTAGGAATCAAATATTTATTTTGTAAATAGGCCACAATGTCACTTTTACATGTCACAAGTAATAAATATTTATGATAATTACTTCCTCTAATTTAGTCGGTAGTTACTAAGATCTTGTTTTTTTTTTCTATATTATGTTAATAAATTAGAATTATCTGCAAAATAATGTTGTTGGCGAGGGTCGGGTCTTGGATGGGTGACCGCTTTGAGTGATTACTAACTGAGCGCTAATTCGTTGATCCCGGCTGCTGTCTATGGCTGCTGTCGTTTAGCCAATTTGGAGGCCTTCGGGCGGTTTGAGAGGTTCCTAAAAATCAAGTTCATTGCCCACTAACTTGAAAAAGGGAGTCGAAGTTGCACCACGTCCGTAGGAAATATCCACCGCTAACGTGAACCCTGGGTGGTGCTAAAAGTGCAAAAAACTGGCAACCTTATTGTTTTAAGTTATCACGGTTAGAAATAATTGCCATACGATAAATATAATAAATAAATAAAAAATAATTTTTTTTGGATAATCTTACACA
The DNA here is from genome assembly GCA_963556455.1 of Epiblema foenella. Taxonomy (NCBI): domain Eukaryota; kingdom Metazoa; phylum Arthropoda; class Insecta; order Lepidoptera; family Tortricidae; genus Epiblema; species Epiblema foenella. Next base: position 934,969 of record OY747108.1, on the reverse strand, counting down.
AATCAACCTAGTCCCAAACTAAGCAAATCTTGTACTATGGGTACCAAGTGACGATATACATACTTACATAGATAAATAAATACTTAAATACGTAGAAAACATCCAAGACCCAGGAACAAATATTCGCGTTCATCACACAAATACACCCTGACCGGGATTCGAACCCGGGACCTCCAGCTACGAAGGCAGGGTCACTACCAACTAGGCTACAGCGGTCGTCAAACATAAATAACATTAACTAGTTCCAACGCCAAATCTTGGGACTTTGGAATTCACTAACTGTTGAAATTAGACGTGCTAAAACTCTTCCCATGTTTAGAAATAAACTAGTGGCTCTGTGAGCTATAGACCTCGTGAGTGAGTTTTTTTTATCATTTCCAAAATCTGACATTATAAAAACGATCAATTATGAATATCGAACCTGCTAACACAATTTCACGAGAAGCGGTTGAAAACTGCGACCTGTAGAGGAGAACAAACCGAAATTCGGACGCAGAAACTTACAAAATCTTTGAAATAAAATTGTTTTTGAAAATTTCCAAAAACTGGCTAGACAAAAAAATCTATATAATTATCGGACGAATCACGTAACTTTATGTACTAACGGTAGATAGATTTTACTGTCAATTTTGAAGTATAAATGTAGTGTAAATCTACCTAACGGTAGTACAAAAGTTACGTGATTACCTCGCAGTTCACAAAATTTCACGAGAATCGTTTGCGAAATGCGACCTGTAGAAGAAAACAAACCGCTGAACAAACATACTTTTTTTAATTTCCAAAAACTTATTCAACAAAAAAGATCTGTATCCAAACTCCTTACAAAATTTTACGAGAATCGGTTGTGAAATGCGACCTGTGCCTTTACCATGAGTTTACATGACCGTACTCGCTAGCGACTGCGTAAAAAATTGTATGGGCAAAAGTACAGCGCCTCTGGCGGTTACGCAATAGAACTAAGAATCGACATACTAAATCGTTTACGCAGTCGCTAGCGAGTACGGCCATGCAAACTCATGGTAAAGGCACTGTAGAGGAGAACAAACCGAAATTCGCCCACAGAAACTTACAAAATCATTGACAAAAAAATTGTTTTTGGAAATTTTCAGATACAGAATTGACGAGAACAAACGGAAATCCGGAAATCCGGACATACAAAAGCATTTTTGTCGAAGCTGAAGCAGAGACTTTCGTTTCACTCGGTCAATTAGGAGGATCACTATTTATCTCTTCGTAAATATTCACTAATGTATCTTTTGTCGTTTGTAAGTCTGTTATGAAAGAAAGAAAAAACATTTATTCGTGGCATAGATACAGTACAAATAAACATAACACCAAAATACAGAAAATAGCCACTAAATGGCCCCAAATCAGCGTAGTGCTAGCCATTGGCTAGCGCTGGTCTTCCTCTGGGACCACAAGAAGTGTTAGTTGAAAAGTTTGATTATCTCGAAAACCAAGGGACTTTTACTAAACCTGAAAGTCATTTTTTTGGACCAGCTTTTATCGGTGGTCAGAAGCTTGTCCATTATTTACTGGACATCCTGTATAAGTTCACGACTGAATTGCAGAAGAGGACTGGCAGAGCACGTGAAATTTAATTTTCAACTTGTCGTAACTTAATTTACGTAGACGCAACAGCATCAGCCTGTTTATATATTTTTTTATCTAAATATATTGCTATAAGGGTGACAGTCTTTCTGAAGTTGAAACCGTAATCTATTAGTACCGATAATATCAGGGTGGTTTACAATTTATAAAGCAATTTTAAATTAAAAACTCCCTTGGTCTGAAACTCGAGCAATATAATAAATGCTAGAGGTCCGGCCGTCGCGGCTGGTTCTCATGATTAACGGCCACGCTCCGTAATCCGTCATGATCCGTAACATGTTTAGCAATACTCGACCTTAAAAACGACAGTGACCCGTTTATTATATTTCAATTAGTGTAGCATTCATCTTTGACCGTTGAAAATAAAAACACACAGATAGTAACGAATGAGTCGAGTGTTACGAGAACGTACTAATTTGAAAAAGTTTTGAACTGAATTTTATTTCAAAAGTATTGTTTTTTTTCATAATACTTTAAGCTACTAATAAAGATTTTTTTGATTTTATTTTATGTAAGTAATAATAGAGTGCAGGCGGAAACAAACGTTTTTGCTTGAAGTTTGTCGTTTTGAGTGAGGTTTGAAGCGATGTTTCATAAACCGTTATTTCATACTACCATGCATGTCATGTGATGTGTGTGTGATGTGAGAGTGTGTGTGTTTGTGTGTGTGTGTGTGTGTATATATGTGTGTGTGAGCGTGCGTGCGTGCGTGCGTGCGTGCGTGCGTGCGTGCGTGCACTACACTACTTACACTACACTAGTTTTATTTACATGATATATCATTCTTCGTAATACCTAACAGTATCAGCAATTCCCGGGATCTTAACATAAACATATCAATCTCCAAAACTGACGATTCTTGCGCAATCTCAATGCGCTAAATTGTTTGTTTTCATAGGTTTTTTAAGTCCGATGTAAGCCTGGAAACGTTATTTTTTATAACTGTTATTTTAATTTTTTGCAAGTTAGATGTAAAATTAAATAAATATCATGACAGTATTAAAAAACTGTACAAGTTTGCACTATTTTAGGAAATAGAACGGTATTTTACAGACCCGTATTTGAGTGTTTTTATCTGAAAAGGGTCCTTACGGGAAGTTAAGTATTTATTACGGGACAACGGAACCGGAGCACGGTTCGGACACCGGACACCTCGCCCTGGGACTGGGACCGTTCGCTCGTTTAATTATTTACTTGCCGCTTTAAATATAAACTTACTCGTGAAATACGACGACCACTTTAACGTAGTTAGTGACCTTGGGTACAAAGCTGGCCGACCCTGGTTTGAATCCCGTGCCATTACCATGAGTTTGCATGACCTTACTCGCTAGCGACTGCGGCAACGATTAAGTATGCCGATTCTTAGTTCTATTGCGTAAACGCCAGAGGCGCTGTACTTTTGCCCATACAAATTTTTACGCAGCCGCTAGCGAGTACGGTCATGTAAACTCATGGTAAAGGCACCTGTCACGGAATATATTCAAAATCAAAATTAAACATTTATTCTGCAAATAGGCCACAAGGGCACTATTACATGTCAATATTTTAATTTACAATTTAAGAAAGTCTGACTATAATAAGTAATACATTTTTATGTCAAAATATTAATTTACAGTTCAAGAAAGAATAATAATTACGAGTTTACAATTATAACAAAATTAATGTCATACAGTGAAGATAAACTTGCACAGTTATCTATTACAAATATTACAACATCAGTAAAGTTAGAGATATAGAGATATATAAGGTCTCAAGATTAATCAAGGAGTATAATGAAATTAATATAATATCCCAGAGATGTACATTGTCTCTGAGCGTCAAAATTAAGATTAATGTAATATTGTTAGAGATGTATATGGTCTCTAAGTCACTGATAATAAAACTAACGAGCAGACGGATCGCCTGATGGTAAACAATTACCATCGCACATGAACACCTGCAACATCAGAGGAGTCGCAAGTGCGTTGCCGGCCTTTGTGATGATATAGTGTAAAAGTTATTAAGTACCTACGGTACATAGAGGAGGTAGACAGAAGTGGAGCGGAGGTTACAAACAACATTAGTCACCTGTCAAGCGAACCCTTCCGACAAAGAGTACGGAAGGATGGTAGACTATTTTGTTGGTTTAAGAGGCCTTATAAGTTTCAAAATGTTTTGATTTCAAATTATGACAAAAGTATTGATAATACCAATAAAGTTATTAAAGGATACGATAATTTTATCAAAGTTTTAGATAGTAACATAGCCATTTTTTGATTTTATTGTTTTTAGTAGAATTTAAACCGAAAAACAAGTTTTTAGCTAGGAAATGGTCGATTTGGAGTGTTATTTGAAACGATATTTCATAATGAAACATCCAAAAAATACATTTAAAGTTTGTGACATAAGGTCGCAAGAGTCCTGTTCTAGATAAGTAACATTGAGAAAATGTCAAGATACGTGTCAATTCAAACAGAAAATGGCGTAAATAGATGAACGTTTTTAACTGATAAGGACCCTTAAGTAAGGATGTCACTTCCGTCTTGAAAAATCGATTATAAAATAATGGATTATTTTGCTCCGAATTAAAATCGATTAATATACAATCGATTTTTAAAGAAATAATAACGTTTTTTTTTAGTAATCGATTTTTTATTGACCGAGTGAAACGAAGGTCTCTACTTCCGCTTCGACAAAAATGCTTTCGTATGTCCGGATTTCCGTTTGTTCTCATCTATGCGACCTGCATTTCTCAACCGCTTCCCGTGTTTGTTAGCAGGTTCGATATTCATAATTGATCTTTTTTATGAGGTCAGATTTTGGAAATGATAAAAAAACTCACTTACGAGGTCTACAGCTGACAGAACCACTGGTTTATTTTTGTCAGTTTCTTTTTTTTGTCACTTGATTGATAATTTGATCCTTCTTTGAGAAAAATCGAAATCATTGATTTTCTTAAGATTGAGTCGTTAAGCCGAGTTAGAGGCTCCGGACTGCTTGATAAGTTCTAACAGTCAAGTTGCCCACTCACTTGACAAGGGGGGTCGAAGTTACACCACGTCCATAGGTAGTACCCACCACGACCCTACACGTACCTCTGGGTGGTGCTAAAAGTGCAACAAAACTGGCAATCGTTACTGTCTTCGCAAAGATCTCACGGTTCGAAATAATTGCCATACAATAAATCCTCCACCATCCTCCTCCCCATTCCATATCCTCACCATTTAGATGGTTGGCAGTCCAAAACTGTGAAGTGTGAGTATGGAATGAACTATCGCCTGCGGTATTTCCGGACCGATATGACCTTCAAACCTTCAAGAAAAGAGCATATTCCCTTCTGAAAGACCGGCAACGCACTTGCGACTCCTCTGGTGTTGCAGGTGTTTATGGGCGACGGTAATTGTTTACCATAAGGCGATCCGTCTGCTCGTTTGCCCCCATAACATAAAAAAAAATGTTTTTCTTATTTAATATTAACATCCCTATTTGCATTGGAATGCTAATTGTAATAATTTTAATACAAAAACGAAGAATAATTGTGCTCGATCTCAGCAGCTTTGGTGTTTAAATTTATTAACTGTCGTCTACCGGTCCCTGGGATCCGCGGGATCGTAATAAAATAATGCTATTGTTTATTTTTTTCACCGGGAGACAACGGCTTAAAATATATTTGTATTTGTACGTGATTACATTTATTTGTTTGTCATTAATTTATCATTGCCGACGTCTGGAAAGTTTGCAGACATTGACGAAACAAACAGTATCAAACGTGCCGGCTGCCTCTTGTTGAATGAGCAATCATATCTGCCAGACTAAGGCGGCAAAAATATGTGACATCTGGCGTCTCCCTAATACAATAAATACCAAATACCTAAATAGCGTAAAGAGTCAAGTATAACATTTTCATTGTATCTAGTTGACACAGTTCTTGCAGGAAAGCATATCAAACGATTCGACATGTTTTGTTTTCTTGTGTAACTACACATTGTAGATACCTATTGTTATTTTTTCCTCGTTTTTCTTTAAGTAGGTTAAGTGGCATCATCGTAATAAGCATATTTTGAAGAAAATGACTGACTGTCGAGTTTCTTTCGGCGGCGTTTCTTCTCGGTAGTGGTCTCATGAGAAACGCTAGTAGTTTTTGACTTGTAAAAGTGCCTTTGCGGGCTACTTGCAGAATAAAGTTCATTTATTTCATTTACAAATGGGTGGATCAACTATTCTTTGTTGCTCGTTACCTGGGGTCACTCTTTAAAACAGTGTTTTAAGCCGTCGTCTCCAGGCGAAAAAAAATAAAAATAGCGATAGGCGACCCACGCGCGGGCAGCTTTCTCGCGCAAAGAATTGCCATCGCAATGAGGGCTATCGCGTATGAATTCGCCGCTAGAGGCGCTAGTGTAGCGCGAGGTCTCCGAAATAAATGAATCTATCTATCTATAGAAAAACCTGCGGTTATTTAATTTAGGGTGACCCGAAATTTTTGCCCTCGAGTGTATTAATTTAATTCTATATTCTTAACTGTGGCATGTACAGTCACCTCACAATAGGATTAATATCTTAGTATTCTTTTTTTACTCAGCTTACTAAAACAACGCATTATTAACCGACCCAATTAAGTTAAAAAGATGGTATATTGCCTCATCTAAACTCTGTCAAGAGGAAATTTAATAAAACTGCACATAGTCAGATATTTATCGAGATCAGTCTAAAAACGCGATTCCCGAAATGTTGCATCCCGTTTTGACGTGAGCGAAAGACATAAGTGTGATGAGAGACTTCACTGTTCTCATTTGATTTTATTTTTTAGACTGACGCTCAGAGACCTTATACATCTCTGAGGATATTTATTTATTAGATTTTATTTTCATGTTGACGTGTTATAGATATAGCTCAAAATATTTTGTTATGATTAGTGTACCTACTTTATTACCTTTTATCTTGACACTTAGAGACCTTATACATCTCTAACAAATCTCGATTGTTATTAGTTTCTTAGTCTTATTTTTGACATGTAACACTACATTTAATTAATGATATTTTGATTATTGTATTATTTTTATTTGATGTACCTAGATAGATTTTGAGTTGTAAAAGTGCCCTTGAGGCCTATTTGCAGAATAAATGTTTTGATTTTGATTTTGTGTGTCTTTCACGGGTGGCGTTGTACCGAATCGAGGCATCCCCTGAATTATCGCTGAGCGGCCAATAAACGCCTTAACAACTCGCGTGAACGCACTAAGGAAGACTTATGACTATGACAACCCTCGTCAAGCGGTGCGGCATTCACTAGTCGCTTCTCATCACCTCACTAAACTCGCCTTTAGTGTCTTGACACCGATAAGGAAAGGGTTAGTAAACGGAACGTACTTAATATTAGCCTTGCATTACTATTAAGAGTAAGTAGTTTCTTTTGTAACATTTGTCACGGAATTGGTTTAGTTTTTTGTTATTTAATGTTTTTATTCAAAAAGTTCTTATTAATTGGTAAATTATACACACTGTTCTCCGAATACTAAATTTATTTATATTAGTATGTTCTAAGATACTGGAATAAGTTGTGGTTACCTTTAATTGGATAAGCATCAACTTATAATATTACCTAAGTTATCCACGCATGTATGGTGTATTATCTGTTGGTGATCCTTAATAAATAAATAAATAAATAAATAAAGAGTACATCGGAATGTCTGTCAAATTAGACCAGCTTGACAGGACTGGCTTCCCACGAGGCGGCTTGACCCACACCGATAAACAATGGGTTAGTAGGACCGTAATTACAAAAAAAGATTAATTATAGGATCACTCAACTGTTTCCGATGTAAAAATTCAAACTATTTTCAACCTTATTTTTATACAGCGTATATAGTTTTTATAAGTAATTAGGATTCATTAATAAATCGAAATGAACTACCAATTACGCAGAGGTTTTATTAATACACAACAAAAACGAGCAAAAAACAAACAACACAATAATATAAAGCATTATAAATAAAAAAATGCCCAAGTCTTCGTTGCTCGGTAGGGTTCCCAGAAGGCTGGCCGCATTGCCACGCTGGATAGCTATGCTAATCTGCTGGGCGAAATAGTGGCCAGCCCTCTGGTCACCGGAAGCCTCTATAAGGCGGGTGCGCCAAAGTTCACATAAAATTGCTACTTCGATTATTGGAAGTCCGAAAATGTTTGCTATATAATTTTATATCATAATGATCATTACTTATAACTTGTCTTTGCGCATAACTATCGTAACACTGAATCATTTAATAATGTTAATTTTCATTTATTTTTAAAATATAACGATTTTAAATAATAAAATTTTAAATCATATTTATTTTTTAACAACGACAAATTAGTAATAAAAATTTATATAATATTTATTTTAAACTTTACCTGGTTTTATTTATAAACTGTCAGGTATCTTCCACACCACATTCAACTTGCTATCAAAATAGAAATACAGTCCCAGAGTCGGGATAGGTACGACGACGAGCGAAGCGAGGAGGAGTGTTAGGTGTCTTTTTTTCCTCAGAGCGGAAAAAGGAGCCCCGCGAAGCGGGGCTCCGTCGACTCCTTGGCGGGTCGAAATCGCTTAATAAGTGCGTACCCACAATGTACTACAAAAAATCGCTGTGTACGTTCCAATACACCCATACTTTATATGTTATGCTTTCAAATACTTATACAATATAAGTTTATAATTATTAAGTTTATTTTAAAAATCATCATGAGTTGTGATGAATAGTTGGAAATGACATTATGTTGTTAAAAAATCTGCCTAAATATAATTATGAGTAATGATGTTGGTAATACAAATGTATATACAACAAATTTGTAGGCAAAAAAATTATGACAAATGATTACTATGATCAAAAAGCGTTATTATGAAAAATAATATGACAAGTAATGTTATGTAAGCCAATATGGACCCCTATAAGGCGCCTAGCAATGTCCTTATAGAGGCGACGAGCACTTGGACCCCATGGCCCCAGGGTCTCAACCCCAAACCGCAGAGGTTGATTTAAAAATAATTAAATAGCAGAAAAACAAACAGACATAATAGGCACGCTGTTGTGATTGATATGTGGAAAATAAAATATCGAAAGGGTTACCCGTTCACTCATCTCTAAGGGGATATAATTTCCTGAGACCCCACGAAAGGACCAAATATGGTCAATGGAAAATAAGTCAAATTTCGAAGTGACAGAGTTACATTTGTCGCACTGGTCGTCTGGGCAGAGCAGCGTTTCAAAGAATGCAATATTTTTGCTTACACGACCTAAAAAGCGCGTAATGAGAGCTATCGTTTTTGTGCTCACCAGTTGGCGCCACTGTCGAGTAAGGTCAAAAATTGTTATTAGTTATTATGGGCATGAGAACGAAGTTTACATTTAAATCATATTTTATACCTTAAAACCGTACCGTAAAAACATCGAACATCCCGCGTTGTAGCGCAGTCCCGCTTTGTTCGGAAAAAAAGGACATTAAGTTTTCAAAAGACAAAACTGTCTCAAAGCACTGACAGTCATTGACCCGTAACTCATATTTGCCATAATCAAGCTCAGTGCCTTTACCATGAGTTTACAGGACCGTACTCGCTAGCGACTGCGTAAAAAATTGTATGGGCAAAAATACAGCGCCTCTGGCGGTTACGCAATAGCACTAAGAATCGGCATACTAAATCGTTTACGCAGTCGCTAGCGAGTACGGTCATGCAAACTCATGGTAAAGGCACAGGTATTGCAAAATACTCACCATATTGTTCCAATTTGATATTAACCGGCGTAGCGCAACCACAAAGAGTGACATTTGACATTTCGGAGACCTAACGCTACACTAGCGCCTCTAGCGGCGAATTCATATGCAATAGCCCTCATTGGAGATCAGCCTAGCTAACACGATTGTATTTATGTCCGTATAACAAATTAAGAACTGAACCATCTGACGAAACATTCAAACGTCAACTTTTTATTAGAAACCCCGTTATATTCCATTAGCGAATACATGGAAATAAAATATAGTTGACATTGTTTAATTTAATTTAATATTATTGATTTAATTTAATTCTTGTTTTAATATTTACTTTGACGATCATTACGAGATATTGATATTTAATTCCTTTTTAACCGTGTTTGGAGTACCAAAAATATTAATATATTCATGACGATCCTCTCAGGTGAATTTTATCATACTCATTGTATTATTTAACTGCTATTTTATTCATTGATTTTTAATTTATTTTGTTTTATTTAATGTTATTGACGATCACAATAGAGATTCCTGTGAATTGACATGTAATTTATATTGTGATCTTATATTGTGAATAAATGAATCTGAATCTAACGTTTGTCCCCGGAGTAGGGAATGCAATCCCGATCCCGAGATCTCGGGTAATTTTTCGGGATCAATCCCGACGCATCATATGACGAGATCCCGTTCGAGATTGACGGGATTGGGATACTATTAATACCCTTTGTTTTTTAAGGAGTCATTTTCAAAATCACTCGTCTTAAGTAACTACTTCCTAATTCCTTTGAAATATGTTTATTATTTTGATTACCTAATTTACCTATGTTATTTCCTTAAAACCTGATAATTATTTTTGGTTGGTAAGATTAAAGAATAAAGGTTTTTATTTTCTTTCGAGTAATATGTTGTTTTACTTAACCTCACTATCACAATCAAGCAGTTATTAGCTTTTTTAGTCATCCAAATTTATTATTTTTTTAAAACTAGACGGGATCCCGAAAATTCCGGGATCCCGCGGGATTAGAAATATCAATCCCGCGGGATCCCGGAATTTTCGGATCTCGAATTTGCAATTTCGAGTCGGGATTGCATTCCCTAATAGAGATTCCAGTAAATTGACATGTAATTTATATTGTGAATAAATGAATCTGAATCTAACGTTTGTCGTCGGAGGAAGAACTAGCCCGACTTACACTGGTTCTTCTGTTGAGAGGCGTCGTGAAGCGCCCCTGTCACTCGCGGCCAGCTACACGGAAAACGTTTTACTACGAGCAGCATTTCACTGGTTTCAATTTCACTGTTGCCTTGCCACGGATAATACGCTGACATTTTTGGCACACACGGTTCGATTAGTATATAGTTTGTTGAGGATTGTCGCGTCATGACTCATCTGTTTTGTGGATTATTTCCGATGGGGGATGTGTGGTTTGTTTTTGTTACATTTAAGTTTGATATGACTTGGTTTAGCAACATTGTATTGTGGCTGCGTTATTGCAGTGAGGGATTGAGGGCTATCGCGTATGAATTCGCCGCTAGAGGCGCTAGTGTAGCGTGGGGTCTCCGAAACGTCAAATGTCACTTTGTGGTTGCGCTACGCGGGTTAATATCTAATTGGAAAAATATGGTGACTATTTTGCAATACCTGAGCTTGATTATGGCAATTATGAGTTAAGGGTCAATGACTGTCAGTGCTTTGAGACAGTTTTGTCTTTCGGAAACTTATTTCCTCCTTTTTTCCGAACAAAACGGGACCTCGCTACAATGCGGTATGTTCGATATTTTTACGGTACGGTTTTAAAGTATTAAATATTATTTAAATGTAAACTTCGTTCTAATATCCATAATAACCAATAACATTTTTTGACAGCTGGACCTTACTCGACAGTGGCGCCAACTGGTGAGCACAAAAACGATAGCCCCCATTAGTTTGCAATGTGTTAACAAATACTTTTTCTTCAGAACTTGAGAATTATGGCATATTTCGACTCAAAATTATGAGTTGAGAACTCCGGAGCTCTGTATTCATCAGAGCCAGAGCTATCATTTAAATCCAAAATCAATCCCAGAACTTCTATAAAACTATCAGCATAAAGCGCTATGAAATGAAATAAGAAATACTCTAAATAATAGTTACACAGAAGGTCTTGCATCCATCTTCTCGCAGAACTTCTGGCATTCATTACACACAATCCATCACTAGCAAATATGTCGTAATTTGGTGCTGATTCAAGCACCGAGTTTGTGAGGTGCAAAGCTCACAAGCGGCCATTTTCTGCGAGACAACGTCCGCGCAGCCGGCGTCGCTAGCAGTATCTTCACCATGAGTTTGCATGACCGTACTCGCTAGCGACTGCGTAATGATTTAGTATACAGATTCTTAGTTCTATTACGTAACCGCCAGAGGCGCTGTACTTTTGCCCCTACAATTTTTTACGCCGTCGCTAGCGAGTACGGTCATGTAAACTCACGGTAAAGACTCAGGTGGCGACGACGAGCTTGAAAATGAAATCTAGGGGGCGAGGATAAATATGTACCTACAGACCCACCAACGGACCTGCTTACTAATTAAGGAAAGTAACACTACAAATTACACTTAAATTGTTTCTTTACCTGTGCCCCAGGTTTATACAACAAATGTTTCTCACACATAGATCCATTCCATCTGTCACTGAATAATTTCAAAAAAAAAATTACGCAATGTTTGATTAAAAACTTTAATTACTTTTTACCTTGATCTTGTTATAAACCAACCTGTGTAATTTTTAGATATAATTAATTAAAATAAGTTTTAAATTTTGCACTAACAACTATTACTTTTTAAGTAGCCTAGCAAACTGTTTTTCTTTGTATAATTGACATAACCCAGAATCACTAAAGAATTTATGTAAATGCGATTACCGCGACGTCTATGTAAGCTCACATTTTTTATATTATTCTATTGCATAAAATTGTTACATATCATTGTTAGTCAAGTTAATCTTTAGTCAAGTTATTACGTTTCATTAGTTATTATTGTCTATCAAAAAACACACACACATATACACTTCATCAAGTCCCAATTAATCCTTATAAATCGAAGTCAAAGTTATTCGTTTTTATTCTTCAGTTCATTCATATTACACGCACGTCTATGAATCTCAAAAAACTACCACCAGTTAAAATAAACCTGTGCCTCGAGAAGAACTGGCGTAAGAAACTCGGCGAGGTGTCATTTTTTCAAAACAATATACAATGTATATAAAATTACAGTATCATAATACTATAGAATTGCAATACAATGAAATGCTTTACAACTTCATTAAGTTCACACCATGGGCCATTGTCAGTTGTAAAAACAAAAGTTATCCAACCGGTGGTCAATAGTTAACGGCTTATGTACATGTAAGTTACGTTTTTATTGCAGCTGTGACTCCAATCCACAAAACCGGGGACAAAAGCAACTGCCACAACTACAGGCCGATATCGCTATTGGGGTCGTTATCCAAAATCTTGGAGAAGCTTGTAAACAAACGACTACTTAGCTACATAAATGCTAACAACTTACTAGCCAGCGCACAATTTGGATTTCGACAAGCACGCTCTACGGAGGATGCAGTCGTTTTGCTAACGGATATAATTTCCAAGCAAATAGACGAGAATAGAGCATGTGCCGGAGTGTTTCTTGATCTTGCCAAAGCATTTGACACGGTGTCTATCCCAATATTACTTAAAAAATTGGAACTTTCGGGTATCCGCGGGATCACATTAAATTGGATACGTAGCTACATGTCAAACCGAACGCAATGTGTCAAAATAGAGGGTAAAGTGAGTGAGTTAAGAGAGGTTTCCTATGGAGTCCCTCAGGGCAGTATATTGGGCCCTACCATGTTCTTGCTTTACATAAACGACTTGGCTTCTTTAGAACTTACAAATGCCAGTATTGTTTGCTACGCTGACGACACAGCCATCATCTTCCATGACACCTCTTGGGACTCGTTGCGAAACACCGCGGAGAGAGGTATCTCACGTGTGGCAAAATGGTTGCAAAATAACTTATTAACATTGAATACAGACAAAACAAAATGTATATGCTTCCACAAAACTGTTGCCTCTGCTCCCAAAAATCTATTCAAACTGAAAATTCATGTCTGCATGTCTGACTCAGGCATTGACTGTGGTTGTGACGTAGTCGATAGGGTCCCCAATTTAAAGTACCTTGGCGTGATTCTAGACGAGAAACTTTCATTCAAAGATCACATATCAACAACTGCAAATCGCATTAGAAAACTAATACACATATTTAAAAAATTACGGCACGTCATGAATAAAGATCTTCTAAAGTCTACCTATCTTGCTCTCGCCCAGTCCATACTCACATACTGTATTACATCGTGGGGTGGCACTGCTGGCACCCACATGTTGCCCCTAGAGAGAGCCCAGCGTTCTCTCCTCAAAGTAATGCATTCAAGGCCCCGTAGGTATCCTACTTTTTCATTATACCAAGAAAGTGAAGTGTTAAGTGTGCGCCAGCTGTACATCATGAAATGTACTGCCATGGCCCACAATATCATCATTAAATTGCCAGATTATAAGGAGCGACTAAAAAAACGCACTTTCAAAATTCCAATGCCTGAACTGAAGTCGAGATTTGCAAAGCGTCTCGGTCCTTCTATGTATTTAAATATATACAAAAAAGTAAATGCAGCCTGTGATATTAAAACTTGCTCAAAGAGAGAGGTCATAAATAAAACTATAAAGTGGTTGAGCACTCTTAACTACCACTATACTGAAAAAATTATCTCGCACTAATTTGTTGCCTTACTTTACAAACAGACATTCACACACATACTGACACACACACACACACGCGCACCGTACACACATACGCACGCGCTCATGCACTCGCACTCACACATACACACTCACGCACACATACACACACTATTTCATTGTGAGTACCTTGCAATCTTTTTAGTTCTGTATCTATATATGAAATTCTGTAAAAACAGTTTTCCGTGCTTAGCTCATAATTTATATCCATAACATTGTACTTTATATACTTTAAGTTCTTAAAATTGTATTTGTATGTAACGGTTAAAATTCTTTAACGCCAGGTAAACTTTAAAACTGTTAATCGCTCAAGTGTCAACCTGCGAGTCAGGCCAAGCCTAGTGCAGGGGACACAGGGAAACTTGATTCTGTAAACAATAATCTAATCAATCAGCGGTAGGTTGCGATCTTAAATGTGAGGTGTCATGTAATTAATCATAAGTACCACTGTATTGAAATATTGAATAAATTGAAAAATTGAAATTGAAATTGAAATATTACATGCATTTATAGATATGGAAACACCGTTTATGCGGGTTACTAGACCAATCCAAAATTAAGCTTTGTGGCCCTTAACTTTTGATATGTCCACCGAAAAGACGTGAACCTAAATCTGACAAGGATCCAGTTAACAAAGATTCACCCTAGAAAAATGCGTCCAAAATAATTTTAAGATTTACAGCAAACCAATTTTTGTACTATGACAAAAAGTAATATTTTTATTTCTCTAAGATCAACTTAAAGTATATGTTGCAGCTTGCAACACCGCGACACCGATTGCGGCCAATTGGAGCACATCATCTCGCGCATGCGCACAGCAGCGCCAAAGTTCGCGTATAAAGCCGCGGACGCGCCGCCAATGCGCCCCTTTTTACTGCTAATCCAAAAGAGCCACACACGCGCGTCGCTTAGAATACATTAATAAATCTGTAATCTTATTATAAAGTAAAACTTTGAAATGGTAAAAACCTTTTTTATTAAATAACAATCTATGTCCCAGACAGTATGTGTTACGTAATGTATTGTTTTCCTAAAACTGCACAATGTATTTTTAAGTTTACTCGGCGTGTGTACGAACTTATAAGTCTTATTATAAGTCCCAGGGCAGAGTTAGCAAATGAAGCTAACTTCGTCTGAAGATGCAACGAGTACGTTTGACATAACAACTATATTATGAGTTATTAATCATCTCTTCCTTGTTAATTTAATTTGTGTTATGTAGAGTATTGATTGATTGAATATTAACTACCTAACTTACAGGCAATCGTGAGCATAAGATTTACGATTTGAAACGGGATATTTACCATGTATATTTGTATTTGTGATCCCGTTAAATCGTAATTCTAATGTAAATGACCATGTGAGCTTGAAATCTTATATTAGTTGTGAACATAATTATATTTCTAAACTACTATGGTTACATTTTTCCTGTTCAATATGCATTGATATTAATGTTACGTAAAAATATTGTATAATATGGATATATCTTTGTACTTAAACATTTATAAACTAGTAGCTCTGTGAGCTGTAGACCTCGTGAGTGAGTTTTTTTTATCATTTCCAAAATCTGACATTATAAAAAAGATCAATTATGAATATCGAACCTGTTCACAAAATTTCACGAGAATCGGTTGAAAAATGCGACCTGTAGACACGAGAACAAACGGGAATTCGGAAATCCGGAATCTGGACATACGAAAGCATTTGTGTTCAAGCTGAAGCAGAGACCTTCGTTTCACTTGGTCAATTATTAATATTATATCGAACTAATTATAATAAAAAAACATGAGAATATGTGACTTAAAAAAAACTAAACTAAATTAAAACTAAAATATATTTTAAAAATTCGGTATCCCAGGCATAGTCCCTAAGATGCTGGCAGCATCTCCTCGCTGAATCGCTATGCTGATGCGTTGAGCGAGGAAGCTGCCAGCTCTATGATCCTCCGTGGAATCCACCAGTCTTTTAGAAAAGTTAAACTACTTTATTGATTCGATATGATTAGCTATGGTGGCTTTAGAATAAACAATAATCATTTTTAGGGTTCCGTGGTAAACAAGGAACCCTCATAGTTTACCGTGTCCGTCCGTCCGCGGTTTAGCTCATAACCGTTAGTACTAGAAAGCTGTAATTTTGCATCAATATACATATCAATTAAGCCAACAAGACGGTGGAATAAAAGCTTGAATAATATTGTTAGGGTACCTCCCTTACATTAAACGTTCTTCCAACCCTATCGTGTGTGGGATATCGTTGGATAGCCCGTTTAAAAATATTGTGGGGTTTCTACAGCTCGGTTTTATAAAGATCCGTTAGACATTATGTCGGTTTGTTATGTCAAAAAATTTACTAAGTTACTGAAATATGATCTGATATTTGGTCTAACGGATATTTATAAAACCCGGCCTAAAACCATTTTTTTGATTCAGAAATCCGTTTGCCTAATATTAAGGTTTAGAGTGATAAATTTCGTTAAGGTCAAATGCCCTCCCGACACGCAATTGCCCGGTTTTGTTAATATCATACCGCAATCTAGCTTAGCTAAAAAATATCTCTATACCAGTTTGTATTTTTTCATGCAGCTTAGATATTCATTTATCAGTATTCTATTCAAAATCAAAATCAAAACATTTATTCTGCAAATAGGCCTCAAGGGCACTTTTACAAGTCAAAATATATCTAGATACATCAAATAAAAATAATACAATAATCAAAGTATCATTAATTAAATGTAGTGTTACATGTCAAAAATAAGACTAAGAAACTAATAACAATCGAGATTTGTTAAAGATGTATAAGGTCTCTAAGCGTCAAGATAAAAGGTAACAAAGTAGGTACACTAATCATAATAAAATATTTTGAGCTATATCTATAACACGTCAACATGAAAATAATAAAAATTTAATAATAAAAATCTATTGAACTCTTATGTCCTTGTAAACTATAACGTATCGTCCAAAAAATCCCCCCAAAACTTTTCGGACCCGCTGTTAGACTATTTGACAAATAAACCTTTCCGAACTGACGAAGCTTCGAAAACGAAGGACCTAATCGTGACTAATGGAGAGGAAATGCACAAACCCGTTGTCATTGTCGAGTTTGGCAGTTTTTACCCGGCCGGCTGCGGGCGAATGGAGGACGGTTATCCTTCATTTGTTTGTACAGATCACTTATTTGTATAAATCGTCGGGTCACACGCAAAAGTCACTAAGTAACAAATACCTACTTAAAATGAAGCTCGTATATCAGCATCAAATAGGCCACTGTTCTTTAATGACGTCTCTAACAACGCAAGAGAGATTTGGGTCATTGTCAGTTGCAAAAACAAAAGTTATCCACCCGGTAGTCAATAGTTAACGGCTTATTTACATGTAAGTTATGTTTTTATTACATCAAAATCAAACATTTATTCTGCAAATAGGCCACAAGGGTACTTTTACATGTCAAAATATTAATTTACAATTGAAGAAAGTCTGACTATAATTAGTAATACATTTTTCATGTCAAAATATTAATTTACAGTTCAAGAAAGAATAATAATTTCGAGTTTACAATTATAACAAAATTAATGTCACACAGTGAAGATAAACTTGCAAAGTTATCTATTACAAATATTACAACATCAGTAAAGTTAGAGATGTATAAGATCTCAAGATTAAACAAGGAGTATAATGAAATTAATATAATATCCCAGAGATGTACATGGTCTCTGACCGTCAAAATTAAAATTAATTTAATATTGTTAGAGATGTATATGGTCTCTAAGTCACTGATAAAAACGAATCGACAACAGGATGATGTCTCTCGTCAATCCCCTATAAAAAGACACTACTTAGTATTAACGTAGTCACTATGTCCTAGCAAGCATGAACAGACCGGACTCCACAAACAAACAACACTGCCCACCATACATGAGAGCCTGACGAGGGCCGAGAGCCAGGCAAAGGATACCATACCCAATTAATGCACGCCTAAGTTTTCTATTTACTTAACGCCAAATACTTGGTTACCAATAAAACGAAAATTGGTGTGTGAAAAACACCCAACGGCACATGTGTTGCTTGGAAGCGTGTACGGATTTTCAAGTTGACTCCATTGATTACTATTTGCTCCAATAAATGAGGCGAAATATGAGACATCAAAGCGAATACATTATTTATAAAGTCTGAGGAAAATATGGTATTCGAAAGAAGTTAAGGGTCCTTATCAGTTAAAAAACCCTCATCTATTTAGGTCATTTTCTGTTTCAATTGACACGTATCTTGACATTTTCTCAATGTTACTATCTGGAACAGCACTATTTCGACATTATGTCATAAACTTCAATGTATCTTTTGGATTTTTCATTAGGAAATATAGTTTCAAACATCACTCCAAATTGACCATTTCAAGCTAAAAACTTAAATTCTACTACACATAATAAAATCAAAAAATAGCTATGTTACTATCTAAAACTGTAATAAAATTATCGTAGCCTTTAACAACCTTCTTGGTATCTTCAATACTTTTGTCATAATTTGAAATTAAAACACTTTAAAACTTATAAGCCCTCTTAAAATGAAGAATTTTGTGTAACCCCGACAAGCCGATGTCTTCAAAATAAGCATAGTAATTATTGTATACAGAGAACATAATAATTATCTATATAAATATTTCTAATAACTATTATAAGAAATATAATAATTATTAGAAATATTTTTATGAAAAGATTGAGATAACTAACACAAAGAAAAAACTGTAATAAACTAAGTCCGCGTAATGTAACTATTGATGATTGGATGCACCACTGAACATTATAAATAAAATAATTAATAAATAAATATTTTTTGAACAATCTTACACAAATCAACCTAGTCCCAAACTAAGCAAAGCTTGCTTACCCATAGTAATGGGTACCAAGTGACGATATACATACTTATATAGATAAATAGATACTTAAATACATAGAAAACATCCAAGACTCAGGAACAAATATTCGTGTTCATCACACAAATACATGCCCTGACCGGGATTCGAACCCGGGACCTCCAGCTTCGAAGGCAGGGTCACTACCAACTAGGCTAAAGCGGTCGTCAAGTCATTGTCTCTATATTGAGCGTGACTCAATACAAATTTTACCGGTATCATTAATTTGTGACCACTCACTTTTCCTGTCCTTTTATTTGATGTCCCATATAGGTACCAAAATCAGCGGCGTGGCGTCGATCAAACATGTCCATAGTTAAATAAAATAAATAAATATTAGAGGACAATCTTACACAAATCGAACTAGCCCCACAGTAAGCTCAAGAAGGCTTGTGTTATGGGTACTAGACGACGATATATTTAATAGATATAAATATTTAAATACATAGAAAACATCCAAGACTCAGAAACAAATATTCATGCTCATCACACAAATATTTACCCTGACCGGGATTCGAACCCAGGACCGTCAGCTTCACAGGCAGGTGCACTACCCATTAGGCTAAACTGGTCGTCAAACCAAACAATGTCGGATTTTTCTTCGAGATCAGGTAACATAAGGCGGTCTTTTTTTTAAACCTGGCTGTGGCTTTATAGGCTGTAAAGCTATAGGAATTCGCGGTTGGAGAGTAGCCTGGGGAAAATCCAGAGGAAAACCTCCGGCACGACCACGCGTGTGGTTTAGAACACTGGAATACTCTAAGAGTTTGCGCTCCAGTGAGATGGTTCCAACCGAATCTGAGGTGGCGAATCATAAGGCGGTCATGTGTAACTATAACCATGCGGACATCGAGATAGGTGTATGCATCTTTGTAACGTTACAGAAATGCATGCATCCCTTCCGATCCAGGGAGTCCAGAGTGATGATTTAGGTACGTCACGTTTTCGACCGCGCAATATTTCTAAAAAACCTGCTAAGGGCGTGTCAAACTTATCACATTTAGGCCGCTAAATTTAATCAGTTGTAATAAGATAAATAAGGTAATAAAAATGTACCAGGCACGTATCCAGAGGGGGGGATAGTTGTGATATACCCCCCCCCCCCCCTGAAAACGTTTTTAGCCGTCTGTTTATCAGTGATTACAGCGATTTTTACACAGTTCACATAGTTGTTTCAATCTTTGTCCCCCCCTCGAACCAAAATTCTGGATACGTGCCTGAAATGTACAGTAGAATCCGCTTATAACGACTCCACTTATAACATTTTACCGCTTTAAACGACTTCGAAATCACCACACATTAGATTTGATATCAAACATTTTCAAAGTAAATCAATCCGTTTTGTGCGACGTAATATCACCGGTCCCTTGACTGTCGCTTTATCCGGATTCCACTGTATTTATCAATATGTTAGTATTTGTTGGTAATACACGCAATAATAGACATTATCACCAAATTCCTAGTCTATTTAAATAGGTTAATGAGAATATAAGATTTCAAGCTTACATGGTCATTTACATTAGAATTACGATTTGGAACGGGATATTTACCATGTATATTTGTATTTTTGAGTTCCCGATATTTCGGCACTGTTGCAAGCGCCATTATCAAGGATTAACTGACATGCGTGCGTGAAATATACATGGTAAATATCCCGTTTCAAATCGTAATTCTAAGGTTAATGAGAAGTTTAAAAAACTTTCGAAACAAGATTTTGTGACAGACGACAGACGGACGGATGCATGAGTGACAGCAAATATCCGTTTGGACCCTTCGGGTACGGAACCCTAAAAAAATCTATACCGGAAACCTACCATTTGTAAAACGACTCCGCTCCGAATTCACAGGGTGCTCGTCTCGACACGAGGCACGTAGCAACAATATGTACAGGGTGATATCACGGCTCAGCGAGCAAACCTTTGACTGTCGCGAAGGGCACTTGACTTTTGAATTGGGTTAAGAGTGGAAGGGTTAGGTTCGAGGCGAATGCAACGCTCGGTTAGTGATGCATTGCGAATAGAAATTGATTTGTATTGTTTTCCCGTTCATCTTGGGATTCTACGTCGTGTCTTTGCTAGGATATATTTTCATGTTGGATGTTTGTGTGAAAAACTATTTGAACGAGTATAATAGTTTCTTTTCATAGTCGCCGTAGTAGTAGCTGATCGGGTCGCCACCTTCCCTAACAGACGGTCGAGGGAGGCGATGGCTTAGATACGCGTCACACTCATGATCGGTGCTGTTTGTGGAGTCCGGTCTGTTCATGCTTGCAAGGACATAGTGACTACGTCAATACTAGTGTCTTTTATACGGGATTTACCAGAGACATCATCCTGTTCTGCATTCGTTTTTATTATCAGTGACTCTTAGAGACCATATACATCTCTAACAATATTATATTAGTTTTAATTTTGACGCTCTGAGACCATGTACATCTCTAAGGACGTTAGAATAGTAACTACTAATTGTATTTAGACGCTCAGAGACCATGTACATCTCTGAGATGTTATATGAATTCATTATACTCTTTGTTTAATCAGACTGAGACCTTATACATCTCTAACTTTACTGATGTTGTAATATTCGTAATAGATAACTTTGTTATTGTTCTTTCTTGAACTGTAATTTATTATTCTGACATAAAAATGTATTCTTATAGTCAGATTTTCTTAAATTGTAAATTAATATTTTGACATGTAAAAGTGCCCTTGTGGCCTATTTGCAGAATGAATGTTTGATTTTGATTTAGATTTTTTAATAAACACACACTGTGTAGTGTGGTCGTGGCTCAACTCGGTTGAGTTTCAGTGAGCAGTTCCTGCCTCCCCCATATATAATTTATCCTGTCGTCTACCGATCCCTGGGATCCCCGGGCTCATTACGAAAGAATGCTATTGTTTATTTTTTTCGCCGGAACACGACGGCTAGTTTAAGATTGTTTTTTGTTTTGCTCTTAAACAATTACTGTTGGATTTTTTGGATTATTTGCTACCTTATGTTTGAGTTACCCGCCGTGGCCTGTAATCGCTTCCAGCTGAGGATCAGCGCTGGACCATTTCGTGGCATTTTCTGTAGTTATTTTCGCCTTTTCCTACCTATCTATTATATAATGTCTTTAGATAGGTACTAATACTAATAATAATAAGATAAGATAACAATAATGAACTTTACTAACAATGTTCTTGTATGAGGCACAGGTTAAGTACTCAAAAAAAATCTTTTCTATTCTATTTCATTATGTGCGTCATGAATTATCATTTTTAGATTATGATAGTTATTGGAATTTGATACT
This sequence comes from Epiblema foenella, assembly GCA_963556455.1. Classification (NCBI taxonomy): domain Eukaryota; kingdom Metazoa; phylum Arthropoda; class Insecta; order Lepidoptera; family Tortricidae; genus Epiblema; species Epiblema foenella. The sequence goes on along the minus strand of OY747108.1, from coordinate 912,630 downwards.
AATATAAATATGATTTTTTACTTAATCCGAAATAAAATATTTAAATTAAATTCAATAAATGTTCTTTTATTATATTCTAATTTAGCCATGGAAAGGTAACATTCACTAGTGTATGATATTAGCTAGTGTGGATTTGTGTCTCCGCCTAGCCTGGTATTTTCAGAGCACTATGCTAAGCCCGCTCTCCTACCAGCATAACTGCAGCTGCGTCGTGACACGACGAGAAAAATCTACCCTCCTCTTTCCCACATTACCCACATTAACAGTAAGACGGGAATCGTCGAGTCGTTACGCGATTTAGCAGCAAGTTGCCTAGCCCACCTGCGCGGCAGCTATTATCCGCGCGTTACCTCGCCAACCGCTATTGGCATTCGCGTCGCGCCTCGACTAAAGCGTATCACACACTAAGCAGATACGATAAGATATCTGTATCTGAACGCATATTTGTCAATATCGCTCCCTATACAATTCAATGAGCTAACACACACAGCGCAGATAACTTATATTTTATCTTGAAGCTATGGGCACCGACATATATCGAAAGATTTACATATTATTTATTTATTAAGAAATAATAATACAACACAAACAAGTACATAGACCCACAAAACCGTTTGCACAGTTTGACTGTGGGATCGATCAGCCTCATCTCTCTTCTAACAGTAAATTATTTATGGATGGCAAAGATATGTGATAATCCACATCGAAAGGGACCTTATGGCGGCAGGCGCTTACGTTACACCTATTCACTATTGTATTGGAACAGCGGCAATAAAGGCGTAAGTGCCGGCCGCCATAAGGTGCCTTTCAATATGGATTATCACATATTATCTGCGTATATAAATTGATCTGCGTATAATATCTGCCGATATAAATATGGTATAGTAATTTATCTGCAGATAGATACAGGTTGATGTGAGACGGAGCCGTCCGCCCGCACCCCGACTCGCCCCGCGGCACGCGCCCCGTCCCGCCCGCGCCCCTGTTCGCCCCGATGCCCGCTGTGTTCGCTGCGCTGCTAGCTCATTCGTTGTTTACCTTTGGATGACGTGCGTACTGCGTATGGTGCAGATAAACACGAAAACATCCTGTATAAACAATCCGCACCAAAAAACAAGTCTACTCAGTTCGAAGGATTTAGACTGAATGTACCGTCTCGTATATTATCGTATCTGCGTAGTGTGTGATAGTTTCAGATCATTATGTTATTATGCCAGACGGAAATGACTGCCGGCTGTTAGGGTACATAGTGTTAATAACTTGATCTGTAATAGTTAGTAAGTTGTACTATAGAGTGACATCGTCATTGTGACTAAACTCTTTAAAAAAAGATTTAAAAAAAAAGTTATTATACGCAGATAAAATATTATCGTATCTGCGTAGTGTGTGACACGCTTAAATCTGAGGGGCTAGTCCGAACTTCAAAATCAAACTTCGTATCATGCCGTCCTTTCACTCTCGTGTTATACACGATATGAGTGAAAGGGACAGCACGATACGAAGTTCGTATTTCGAAGTGCGTAGTAACCCCTCTGGAATAGATTTGGCAGCGCCCCTATGATCCCTTTATATGCAAATGTGTTCGTAGCAACGTAAAGTCGCATGCGACTGCAGATGCTATACACTTGTGACACTGTTTTGGGCTACTTCCAAATGTGTATAGACAGTGTGTTACCCGATTTTCTATAAGTGGCTGGATACCTAGGTCCTTAGCCGTGGTCTCCGGCGAGAAAAATAAACAAATCTATTGTAATGGGCATTCTTTTGTAAAAAATAAAAAAAAAACAAAATCAAACATTTATTCTGCAAATAGGCCACAAGGGCACTTTTACATGTCAAAATATTAATTTACAGTTCAAGAAGGAATAATAATTTCGAGTTTACAATTATAACAAAATTAATGTCATACGGTGAAGATAAACTTGCAAAGTTATCTATTACAAATATTACAACATCAGTAAAGTTAGAGATGTATAAGGTCTCAAGATTAAACAAGGAGTATAATGAAATTAATATAATATCCCAGAGATGTACATGGTCTCTGAGCGTCAAAATTAAGATTAATTTAATATTGTTAGAGATGTATATGGTCTCTAAGTCACTGATAATAAAAACGAATCCACAATAGGATGATGTCTCTCGTCAATCCCCTATAAAAAGACACTAGTATTAACGTAGTCACTATGTCCTAGCAAGCATGAACAGACCGGACTCCACAAACAGCACCCGTCCCGTCCGTTCTTGTCCGAGTCTACTCGGTTGTAATGCACCTAGTAACATTGAGGCGAGGATTTAGTTTTTTTTGTTTATTTATTAGTAACGTAAAACAATGGAAAGTACATTTAGTTATTAATATAACAATAATTGCAGAAAAAAATAAATGAAATGAATAGCTAACATAAAACTAACTTAATCAATAACTAAAAACAAAAACTAGAAGTCGAATTCTAATACAGCGGGGTAATCACGTAACTTTTTTACTACCGTTAGGTAGATTGTAATGTCAATTTTTTATTGTCACCTCATACATTTATACTTCAAAATTGACAGTAAAATCTATCTACGGTTAGTACATAAAGTTACGTGATTCGCCTGCAGGCCCCTGTGGCATGGTACTAAGGATGCTGGCAGCGTTTCCTCGCTGAATCGCAATGTTTAAGAAAATAGAAAATTGGTTCATGAGGTATAATCATACAATTGCACGCTTGCCTGTAACACACGTAGATTAACCATTATAATAAGTGACATTTAAAATGAAATATTATTTATTGTTAAAGTACATAACAAAAATATAGAATACAGACGACGGCAATGAGGGACAAAAACAAAACCTGTGGGGCGGAGGGGGAGGTTGGTTAGAAAATTTTTCTTAGTGTAGGATTCCTGCTCCGTCTTCGCAATCGAAGGCCTCGATGTGTCTTCTGGTGCCTCTCACCCTCATGGAGACAGCTCGTATGACTGATATTTGTACTTTAACTTTTAGCCAGAAAATTATTTGTGAGTATGGTTTTTCCCATTTGGATGATACTTCGGATGCTGTTTTTTTCAAAAAAATCATATATTCAGTTCCTAAAGCTCCATCACATGAGATTACAAATGGTGTAAATAGGGCTCTTAACACACGTAGATTGTACACATGTAAGCTTTTATGACGTTATGGTTTCAGTGCGCTGCGCTCGGCACTCGGTCTGAATAAACAGAAAGATACCGTGTGGTCAAACCTGTCGCCATATAATTCGCAAATGGACTTGCCTAGACGGAAATAGCAAACGTGACGAAGTTTAATGCACAACCACAATAAGGTAAAGCCTTCATTATTTGCAGTTATAGTATTTGAACACATCTAAACGCTCTAAACCTCAAATGTAAACGTTGCCGGGCAAATGATTCAGTTAGCAATTCAATTATTGTCTCCTAGACGTAGTGTTACGACCAACCCTGTCGAAGGGACTCGTCTGAAAATCAGCGCAAGGCCTAAAGCCCTGCATATGCTGAGACGAGCACCCATTGCCCAACCTAATACAAATAAATATGTATTGTAAGTGTCTATTTTAAGTTATGTTATTAGAGATCCTTTGTACTGTACACATTTTGTTTCTTTTTTGGCAATAAATCATTTTGAATTTGAATTTGGAAAAAACACCAAAAAATTCAATAAGTACGTCTACATTGTTCAATAAGAAGCGTAAAGTCTCATATTCATCATCATCATCATCATCATCATTTCAGCCGAAAGACGTCCAATGCTGAACATAGGCCTCCCCCAAGGCTTGCCATTTAGACCGGTCCTGTGCCGTTCGTTTCCACCGGATTCCCGCGACCTTCACCAGGTCATCACTCCACCTTGTCGGAGGCCTACCGGCAGCTCGTCTTCCGGTGCGTGGACGCCACTCAAGCAGTTTCTGGCCCCATCGACCGTCAGTCCTGCGAGCAATGTGCCCTGCCCACTGCCACTTAAGTCCACTAAAGTCTCATATTAGAATTAAGGAAATTATTTTTTACTTTTTAGTGTTTTTTGAGTCGGTTTTTCGATATAGCCTATAACAAAATGGCCATATAGGAATGCATAAAAGATTCACAATATAATACTTTACTTCGTTATTAAATAAGAATTCCTAACATACCTGGATCAAACAACGTACCTGGATCGAACAAACGAAATTTCATATCCGAAATCCAAATCAAATCATGCTATGACACCGGATACTTGTTTCCCGGATCAATATGAAATATATTCCTGACAATCCCACTCGCTTTTGTTATACGATTCTCCTTATTTCCATTTCATGATTAAAATTTGATCACTATTGTTGAAATTGATATTTGGTACCTATAGTGGATTCTGCGAGCAGCGCTCGTAGTCTAGCGGCGCCCGCGTACCGCGTGCAACGTTAAGCAACGTCGGCCCAGGTCAGTTATTGAATGGGTGACCGCTTTGAGTGGTTATTAACTGAGCGCTCCCGTGCTTTGAAAGGCACGTTAATCCTTTTTTTTAATTTATTTTCAAAAAGGTACATAAAGTTTCCAGTTTCAATTTTACTCGCCAAACTGACAAGACAGTTTGTTGGCGAGACCGCGCTCATTTTAACAAGTCTATTATCATGCACCTAAGTTACATAATTAAGTAATACTTGTAATTGTAAGAACTAGAACAATACAAAAAAATATACATATTAACTAACTAAATCTGTTGACAGTTAAGGTAATCTTTGTAAAAATGTCTTTTTTAGCTTGCTTTTCACTACATTTAAACTACATTTTTTTCTCTTCTCTTAACCAGTTAAATTCGTTATAAATACTTGGAACCATAAACTGATTTGTTCTTCTGCCATAGTAATTGTTAACATAATTTTGCACATATTTTCCTAGTCTAATATTTCTCGTCTTATATTTGCTTTGCTTCAGCACCTTAAATTCCTCATTAAAATAATTCTCTACGGCTATCAAATAATGAACCTTTTCATGTATCGGCTGAATTTTACAAATTTTGTATAATTTATCATAATTGCCTTCACATTTATGTTTGGTATTTTTATTTATATATGATTTCTTCTAAGTATATTTGGAAAGTTCTACCATACACGCCAAGTCCATAAATAATGACAGAATCCGCTAATGATCCCGGCTGCTGTCTATGATAGCAGTCGAGCCAAGTTAGAGGCCTTCGGGCGGCTCGAGAACTTCTAACAGTCAAATTGCTCACTCACTTGACACGCCTAATTCCTATAAGGCCTGGTTTTGCCTCGAGTTGGAAGGTCATATGGCAGTCGTTTCCGTAAAAACTAGTGCCTACGCCAACTCTTGAGATTAGGTAGCGGACCCCGGGCATCATATAGGCACTTGTCCCACCGCCGGCGAGTAGCGAGTAATCTCATAGTAATTCCACTCGCTTGAAAACGAGTAGAATTACTATGAAAGTACTCGCTGCTCGCCTGCGGTGGGACAAGTGCCTTAGGATGCAACAGTACCGGGATAACGACCGTTTTAGCCTAGTGGGTAGTGCACCTGCCTGTGAAGCTGACGGTCCTGGGTTCGAATCCCGATCAGGGCAAATATTTGTGTGATGAGCATGAATATTTGTTTCTGAGTCTTGGATGTTTTCTATGTATTTAAGTATTTATATCTATTAAATATATCGTCGTCTAGTACCCATAACACAAGCCTTCTTGAGCTTACTGTGGGGCTAGTTTTGATTTGTGTAAGATTGTCCTCTGGTATTACCAAATACGAGATAAGAAAAATAATAATAATAATGGAAAATACTTCCCTTAAACATTAAATTAAATCGTTTGATATGCTATCCTGTAAGAACTGTGTCAACTAGATACAATGAAAATATCATACATGAGTCTTTACGCTATTTAGGTATTTGGTTTGGGCCATGCATTTCTATTTATTAGATAGTCCTCAACCCTATAATTAGAGGTCCATTACAATAGTTAAGTCGTACAGAAAAGTTGAAAGTACAAAATGCACGAGAACCGAGCCAAATGTTACTTTAATCACTTCGACATTGAAATATTCAGTCCACGCCACAAAGTCACCTTACTCACTAGTTATATTTGGGTTGTTACTTTAGCATTACGTAATACTTATTTTATCACTTATATATATCATCATGCGGTGCTGCTTATCAGAAAAGTATGGTTTTACGTGATTATAAGGATAAGTATGCACTAGACTCAAAAAACATGGCAATACAGGAAATTATGCTTATAGGTCCGTAGTTTTCAACGCATGATTTATTGCCCGATTTGTATCATCATCATCATCATCATATCAGCCGAAAGACGTCCACTGCTGGACATAGGCCTCCCCCAAAAAGTGCCATAATGACCGGTCCTGCGCCACCCGCATCGAGCGGACTCTTGCGACCTTTACCAGGTCATCAGTCCACCTTGTGGGCCTACCCACGCTACGTCTTCTGGTCCATGGTCGCCACTTGACGCCTGTATATTATTAGATCATGAAAATTTACCAATTATTATTCCAATTTAAAAAATTCACATTTGAATTTCACGTCTCCATCTCGTATACCTAAATAAGAATTTAATTTATTATTTCACGTAATTGTAACAAAATGTATTTATCATTCGAAATATACCACGAAACGCTTGTTATCCAAATTCGGTTTAGAACGATATCTATGTCAGAGATTTGCATTTCAAAGTGATAAATTTGCAGCGGGAATGTCGTTTTTTGGTTCGCATGTTATGTAACGCGATGTAAAATGGGTCCGATATAAACTGAAAACACAAAAACTAATTGAAAAACACTGAATCCGATGTCCGATTAAGTTCTTAAATCGCTGAACTTATAGTTGTCATATTAAGTATAGTTAATCGGCTACGTTAGGTTAGCCGACTAATCGCCGACTATATTTGTAGCCGGATAGTCGGCGACTTGTCGGTACATCTCTAGCTCAAAATGTTTTTATTGGTCAGTATAAAAGTAACCCTATTCCTAAGATGATTATTTGTTGCATTTAAGAAAGATACTTAAAGACTTATTTTAGTAGTTTTTTTAATTATTTGCAGTAAATCATCAAGTGTCGAATAGTCAGTCTCTTTTGCCGACTAATCGCTGACTGTAAATGTAAACGTCGACATGTCGGTACATCTCTAGCTCAAAATGTCTATGATGAAAATAAAAAAAAACCTATTTTCGACTAATCGGTGACTATAAATGTGGCCGGATAGTCGTCGACTTGTCGGTACATCTCTAGCTCAAAATATTTTTATTAGTCTATGATAAAAATAACAAATTTCCTAATTCTAAGATGATTATTTGTTGTCTTTAAGAAAAATACTTAAAAATATGAAACTTGAAGTAAATTTTAATAGTCTTTTTTATCATTTGCAGTAAATCATTAACTGCCGAATTAGTTTATGATAAAAATAACAAACCTATTATTTGTTGTGTTTAATAAAGATACTAAAAATTTGAAACTCGAAAGTAAATTTTAATAGTTTTTTTTTATTATTTGCATTAAATCATTAAGTGCCGAATGGTCGGTCTCTTTTGCCGACTAGTCGCCGAATTATCGCTGACTATAAATGTGACCGGATAGTCGGAATCCCACTAGTCGGTGACTAGTCGGTAATCTCTAATATATATATCATTAATTCAGTATTGTAAAAAAACGTGTAGTAACAATTTCAAAACTATTTAATTTCATACCAGTCACATTGGCATGCGAAGATAACTATCCGTTTGCATAATTATATTAATTAGAGAACGGACGAGCTCTAAAATCGTAGTCCATCAAATTCCAATTAAACCCAGCACTGCCTGTAGCTCACATATTTGTCTATCTCGCTCGCTCTTGGTAGCTTGCTATACCAAAATTTGAATAGACATTTATATTGTTGAAAGCAGTGATTATTTCGGAATACCAAGCGCTTATTACATATATATATTTTTTTATACAACGCCGGTGGCAAACAAGCGTACGGTCCACCTGATGGTAAGCGACCATCGCAGCCTACAGACGCCCGCAACTCCATAGGAGTCACGTACGCGTTGCCGACCCTTTATGAAATTTGAAAATTCGCTATGTTGACAGCAGAAGGGACAAATTTAGGTCCCTCGCTCTCAACACAGTGCATCCTCGGGAGCTCTGGCAACCTTGCTCGCTTCCAGGAACACAACACTACATACTTATATAGTATAATGTTATTATGGATGTCTGTGGTCTTCTGCAAGGTGGAGGTACTTCCCCAGTTAGGCTGCTCCAAATTCGAGCAAGATGACATTTTGCTGCGCCCTACCTCTCTTAAAATAATTTCAGGAATATGTTTAACTTGTGGTTGAGTTGAGAATGAAGTTACGGTCATAGTTCAAGTTTCTCTTTATGACATTATATTAAATGCTTTCCATGAAGTTCAAACGTTCAGATTTTTAGTAAGACATTTTTAATGACTATAATATTATACTGACTGATTTATTAGCTAGACAAAAAAGGTCGACTGATGTTGATAACTTTAAAACAGGGATCGGATACCGGTATTTTCTCCATAGAAAAATACCGGTATTATTACGGTCACCGGTTCATTATTTCGTTTTTAATGGGACAATCTAATAATACGACGTTGTTACCTAAATACATGATTCAGCCCTACGTAAAGAGCAAAAAATAATCCAAAATATTGGGCTAATTCGGGGTTTTTTAAAAATACCGGTATCGGTCCCTGCTTTAAAATATTAGACAAAAACAAAGATTCAGCAACTCCTGTACATACAGGGTGTAACAAAACTAGTGAGAATCCGTTTAAGGGCATATTCGGTATCGTGTTCTCATTAGGAAATAGTAAAAAATTTTTTTTTTGACGCAATAAATTTTTGGCCTTTGTATGGACAGTTGGCTGACTTGGACGACCTGCCCCATAGAAAAAAAAATCATCATCATCATCATCATCATTTCAGCCGAAAGACGTCCACTGCTGAACATAGGCCTCCCCCAAGGCTCGCCATTTAGACCGGTCCTGTGCCGTTCGTTTCCACCGGATTCCCGCGACCTTCACCAGGTCATCACTCCACCTTGTCGGAGGCCTACCGACAGCTCGTCTTCCGGTGCGTGGACGCCACTCAAGCAGTTTCTGGCCCCATCGACCGTCAGTCCTGCGAGCAATGTGCCCTGCCCACTGCCACTTAAGTCTCGCAATTTTGAAGGCTATGTCGGTGACCCCAGTTCTGCTACGGATAGCTTCATTCCTAATTCTATCACGCAGAGAAACCACGAGCATAGCTCTTTCCATTGCTCTTTGGGTGACCTTGAGCTTTCTTATGAGTCCCATCGTTAGCGCCCATGTCTCTAGAAAAAAAAATATTTCGCGTCCAAAAAAAATTCCGAATCAGAACACGATACCGAATATGTCCTTAAACGGATTATTTCTGCCAACAAACTGTTATACAGTTTGGCGGAAGTTATAACAAGTTGTAAAAGAGTACTGTTTTCGTGAATAAATGCTTTATTTATTTATTTATTTTTTTTAAACGGATCCTAACTAGTTTTGTTACACCCTGTATATGAAAAAACTGTCACCTCTAATACTATTTTAATAACGCCTACCATTGGGTTTTAAATATATACATGTGTGTGTGTGTGTGTGTGTGTGTGTGTCGGGGGGGGGGAGTCGAGTTTTCAATGTCACGTTTTTGGTTCAGGTGTGGGTGTTGACTTTTTAAAGATGAAATCTTAAGCATCATCAGACCCATATTTTATCTCAGTGAGAGACTATTTGAGACGTTATTCAGTCTGTTAGATGCCACAAATTGACGGTTTTTTTTTATTTGGAAGTCAAACGCTGCTACCTTTACTAGGTAATTCAAACCTAGCAATATATTTGTTAAATATATCACTACATGGCTGTCTGACAAATTTTTCTATAGTGTTAATGAATTCTTAGGTTTTGAATTGCATGGTTAATTCATCAATTTATTATTTTTCAATCACATGACTTCTGTATATTCAATAATCATAATTATCATAATGACATAACTACAATTTATGATAGGTAATGTAAATCTCTCTCTAATAAATTTTGCATATCGATCAACGACTGAATTCTGTACCGCTATACACTAACGCCATGTACCAGATAATCTTAAGTATTCTAGCAAATAAAACAATTCTATTCTAAGTAAAAATAAATTTTTCGAGTGCTCGATTTAACTTTTATTCGACAAATTTTATGTTTACCAGTTAAAACAGGAAATAATAAAAAAACAGTTTTTTAACAGTAAAATAAAATGTAGCATTATTTAGTCCACTTGAATGGTGAGCACAAAATATTTAATAAGAGAACAACGGTTGAAACTCACTTGGAAAGTCACTTTTTGCGACATGTTTCGGACTACAATTGGAGTCCTTCATCAGGTAAAGTGTTATCAAGGCAACCGACCGCGCAGTGAAATAGTGACTTTCCAAGTGAGTTTCAACCGTTGCTCTCTTATTAAGTGTGAATATGTCTCACGTTAGTGTAAATTTACACAAAATATTTAATGTAGAACTGGCAATTTGATTTCCTTGAAGCTTATTCCGACTTACGTTAAACCTGCCTCCGACACCCGTCTGTGAAATGTCTTGCATTGGCTTGTAACCGGATCAGACGACTTTATGGGACATATTATGGGGGTCGGAAGGTTCGAAAATGTATAAATCACATCACTAGAAATAGGGTAATCCTGCATTATTGTTGCGACGTAGATGTAAGATTTCAAGCTTACATGGTCATTTACATTAGAATTACGATTTGAAACGGGATATTTACCATGTATATTTGTATTTTTGAGTTCCCGATATTTCGGCACTGTTGCAAGCGCCATTATCAAGGATTAACTGACGTGCTGCGAGTTTTAGTTGTGGTCTACCCACACACCATAGCGATCTACCCTCTTCCTGGTTCGCTTTTTTCGCACAGTGTCACCGTCACTACCACCGTCCGCCTTGTCACTTGAAACTCGATTACTGTCACGACACACCACACTCACAGTATCAATACGCGAGTTCTTTCCGGAAACAGTCTCTTTTCGATTTGAGAACTTTCGAATCACTGGACGCCAGACACTTGATAGTTGAAACCCATCTTCCCGGTTGAAATTCTTATGCCTTTGGATAAAAAATGGAATGGAATGGTAAATATCCCGTTTCAAATCGTAATTCTGACGTAGATGTAGCTTGCAAACGTACATTAAGGGTGTGTTGCACCAAACCGTCTGTAATCGCAAGCGGTGTTCGTTAAAATCTGATTGTATGGTAAGTTTGACAAGTTTCTATGGGATGACAGCTGCCAGCGCCATATTTGACGATGACCGGCCTGTGATCGTATGTATCAGGTATCGCAACCGACCCCAACTCGCGTCTTTCTTCGCATAAAGGGTTAGCTTAGTACATGAAAACATTGCCACTTTTTAGCAATTCTAAAGCGGCGGCGGTAAGACACGCGACCGTCTATCTGGAGGTCGCGGATTCGAATCCCGGTTCGTACAACTCGATTTTTCAAAAAAACTTGTATACGGTCTAGTGCAAAAATACGTATCGAATTAATCGTCTCATAAAAACATACCGCAACCCTAAGTCACTGCCATAAGAGCTATGGGGCATATTTTTGAGTAAATTATATGCTCCCATTTTTTTGCATCTGACTGTACGAAATATCATTTGATACGTAACAGTGGCTTTTCGGAAGGAAATAAAATGAAATGACTGATTGTTATTTCAAGGTAATTAAACAAATAATTGCAATATAACAAGATTTACAAGTAAAGCGAAATGTATTAAGCCTCTAGAATAATACTGTAAATCCCGGGAAATCCCGCATTCATTAAAAAGAAATAATTATTTTCGGTGCTTGTAACCACTCTTAGTTACGTCCTCCCGCGAAGTTTAGGTAAATAGGCACTACCTATTCCGAGCTCTGATAATGATGCTGTGTTGAAAAATGTCTAGATCTTTATTAATGTCATTGTAAAGGGATAACACAGAAACAATCATACAATGTGTGTAAGCGAATAGAAAATAGACAATAGACATTTGTCTCCTTGGATATATCTCACTAAATAATAATTAATACAATTCATGATATTAGGTTTCAATAGTCCTGTTCTAGACAGTAACATTGAAATTGTCAAGATACGTGTCAATTCAATCAGAAAATCGTCAAATAGATGAGCATTTTTTAACAGATAAGGACTCTTAACATTTTTGACGACCGCTTTAGCCTAGTTGGTAGTGACCCTGCCTTCGAAGCTGGAGGTCCCGGGTTCGAATCCCGGTCAGGGCATGTATTTGTGTGATGAACACGAATATTTGTTCCGGAGTCATGGATGTTTTCTATGTATTTAAGTATCTATTTATCTATATAAGTATGTATATCGTCACTTGGTACCCATAGTACAAGATTTGCTTAGTTTGGGACTAGGTTGATTTGTGTAAGATTATCCAAAAATATTTATTTATTTTCTGTCAAAGCGAAATTCATTTCCATAGCCATCAAACCTCGCTTTGAATTAATACGTGGGCCATTCTACTTATTCATGTACATAATTTTCAGACACTTTTTTTTTAAATGCAGCTTTTGGAATACTTGGCCCTCACTTCATATTTTTGTATTGTTATTTAGAAAGAGGTTCAATTGCAGTATCACTTCCGATAGTTTCGGTAATTAACGAACCCCAGCTAACATCCATAAATCGTGTAACTCAGTGGTCCTTGGATGTCTCACAATTTGTATGAAGAAATGGTTTTTACCACTGTGTTACCCACCTTTTACAGAAATATGTTAATATTTAAGTATTTTTACCTATAAATTCCTTATGTTAGGTTTAGGTGCTATTTCAAAATCCTATTTTTGTACACTAATTCAATACACATCGTAGATTTTTTTGTAATAGGAAACTGGTCATGAAAATAAAAAAATCAAAATCAAAATCAAAACATTTATTCTGCAAATAGGCCTCAAGGGCACTTTTACAAGTCAAAATCTATCTAGGTACATCAAATAAAAATAATACAATAATCAAAGTATCATTGATTAAATGTAGTGTTACATGTCAAAAATAAGATTAAGAAACTAATAACAATCGAGATTTGTTAGAGATGTATAAGGTCTCTAAGCGTCAAGATAAAAGGTAATAAAGTAAGTACACTAATCATAATAAAATATTTTGAGCTATATCTATAACACGTCAACATGAAAATAATAAAATCTAATAAATAAATATCCTCAGAGATGTATAAGGTCTCTGAGCGTCAGTCTAAAAAATAAAATCAAATGAGAACAGTGAAGTCTCTCATCATGTCAATTCCACTGAACACTAGTACGAAGTTACTAGTCCTTGCAAACATGAACAGATGAAGAAGTAGAATGACCCACGTAACTAGAAATTTTCCCACATTCGCAAATCAATTCGCATTGCGAAACAAACTTATGTTAGCTCCATTATATGTTCGCTTAGGTTTTTCCCGCGCGGACCGAGCGCCGGAAATTGACGTCAGGGCCCTGAAACAACATCCGGTACGTAATCGCGGACGACACTGGACGCATTAATATTTAAATAATATAACGTTAGTTCCCGGGTTGATTGAATTCTTAACCCGGACTGAGAAACTGGGTTAAGTCTCATAAGGTATTTTTTTATGCGGCATCGGTGTTTTTGGCGGTATGAACATTTGATTATGATTTTCTATAAAAAAGATGAATGTAGTTTGTAGTCAAAGTAAGAGATTTATTCCGTTAAATGACTTTATTAATACACTGATTTTTTTTAAACTGACTGTGGCTTTATTGGCCGGGCCCAATAAAGCGATAGGAGTGCGCGGTTGGAGAGTAGCCTGGGGAAAATCCAGGGGAAAACCTCCGGCACGACCACGCGTGTGGTTTGGAGCACTGGAATGCTCTAAGGGGTTGCGTCTTTCGATGGACGCTGTGATTATGTCGTCCGGGTACGGACCCGGACGACATAATCACAGCGTCCATCGAAAGACCACTACTCCACTCACGGGAGTGTGTGCCTAGGGCAACGGACCGTGCGGCCCCTAGTCAGTGATCGCCGAGTTACGACAGAGGGAGGACGAAGACGTATATATTATCAGCTTATCTGTGGCTTTATTGGGCCCGACCAATAAAGCCATAGTCAGGTTCAAAAAAAAGTCTTCGTCCACCCCATCGGCTTAAAAGTTCATTTATTGTGTTAGTGCCGTAGGTCAATGTTACACCAAGCTTAGGTAGACTTGACATTGACTTACGTAAACATCCTAGCAAACATAAAAAACGGCAGTAAATAACTAATTTAATTGGCCACTTCCATAACAACGCCGTACGCCAGCAGGCGTGTCAAGAAAAATCCAATTTCCTACTCAAATAAGGTATCGTATTCCCTTATTTACTCGAGAAAATATAGCGTATTGGTACTTTCACTAGAACATTTACAACCAATATGAGAGAGGCCGTGTCCTCGCGAACGCGAAGCGAAGCGGCGCGGCGCGATGCGATGCGACGCGACGGCCTTGTCTAACGTGCGCGCGAATCGCCAAACAAACAACTGAGACGGCCGCGCCGCCGCGTCTCATTCGCGCGAAATATCAAACCAACTGATCGAGTTCGCTTCGCGCCGCGCCGCGCTCCCCGCACGCCGCTCCTGGGGCGCTACCGCGAACAGCAAATGAAGTTTTCCCTCTCTGTCGCACTTTTTTATAGACTAGTGAAGGCGAAAAAGTCTTTCTTGGGAAATTGTATAAAATTCTACAATAAAATTCCAAGACACATTACTGAACTTAAGGATTCTAAATTTAAATCTGTCGTGAAACAGGCACTTATTTCAAAAGCATATTATAAGATAAACGATTACATCATGGATAGGGATGTTTGGTAGTGATAGCGTCCCGCACAAGTAATCTAACACAGAAATATTTTGTCCTTAATATTAAAAAATATGTACGTATGTTTATACTGTAGCATTTGAATTTTGTACTATTTTTACTGTTATTTTATATACATTGTGTATTGTTTTGAAAAAATGACACCTCGCCGAGTTTCTTACGCCGGTTCTTCTCGAGGCAGAGGTTTATTTTATGAACCGGTGGTAGTTTTTTGACATTCATAAGTGCATGTAACATGCCTAAATTGAAGAATAAAGGATTTCATTTCATTTCATTTCATTTATTGCAAGTTTGCACATAAGTGAGACAGAGAGACATTCATAAGTGCATGTAACATGCCTAAATTGAAGATTTCATTTCATTTCTTGCAAGTTTGCACATAAGTGAGACAGAGAGGGAAAACTTCGTTTGTGGTTCGCGGTAGCCCCTCTGTATTGGTCACGTAAGACACTTCAATAGAGCGTCGACTGTTTGTTTCTTTCGTGCCGCGTCGCGCCGCGCCGCTTCGCTTCGCGTTCGCGAGGATTTCGCCCATGTAGAACACCGCGTCAATAAATATTCGGACATTTCTTTACTCATTTATACATATATAATTGAGTCAATCAACTTTGTCTTGTTGTTATTCTGTCCCGTCAGCGAGGAGACAACAGTAAGCAAGTTTCTTAGAGAAATCTTTATAATATGGACTCGAAGAATGCTCAAAAGATGACCCATGTAAAAATTGATTTATGCTAATCAGTAAAACTCATGTTTGGCAGATTTAAACCCAATAATATCACAGTTTTAAAGAGTGACTGAGGAGACGTAACCATGGTAACAAGCAACAAAGAATATTTGATCCACCCAATTATACCATACCTTGCCTTAGAAGTTTTCTTACTCTGACCTTAACTTAAACAGCTCGCAAAGAAATGCTAAATAAATGTAATTACATACTCAAAAACTTTATATTTATTATTTTATTATGTTTTTTAAATATTTAATCTTTAACATTATATTAACGTTAGAAATATTTTTAGACATAGTACTAATTTTACTAACACCAGAGTAAAACGTATGCTTATTTCTTGAGTGTTGAATTATTATAATTTATTATTTAATATATATTTTTTTTATTTTGAATTATTATTATTTTGACGACCGGTTTAGCCTAGTGGGTAGTGTACCTACCTGTGAAGCTGACGGTCCTGGGTTCGAATCCCGGTCAGGGCAAATATTTGTGTGACGAGCATGAATATTTGTTTCTGAGTCTTGGATGTTTTCTATGTATTTAAGTATTTATATCTATTAAATATATCGTCGTCTAGTACCCATAACACAAGCCTTCTTGAGCTTACTGTAGGGCTAGTTCGATTTGTGTAAGATTGTCCTCTAGTATTTATTTATTTATAATATTTCCCATGTTAATACGTTCATGTACTCGTAATATTAATTATTTTTATACATCTATATACAGGGTGTAACAAAACTAGTGAGAATCCGTTTAATGCCATATTCGGTATCGTGTACTGATTAGGAAAAGGTAGAAAAAAAAATTTTTTGATGCGAAAAAAATTTTTTTGTATGGGGCAGGTCGTCCAAGTCAGCCAACTGTCCATACAAAGGCCAAAAATTTATTGGGTCAAAAAACATTAACTAATTTATTTAGTAGTATAAAACAATTTCGTCCCCCGTTTGTTTTACCTGTTCTAGAAAATACAAGTAACAAAGTCACAAATGCGACAATTTGCTTAAAATCCAACTCAATATTGACAATAAACTTGTAATTGTTTCAAGGCAAGTTACTTCATTGATTCAAGGACAAAAAGTAAATAAAACGTTGGAACTTGTGTTAGCGTCTAGTTTACACCGACTTTTTATTAATTGGATGTTTCTAACCAAGTCAAAGAAGCCAGAATGAAAAACGGTTTTGGCGTTTTTTTCCAAATTAAATAGCGTTACTAAATAACCTCTTTTTTTGGTACGGACCTAGTAACGATGATTGACTGTAAAAAGCTATAAAAAAAATAGTTAACTGCCTAATCATATTAGGAAAGTAAGCGTGAGTTTTATATAAAGTTTAGAGAAAAATTTCCAGGATACCAACTCCAGTCTAACGTTGGGGCTAAACCAGTGTTATTTAGGAATGTGCTCAATTGGAGACTTTTAAGTAGGTTTTTGGCCCGGATTAAATGTTTGACCTGGATACGGGAAACACGTTGAATTGTAGATCGGCGGAACTTCGGGAACTTTTTTGACTAGGGTACAAAAGGATTGTTTTACTTTTATAAATAAAACAGCGTTTTTAGAAACAGTTGCACAACGTAGCTATTAAGCTATTATACACTCTGTGCGTTAATAAATCGAAAGATTTAAACAGCTTATTATTGACAAGAGTACTTGTAAAGTTTGTTTTGGAATGTATTCACATATTCACTGTGTTTGATTACGCTTATTTTAATATTGCTATATATAGGGTAGACGTACCAACGCTCGACACCTATGCCCAATAGTTGACACATAGATACTGTTCGTTTTTTTACTTATAATGATTTCAGATCGGAGGTGACAAGTATTGGGTTGGTGCTGGGCACTGGGAAATTAACACTATGAGAAATCAATGGATAACTGTTATTGGCCTTCTTTTATGTAATTATCAATACGTCATGGTTATATCTACGGCTGTAGTTGTCCTGAATACCAGTAAATAAATAAATAAATAAATAATGTTATATTAACGGGTCCATTTATGTCTTAATTAAATTACTATTTCAGTGCAAATTAAATCACATTAATTGGCGGATTCTTTGTGAACAAACTTTTAGTTCACAGAGTGAGCTAGTTTAATTAATCTCAAGTTGAGAAACAGAGAGCGAGCATTGTCATTTTAGTGACATCAATGTCAGACTGTCAGTCAGTTATCAGTGAATGTAAATAGTTTGCACTCTCGCGAATGTAAAACAGAACAAAACTTGCGGTAGTGAAACCTTTTTGTAGGATAGATACCAAACTGAATTAAGTGAAACTGGCTAAAAACCATGCAGTTAGTGCGTCTGCGTGGAAAAGTAGTAGGTGGCTACGTCACGCCTTCAGGGTGTGTTAGAATTGAGATTTTTTAACTTGTGATTTGTTTAAAATAGTTAATATCTCTTAAATTATGGGTTTTTGGACTAAATATTTTATAACTTTATATACTCTAATTAGGCTCTAAAATTGTTGGTTTACAACTTTCGGGTTATTAACGCCCACGGTGTATTGAGATATTAGTTTCGATCTTCTAAACTAGTGGACAAGAAATCTAAATATATAAAAGAAGAAGTCCTGATCTACCATCAACGCACAGCCGAACTACACACGGTTGCAGCAAAGAGTAACTAATTATTATATATTGAAAATGTATTTAAGTGTTTTACCTACATTACATTATATGTTATTTTTGTGTAAAAGAAATATTACTAATACCTAATAAAATCAAAAAGGTATTATTTTGAAAACTGACATAATCGCATCTTTGCCATTTATATACGTACGTCTGGGCAGTCAATTGCAAAAATATGTATCAATCCTCTTAACTTATTATATATACCAAAACCTCAATTTGCTCATTATTATGCAAGTCGTACGCCGCCGTATTTTGACCTTACTTACCCACTTATAGTATGTTTTTCTTTATATAGTATGTATCTATGACACATTAAAAAAAACGGAATATAAAAATACTAATATATTCGTAAATAATAATAATATATCATCTTTGTTTCTGGCTAGAAGCTGGCCAGGAGCAATCCCATTTTTTTTAATAAAAAAAATGTTCGTACCTTTCTCTTACTATTTTTTGCATATCTTTTTGTATGAGTCTTCACAAAATACGCATTAGTTACTCCGAACCGCCAATACACGTACTAAAACTATCAATCACGGTGTATATATTGCTACAAGTAGGTATAGCCAAACAGACACTGCGCGTATTTACAGAAACGGTCGTGCCAATCGGGGCGACAGCTCGATTCGGTGGATCGCTAAATCGCACAGAGCGATCAATTATATACAACATGCGAGCACATCGGCTCCCCTAATCGATGGTGGCTCGGATTTGTTCGAACGCATTAACGATATAAGCAACTGTCGTTTGAGCCGTACCATTGGTTTGTGACGGTTTTGGGAATGTGTGTAGCGGAGTTCTTAACAGAAAGAAAGAAAGAAAGAAAGCATTTATTCACTGCACCAAAAGACACACCGTTACAAATATAATATACTCAGTACATGAACAAACAGTTAAAAAGTACGTCTTCGCGGCAGTGAAACAGGGATCGGATACCGGTATTTTCTCCATAGAAAAATACCGGTGTTATTACGGCCACTGGTTCATTATTTCGTTTTTCATGGGACACTCTAATAATCATCATCATCATCATCATTTCAGCCGAAAGACGTCCACTGCTGAACATAGGCCTCCCCCAAGGCTCGCCATTTAGACCGGTCCTGTGCCGTTCGTTTCCACCGGATTCCCGCGGCCTTCACCAGGTCATCACTCCACCTCGCACTCCACACCACTCTAATAATACGACGTTGTTACCTAAATACATGATTCAGCCCTACGTAAAGAGCAAAAAATAATCCAAAATATTGGGCTTTTTTTTAAATACCGGTATCGGTCCCTGGTTCTTAAGGGGCTCCTAGCTCCCAATGACCTCAAATCTGTAACTCTCCGTTTTCTCGTGTTTTTTATGGCTTATCGTATTTAGAACGAGATTTACTGAAATACTATACCATATTGACTTCAAAACTCAGTCTTCGAGGTAAATAGCATCAAACTTTGGCAGTTTTAGGCCAAAAAAACAGTTTCTTGGACGTAACTTTTGTGAAGATGATTTAAAAATAAAAATCTCTCTTGCGTTGTTAGAGACGTCAATAAGGAACAGTTCCAGCTACATTTCATATATAAAATTGCATAAATAACAGACTAATATGACTATGAGAATAGTGCACAGCAAAATGTCATCTTGCTCGAATTTGGAGCAGCCCAACTGGGGGAGTACCACCACCTTGCAGAAGACCACAGCCATAATAACATTATCTACTATACAAGTATGTAGTGTTATGTTCCTGGAGGTGAGCAAGGTTGCCAAAGCTCCCGAGGATGCACTGTGTTGAGAGCGAGGGACCTAAATTTGTCCCTTCAGTTGTCAACACAGTGCATCCTCAAATTTTATAAAGGGTCGGCAACGCGTACGTGACTTCTTTGGAGTTGCGGGCGTCTATAGGCTACGGTAGCCGCTTGCCATCAGGTGGACCGTAAGCTTGTTTGCCACCGGCGTTGTATAAAAAGAAGTTAGTTAAAAAAGAACGTAAAAAACTAAATAAATAAATAAAGCATTTATTCACGAAAAACAGTATTCTTTTACAACTTGTTATAACTTCCGCCAAACTGTATAACAGTTTGTTGTCAGAAATAAGCTCCCTTTCTTTATATTACTGTTTTAAGTTAGCTATTTAGTTAAGTATAACACAAAACATAAAACATGGTAAAACAGCGGTTAAGATTGCTCGCATTTAGTTCAACTGGACCAAATTAGATAGATTTACAACAATAAGCCGTCGTCTCCCGGTGAAAAAATAAACAATTGCATTCTTTTGCTATGATCGCTGGGATCCCAGGGACCGGTAGACGATGGATTTATTGAAATCGCCTAGTGACTGCAACAGGGTGTCCCTTCTTTCTCTCACCACCTGGCTATTCAATAATATTTATTTTACGTATTTTACATCAGCTTTTGCCTGTTACTTCGTCCTCATAAACTTCCACTCCCTATATTTGATCCCTAAATGATCCCTTCAAAGGATGTTTTTTGGGATAAAAATTATCCTATATGTTAATGCAGCCTATAGACTTTGTATACCAAGTTTCATCATAATCTGATCAGACGTTTTTGCTTGATTGAGTAAAACACATTTAAATGTCCAAACATCTGGCGCCTATACCAACAAACTTTACAAGCGTACAATTTAACAAATTTGACAACTTTTTTTATGGAAAATTGCACAATTTTGTCGATTTGTAGACTCGTAAAGTTTTGTGGTATAAGGCTCTGAACTTTCGCCTTTATAATATTAATAGGATGACACAGTTAATTGAAAACCCGTGAGCCTTAATGAAAAAGGCTAAGGTCTACTTCTAGATTAGTTTGTTGTATGCACACAATGTTTTTAAAACAACGTTTTGGTTGACGTTACAAACGTTCGTTTATCGTTTCACGCTGATAGATCTACATGTACATGGTGTAACAAAATTAATTACGATCCGATCGATTAATCAAGATCACTATTTGTCTCTCTCATGACACACTTAAGATTTAGCTCCTTTAGACTATGTGGCTGACTATATATTTGTATATGTTTATGTACGTATATTTTTATACTATATTTATGTATGTTTATTTATCCTTAATTAAATGTTATTGCTGTAATTATTAGTAGGCTTCATATGTGTTAACTCTGCACCACCTGTTATGAATCGTTCTGATTAGATTTCCGCTACCCTAAGGTTGTATGGAAGAAATCGGTCTTTAGCGATAAGACCGCCTGTTGTTTGCCTCTTCTCATTGTGTTTTTGTACTGTACTGTATCCTTTGATTGAGGTGTGAAATAAAGAGTATTTGTATTGTATTGTATTGTACGATCCGTTTAAGGACATATTCAGTATCGTATTCTGATTAGGAAAAAGTAAAAAAATTTTTGTACGCGAAATTTTTTTTTTTCTATGGGGCAGGTCGTCCAATTCAGCCAACTGTCCATACAAAGGCCAATGCGTCAAAAAAAAATTCTTCTACTTTTTCCTAATCAGAACACGATACCGAATATGCCCTTAAACGGATCACTAGTTTTGTTACACCCTGTATACATATGTGCTTATAACACATTAGCAACCACAGCGTCCATAATTTCGTAACAAATACCTATTAGAGTGACTTAATCCATTTTATAAATAGCTTGTTGAAAAACAATTGAAACCCGATACGGCGTTTGACACACGTGTGTCGAGTTGCGTTAGTAGGAGCATGATAGTGGGTCGGAACGTGACTTATCTCTCAACGCTAGCATCGCTCATCCGCCTCTATTCCCACATTTCAAAACACAACTCCCACAACCTCGTATCACATATGAATATATTCCCAAAAGCAATCTTAAGCAATGCCTAATATAGCTCATTTTCGTAAACAGGAAAGGAGATGCGAGGATGTCGAAGCGGGGCATTGTTCCACTCCGCTACATAAAGCATGATCGACGGAACGCCGCAAACTTCCAGGGTAACTAGGCGGAATAAATAAGTCTGATACTAACATTATCTGAATCCCCTTCTTCGGGCGCAGTTGGATTACAAATGTAATGGAGCGTGTGATTGCAGAAATAGAAATATAACAATAAATATTCGCATCGCAGGATTTGGATAAATTGTAGTACTGTAAGCTGGGGTAACTTAACAAAAAATGGGGCTACTTTGATAGATTAAGAACACTATATAATCGTCACTAAGTATTTCTAACTTGATTTAGTTCAGTAAATAGTTAGAAAATATACCAAGGGATAACACCGACCCTTTTTTTTTGACCCAGAGAAATGCATGAAACTTACCACTACGTAACTTAAGGCTCCGTCCGGGGGAAAGCCAGAAATTACGCATTGGTTATATGGGGCTCTCCAGTCCAGAAGGGACTAGCCTACCCACTAAAACTCTGGGATTCCACCCTCGCGTGCCTTAGTGGTGATGCCATGGGATCGCGAACATTCAACCACGACATCACCGGCACCTTCGCCCTCGGGCGAACCCTCTCCGAAAAAGCACACTGCAGCATGGACAGTGTACTTTCCCTCACCTGGTTCCCTAAACCCCCGGGGAACCTGGGACCGGCACCAGACACACGGTGTGAGGGATAACACCGACCCAGGTTAACCATTTGGTGGTTTTGGTTTGGTTTGGTTGGTGGGGTTTTGGTGTTAGAACTAGAAATACAGCTTATTATACTAAGGTTACGCAAGTCTGGTCTCTGTAGAGATTGGTAATATCGACTCCGGGGAGCGATTCGAATCACTAAATCCGACTCTGCTTATCGACTCATCGGCTTCTTTGAATCCCTCAAACCAATTCACTCCGGACTCGCTGATTTTAATACAAATTGTCTTACTTTTAATGGTTTTTTGATTTTTATTTCTTTTAACAGCGAAATACAGTTTAAAAACTTGATTTTAAAAGTCACCGAATATGAAATTTACGGAACCTAACGTTCTGCGTATTAAGAGAATACCGAGCAATGTTCACCGAAACCCATCTTAGTCTGTATCTCAATATGTGATAATCCATATTGAAAGGGACCTTATGGCGGCCGGCACTTACGCCTTTATTGCCGCTGTTCCAATACAATAGTGAATAGGTGCAACGTAAGCGCCTGCCGCCATAAGGTCCCTTTCGATGTGGATTATCACATATAATGTAGTACCTCAATATAATCAATGGGTGATTTATTTTATTGATACTTTACTAGTTTTCCTTTTAGTTTGAATTCTTGTACTATACAAATACGAACATTTATTCTGCAAATAGGCCACAAAAATATAATACACCACAAAACATTAATTTACAATTTAAGAAAGTCTGACTATAATAAGTAATACATTTTTCATGTCAAAATATTAATTTACAGTTCAAGAAGGAATAATAATTTCGAGTTTACAATTATAACAAAATTAAAGTCATACAGTGAAGATAAACTTGCACTTATCTATTATAAATATTACAACATCAGTAAAGTTAGAGATGTATCCGCATCACAGTTAACTTAGTTTCCATTACATCTAAACCTTTCCTAAAATCATCGTTTCCTTTTCAGTGTAATTAAATTATGAATAATTTCGGCATATTTCGTGTTTAATAGTAGATTGTATGACATGGGTCTAAAATAAGCCATATTACCACGAATTGGTTATTAGTTCGAGTAGTAATATCGCTTTTAGACCAGAGTTAAACACTACTTTTCACTTCGATTACGAGAAAATAAATGAACAATGATTCCAATGAGAATGAATAACAAATTACAATGAGATTATGGAATCCTTTTTTTTGTAGTAGTATTTGAAATAGGGACGAAAAAATACCTATTTTTAAGAGTTAAATTAGTTGAACAAAATATATACCAAAAAGAATCCAATGTTCCGATTGGCTGTTATGTGTTTTCTGATTCGTGGATTTAATATGGTGAAGTATTTTGATTGGTCAAATTAGAATGTTTTGTAAATCATAAATATAGGTATTCATATTTAGTAATAGTAGTAGTAAACACTTTATTGCACAAGTACATACTAGGAAACAAACTTAACATATTTTCCCTAGGGGCTAAACGTACTACTTTAGCCCCGCTTGATAAGCCTAGCCTGAAGTTGGAACATCACAACCCAAGACCGACATCGATTGGAAGCCTTTGAAATGTGGTGTTGGCGCAGGATGCTTAGGATCAGCTGGACAGAACGGCATACCAATGAAGAAGTGCTGGAAAAGGCTAAGGAAAAAAGACAGATAATATCCGCCATAGAAAAACGCAGAGCTAAATGCATCGGCCACATACTGAGATATGAAGGGTTAAACGCTACCATCCTAGAAGGCAAAATAGAGGGAACAAGAGGGAGAGGAAGACCCAGAATACCATACATGGCACAGATGAAGGAATGGTGCTGTAGCCACACATACCAGGAAGTGAAGACGAAGGCCCAAGATAGATTGGAATGGAGAATGCTGCAACGACAGAGGACCAGGCCCTCTTAATATTGATGTTGATATGATAATCCTAATATGACACACTTTTCGAGCATGAGTAGTGAAAAATATTTTATAATTTGTAAGTTAAGAAAACTTCATTTCTATTCCAGTTTATATGAGTTCGTCCCAATAGCCGTAGAGACTGGCGGGTCCTGGTGTGCCGAGGCTAAAGCGTTTATTGCAATCCTGGCTCGTCGCTTAAGAGATCGGGGAGGCGATCCCCGTTCTGGTGAGTACCTGGTGCAAAGAATATCCCTGGCCATACAACGTGGGAACTCCGCCAGTATACTAGGGACCTTTGCGCCGGGTAGTTATAAGAACGAGGATTCCCCCCTTCTCACTCATTATACTGATTTCATATAGTTTAGTTACGTAGTAATTTAATTGTGAGAATAAAACCCATTCTATGTAATTGAATAAATAAATAAAATTCCAGTTTTAAGTGTACAGTTGAACATCTATTCTAAAATGGTATCAGAATTGAACAAAATCCCGCGCATTGTACCTACACTTCTCTTGTTTCTATTTAAAACTCCTCGCATTATGCGTTTCACAAAGGCAAAGAGAATGTATTTAGTCAACGAGTTTAATTAAAACCATAACATTAAGCAAGTTAACTCGTCTGCTTCCGAAGAAGACTCTACTGGGTTAAACATAAAAACCAGTATTGCATAGCACGTTCGAAAATTTATATATCGTTTTCTTACCAAGACAAGACTAGACTCAAGTCTCGTTTTATGGTTTAAGTTATCTTAGCGCTTTTATGATCTATTTGTATATTTAGAGACACGTAAAACTTGGGCTAGCTTACTGAGTTAGTGTTCGTTTAACACACATACTTAATACGAAACATTTTAAAGTAATGGTATTTACACAAAATGGTACAGTTGCATCCTGAAGGATGCCCGGGGTCCCCTATCTAATCCCAATCTAGAAATTCCTGGATGCAACGGAAGAACTTTAAGAACTGCCACAATAGATAAATACTGGTCGAGGCGGTAAACAAAGCCCACAACAAACAATAATAATAATACCTAATCGCAAGATTTGGCGTAGGCACTAGTTTTTACGAAAGCGACTGTCATCTGACCTTCCAACCCGAGGGGAAACCAGACCTTATTGGAATTGGGCTTGGTAAGTGAGCGGGCAACTTGACTGTTAGAAGTTCTCAAGCCGCCCGAAGGCCTCTAACTTGGATTAATGACTGCTATCATAGACAACCGGTATCAGCGGTCGGTATAGTCACCCTGCCTACGAAGCTGGAGGTTCCGGGTTTGAATCCCGGTCAGGGCATTTATATGTGTGATGAGCACGAAGTAGAATTAGTTCCTGAGTCTTGGATGTTTTCTATGTATTTAAGAATTGTTTTATCTATATAAGTATGTATCATAAAGTACAAGCTTTGCTTAGTTTGGGACTAGATCGATTTGTGTTAAATTGTCCCTAAATGCTTATTTTTTTTTTTTACTAGATTTAGGCCGGGTTTTATAAAGATCCGTTAGACCACTTAATATGAGAACAACGGTTGGAACTCACTTGGAAAGTCACTATTGGTGTTGCGCGGTCGGTTGCCTTGATAACACTCAACCTGATGAAGGACTCCAATTGTAGTCCGAAACATGTCGCAAATAGTGACTTTCCAAGTGAGTTCCAACCGTTGTTCTCATATTAAGTGTAAATATGTCTCACGTTAGTGTAAATTTATGTATCCGTTAGACCAAATGTCATATCAAGTTTCAGTAACTCAGTACATTTTTTGACATAACAAACCGACATAAGGTCTAACGAATCTTTATAAAACCGAGCCTTAGACAACCAAAGATGTTGCTGAATCCCGCTTTAATCGCTTTTCGTCATCTTAAATAGAATTTTTTTGCGAATTGGAATCCTGAGACATTGAAACAAGTGACTGTCAAACGGTCATTTTATTAGCATTTTGACAAGGTTCCACGATAGCCCATACTTCCATTTGATTGCCCCAACTTATTGTTTACATGCCAAAACAGGCGAACAACCCTTTGATCGACAGAATAATAATTACGAACTTAGACACCCCGTGAAATATCGCTCTTTCACCCGCGAGGGCCTTTAGCGCTATCGAGAAGTTCTTGAAAGAAGTAACTGTGTATAGAAGCCGTTGGTGTTCAGTATCTTTTAGAACTGAAGCTTTGAGTTCTGTTTGTAACGCAAAGTGTGATGGATGGCCTCTTATCTGGGCGGTGCAGCCCCCACCTTGAAATACGGGGCGACGCGCTGCATATTTTCGGATTAGGGAAAAACGGGGTGATCGACATGCCAATTTTTTTCGCGAACTAGGCTAATCTGTGTGGACGCGTTTTTATTGACGAGGGTTGAGTAAGTATTGTGGAGTATTTCGGTTGAGGAAGTATGAAGGAGCGCTCGTGGCCGAGGGCTTTGCTTAAAAAAAAATCAAAACATTTATTCTGCAAATAGGCCTCAAGGGCACTTTTACAAGTCAAAATCTATCTAGGTACATCAAATAAAAGTAATACAATAATCAAAGTATCATTAAATAAATGTAGTGTTACATGTCAAAAATAAGACTAAGAAACTAATACTCGTAACAATCGAGATTTGTTAGAGATGTATAAGGTCTCTAAGCGTCTAGATAAAATGTAATAAAGTAGGTATACTAATCATGATAAAATATGTTGAGCTATATCTATAACACATCAACATGAAAATAATAAAATCTATTAAATAAATATCCTCAGAGATGTATAATGAACAGAGATGTAAAATATTATACAACATACATAATATAAAACTATACATAAATAAATACAACTACATACATACACATACATACGAATATAGATGAAACGTACAAGTCAGATACATTAAGAGTCTTTATTTATGCCAGCAAAAAACTTAGATAAGATCTTTTTAAAAACAGGCCTGTTTGGAGATCATCTAATATTAACAGGGAGACTTAATAAGAGAACAACGGTTGGAACTCACTTGGAAAGAACCCTGATGAAGGACTCCAATTGTAGTCCGAAACATGTCGCAAATAGTGACTTTCCAAGTGAGTTCCAACCGTTGTTCTCTCACTATCGAAAGATGGAACGCTGCGCTTACGGCGTCCAACTCTGACACGACGCTTACACTTAGGCATTCCCGCCGGCGGGGACGTCCACCGCGCGATCGCGACAACAGTGACACATATAGTCCCTATTCGTCCCGGTACCGCCGCACACCGGGTAGAGTCAGTCCGACCCAGGTCGGGCCTAGCTGAGTTTCTTGCTGGATTCTTCTCAGTTAGGCTAGGTTTAGTGAACCAGCGACAAAACTCCCAGTAGCTCGATTCCACTCACACTTCAGATTCGGTTGAAACCGTTCAACCAATCTCACTGGAGCGCAAACTCTTAGAGTATTCCAGTGTTCCAAACCACACGCGTGGTCGTGCCGGAGGTTTTCCCTGGATTTTCCCCAGGCTACTCTCCAACCGCGCACTCCTATCGCTTTATTGGGCCCGGCCTATAAAGCCACAGTTAGGTTCAAAAAAAAAAGACCCTCAGTCACGAGGAATCGAGGAAGAAGAGAGAAGACCATTTAACCTCACATACGCGTAGCTATATCTGATACTAATTGTACGTATCACTACATAGTATAAAACAAAATCGCTTTCTCTGTCCCTATGTCCCTATATCCCTATGTATGCTTAAATCTTTAAAACAACGCAACGGATTTTGATGCGGTTTTTTTTTAATAGATAGAGTGACTCAAGGGGAAGGTTTATATGTATAATACATGCATCAGCATTGCACCCGTGCGAAGCCGGAGCAGGTCGCTAGTAATAACTATATAGCAGTCAAGTATTGCTTTCCTGACCCACTAATGAGCAACTTTTGAAAACATATTCGACACCAGGTAACAAACTGAGGTACGCCAAACCGAGTCCTAACTATCCCATGTAAATCCCCCGATTTGTCACACCAAGCATGATAAACTACTGCTTCACAAATACACCAACTAACCTACTCGATTTAAGTAGTTTTAAACCTTTTAACAACGTAATACGTGCGATATTGTGGTGCTAAATAAGTTGGTCCGCTTCGGTAACATACTACATGTTCAGTCAAAATGCTAAACTGACATGACTTCCTATTTAGTTAACATTTAGTCACTAATGTAATATTGATCTTATGCACTACCGTGAAACATATAATTTACTTTATCTACATCCATACAGTAAATCCACTTTTATGTGCTCAAAAGTGTAGGTAAGGACCAACTTTACAATATCGCGCCGGTCCGGGGCGGAGATGGCCATAACAGCATCAAAAACGGTATCGTTATGGCCATCTCCGCCCATAACGATACAGGCTCGTGCTCAAAAGACTTCAACGGGCTCACGCTCGACCTCACTACACTTGCAACGCAATAGTTCCTGAACACATGAAAGAGGATTTAATATACGGATGTAGATAAAGTAGTGTATGCAACTGTACATAATTAGGCCTTAAAACACTCGTGTGAACTCGGAACGTTATTCTAAAAACTAAAAAGCCATGAAAGAGGCATGTGTCCAGCAGTGCAGGTCCAGAAATATGCTGAAAGAAAGAGATATTTTGGACCTGGTTCATTCTACTTTTCATGACCAGTTTTCTATTACAAGGAAAAATATATGATATGTATTGAATTAGTGTACAAAAATAGGTAAATACATTCGAAATAGTACCAGTACCTACTAAAAGGAATTTATAGGTAAAAATACTTATTTTTTTTTATGTTATAGGGGGCAAACGAGCAGACGGATCGCCTGATGGTAAGCAATTACCGTCGCCCATAAACACCTGCAACACCAGAGGAGTCGCAAGTGCATTGCCGGCCTTTCAGAAGGGAATATGCTTTTTTCTTGAAGGTTTGAAGGTCAATTCGGTCCTAAAATACCGCAGGTACAGTTCATTCCATAGTTTGGTTGTGCGAGGCAGGAAATTTCTTGAGAAACGCACAGTTTTGGACTGCTAACCATCTAAATGGTCAGGATGGAAATACTGACGCGTAGGACAATGACGAAAAGATGCGGCAGGGATCATTCCGATCAATTCCTCCGAGTACTCCCGTGATACAAGCGATAGAAAATGCAGAGTGAGGTTACATCTCTACGCAATGCCAAGGAGTCGAGCCGATCAGAAATACGCTGGCAGCCGACGATTCGAGCTGCTCTCCGTTGAATGCGATCCAGAGGGAGAAGCTGGTACTGGGGTGCCCCTGCCCCCTGCCCACAGATGAGAGCAGTATTCCATATGTGGGCGAACCTGTGCCTTGTACAGCTGTTAGCAATATTAACATATTGCTGTAAAAGGTGGGTGACACAGTGGCAAAAACCATTTTTGGTACAAATGGTGAGGCATCCAAGGACCACTGAGTTACTCGATTTATGGATATTAGCTGTGCTTTGTTCAATACCAAACTGTCGGAAGTGATACTGCAATTAAACCTCTTTCTAAATAAAAATACGGTAATATAAAGTAAGGGTCAAGTATTCCAAAATCTGCATTAAAAACAAAATTATCTGAAAATTATGTACATGAAAAAATAGAATGACGCATTTGTGAAAATATAGCGTATTCCTCGTTGTCTTCTATTCTCGTTCTATTCAGTCATTTTAAGAATGGTACCCATAATAAGTAATGGACTGTTTTGTGGCGCGAAATAAATAAATTTTATTTTTTATTTATTTTAAAATTCCAAACTCAAACCCTTTTGTTCCTACAGCATAATTCTATATAATAACGACAATAATTTTCACATCCACTTGAAACTATATCAAATTAGGTCTCAATATTGCGCACAGGCTCCATTCCAAAACTTGTACCCGTTAAAAACGTACAAAGCGACAGTAATATCAACCTACAATAAGCCGTTTTGTGCCGCGTGTGTTTTCAACATTCCCGACCTGCTTGTGTCTAGTAGCAATATCTAGCCGGGAGCCAGGAATGCTCATCGCCTTTGTACCTGTACTTTTGATGTGTTGTATCCTCCGTAATGGAGTATACGACAAATAGGGGATTCCTGAGAGTGCTACACGGGATTAGGTGGAGTTATCTACTAGTACTGGCTCTTCTAAGGCTGCATTACTGGAATTTTCGATAAGTGAACGAGCGGGTAAATAAGTCTTAATCGTTCGGCTGCTCCAAGTTAAAAACAAGTAAGTATTCCTTCGAATCCTTGGGCTAAGACGCACAAAACTATATGTCCTTACTTTTAAATCACACATAGATAAGTTAGAGACATTTCAAACAAGATTTATAAAACTATTAAGAGTCCTTATCAGTTAAAAAACGCTCATCTATTTAGGCCATTTTCTGTTTGAATTGACACGTATCTTGACATTTTCTTGTTTGTGTTATGTTACTATCTAGAACAGGACTATTGCGATCTTATGACATAAACTTATAATGTATTTTTTGCATTTTTTATTAAGAAATGTCGTTTCAAACATCACTCCAAATCGACCATTTTCAAACTAAAAACTAGTTTTGTCAGCTTAAATTTTACTTCACACAATACAATCAAAAAATGGCTATGTTACTATCTAAAACTTTAATAAAGTCATCGTATCATTTAATCACTTTATGGGTATTATCAATACTTTTGTCGTAATTTTAAATCAAAACATTTTAAAACTTATAAGACCTTTTAATAAATAAGAAAACAAAAAACAGCTGTAAAGGTTCTAAGTTATTCAAATTTTGTAAAATTCTTCCACTTAGCTAAACATAAATTAGCAGTTAATAACCACGGCAATCAACTCTGTAGCCCATCCCTGGTCGTGCATAAGAATAGCACAAGGTCAGTGTCCTCGGGAAAGTAAGAAATACCTCGTATAAATAATTACTTTGGTGACAGAACATAGCCAAACGGCTTCCATACTTTTTAAAGAAGTTTTTACGTTATTTAAGAAGTATTTCAGACATTCGACACTAGCCAAATAAGGTTAAATTCAAGAAAGCCCTTAAAAAGTATTTACTGCGGACACTTAAGTGAAAGTCACTTAAGTGTTGAGCTTGTTTATAATAGTAAGTTTATTCATATTATATAGAGACTCGTACCTGCAGACAAACTATTAAGACAGCTTTGCAGGAAAATGCATATAGATTAAGTGTTCTGTACTTTTATTAGTAAAATAAATAATAATAATAATAAAATCATTGAAATATCCTTATTCTTCCTATTAAAACCAACTTAATTTTGGGGTTCGTTCGGAACTCCAAATGTGCGGAATCCGACACGCATTGGCTGGTTTATTAAGCCGTGTTAAACTCTCAAGGTATATTAGGTACAACCCTACAATCCTACTTTAACACTCACTTACTTAAGGCAAACTCGGTAATGACAGCAATCTCACATTTCTTAGATTTTTCTAAATGAAGCATCCGTGATATTGAAAATGGAATGCCGAAGCTCGCTAGAATCCTAGCCGTTCGACATCTCACAGATTCCTAAGGAGCTCCGCTTAGCTACAGTATATAAATTGCTATTTAACTGTATACTTTAATTGGTACGAATAAGGTCGATGTTTACTTGAAACTATTGAGTATTTTAGGAGTTTTCCGAATTACCAAAGATTAACGTCTGGCGCTCAATCCGTTCTCTTTAGTTTTATTACGTCGATTAAAAAGAAAAAGGTTCGTATCCCGACGTTAACATGGAATAGTTCCATTAATGCCGTATTATTCTCATTCTAGTCATGATTTAATTACGAGTCAGTTCACGGGAATGGACGAGAAATTCTGGATTTTTTTAAAAATAATGAATAAGGATTTTAAAATACTGATCAGCGTTCTTTAAAATGTGGAAATGCTATTCAGATGATAATGCGGTGAAGCAAATTTCAAGATTTGCCGCTGAAAGTCCTTTTTCTGGACCAGCCTCAGGTGCTCTATCGGTGGTTAGAAGCTTGTCCATTATTTACTGGACACCCTGTATATTTTCAGTCCTACCCTATTCAGCACTTTTCCTTTAGCCCAACTTTCTTTCCTATCAATGTATCTAAGCCAAACTAAATCTCCAGTATGAAATACTCGGCTAACACTAATAGGCTCTCGTAACGAAAACTTTGAATCACTAATTTGGTATTAATTGTAAATTTACTTTAAATTTGTTAAACGTCCCTAACTCATCTTGCCACAGTTCGGAATATTGTTCCAATAACTTATTAACATCGTCGTCAGCTGAATCGTTTAAATTTGTCGACAAGGTCCAATTAAATGCTGCCTAAAATCACTTCCAAATAAGGGCGGCCCTCGTTTTCCTATTACGAAAAACATTATTCCTATTAAAATGTATATACTTTAAAAATAACGAATGTATGACATTGAACTCGATAAATGATGTAATTGATTTTATAATTTTGACTTATAGACATTTTATTTGACTTTATTTTTATCTGTATTTTGACATTAATGACCATAGTATATACCTCTCAATTTCACATGCCATTTATGGTAAATTTTAGTGATACTAAGACTACTTCTAAGATCTCATTGTACCTGAAATTATGTGAAATAAATTATTTGATATTTTTTTTTTTTTTTTGAAAAAAAATGTTTTAAGTACAATAGATCAGCTTATATCAGTAGAATACTCAAGCGAATGTTTCCCATAACTAGCTATTACACATATATTCTTGAGCTGTGAAGTAGGTGCGGGCTGAAAAACAGCGCTGTCTAGACGTCCAGGCTCGCAGCATATGCCGAGCCCGAGCCTATTGTCGCAATTACTTTTAATTTATTTTAATGTACCTACCTCTATTATTAATTTCTGTTTCTGTTATTTGTTGCTTTTATTTTGTGAAACTTCTTTCTGGTGACAATAAATCTCTTTTTTTTTTATTCTTTTCGTCTCGCCGTTAAAGGTCAAATCACAAATAAAGTGCGCAATGGCGCTACTTGGTGGCAATCGTACAAACATATCACATACATTAGTATCAAACAGTTTACTTAGAAAACTTCTTTCTGTACAGTCAACTGAGGTAACTTTCAAATTAAGGGGCGACTTTAAAAATC
Source organism: Epiblema foenella (assembly GCA_963556455.1). Taxonomy (NCBI): domain Eukaryota; kingdom Metazoa; phylum Arthropoda; class Insecta; order Lepidoptera; family Tortricidae; genus Epiblema; species Epiblema foenella. Next base: position 878,924 of record OY747108.1, on the reverse strand, counting down.
TAGTTTCTATACGGTATGGTAGTTTTAATATGGTTAGCATGAGGTCACTGAAATATCTTGGTAAATATCCTAACCGTTTACTAAACTGAATCAGACTAGAAATACTTATTGATGATAATATAAATGTTCTAAATCTATCAAAGTGGCCCCGTTTTTTCCTAAAGTCACCCCAGTTTACTTACCTTACTGGAACCAGATTCCGAATCTAGTCCGCTTTTAATTTTTGAGAACCAAATAACACGCTTATATCTATCGGCTTAGTGGTTACATACCTTATCGATGCAAGCTCCTTCCAGCGCTCAACAGGAATTTCACAAGCTTTGAGATGGAGTGTTAATTAAATACGTCTTTATATCGCAGAAACTGCCCCCCACGATTACGTTAATAAAATCTCCGACACCTTTTCGGACTCGATTACGCTAGAATGGCGTAATAGAGTCCGGAAAGGTGTTGTTACTTTTGAAGAAGCTCGACTCGAACACCTGGACCATAAGCGCCATACGGAAGACTCGACCCAAGCCCTCATATTCCTACACAAAAAATGATCAGGGGCAGTTATACTGCACATAGTGCCACCTAACATTTATATCCAAATTCGGTTTTGCGAGCCATATCCGTGCTCATCAGAGAAAGTTGTAAGGGTCGCCGTCGTCGGATACGACAAGGAGGACTATATATACGTACCTCATATTAAACAATTGTCATTCCTCACACTCCATGTCCTCGCCACGATTTGTGCTATCATTTGTAGGGTTCCGTAGCCAAAATGGCAAAAACGGAACCCTTATAGATTCGTCATGTCTGTCCGTCCGTCCGTCCGTCCGTCCGTCCGTCCGTTCCTATGTCACAGCCGATTTACTCGGAGACTATAAGCACTATAATTATGAAATTGGGTAGGAAGGTGTATTCTATGAACCGCTACATAAAAGTAATGTAAAATTATAAAAAAAATATTTAATTAGGGGAGGCACTCCATACATGTAACCGGTGGATGGAAAAAAAATTCAACGCACATAGTCGTGTGGGGTATCGATGGATAGGCCTTAAAAAATGATATGGAGGTTTCTAAAAAACTTGTCCATTGAAGTCAACCGTTGGTGAGATATTAGCTCTGTGAAGTCATAGAAAGTGTCCCACCCCCCTCTAATTTCCAAAGTATAAAGTTTAAAATTCTGAAAAAAATTGAGATGGTGTGCATTAGTAAATATTTTCAACGATTTTTAGTTTGAACAATATAGGTTTTACGGTTTTTGAGTTTTCGCTTAAAAACTGTATTGCCCAAATAAAAGGTAAGTGCCGTGAGTTCCCTATGAAGATACGACTTTTTTAGATTCAATGTATTGGATAGTGATTTTAAATGTGGACTAGTAGGTGTTGGTACGGAACTTGCGGTAATATGCAAAACACGAGCATACCTACATACCAATAATATATACATACTCACATAGTACTCACACTCAGTCTTGTAACTAAGTTTAGATCAAAGTACATTACTAACTTACCCCCTTATTAGTAAACGTCAATCAAACCTATATTAGTTAACTAGCTGCTAAAGTTCGTTTGTCCTTATCTATCAATTTGACGTATGTGCTTGTGAGACAGTGACAACAAACATTTTAGTTAGCAGAGGTTTGTTAAGTTTAATCAATAAAGGTTAGTATTTTGTTTATATGGCAGGTATAACAGAAAATGTTAAATTTGTGAGCGTTTTATTTGCCAAAAAATTATCCGCAGTTTGGCGAAACTTTTTGTATACTCACAACCTAAGTTAAATTAGAATGTAAATAAAAAGTCTGCAATGTGCTATTTATCTGTACATGCGTCTTTTAAGTTGATTAAAATAAGAAAGAATCGTAACACTAGATTTCGATGTCAAAGAATATTAGAGGGGGCATTGTGTAACAGATTTGAGACTTTATTGAATATACGGTGACAAGGTAAGCATAAAGCATCGTTTAAAGCCTTTACCAATTTTACAGCTAATTTAATTACTCAAATAGCCTCCCATTTATGAATGTAATTAAAATCATTGACAACACAGCGTCTGTTAATTATATATTGACGTAAAATAATTGGATTCACTGAATCGAAGTAGGGTAGTTTTAAAATAAAATCAATTTTATATATAAAGCTTGTTTATTTTAACGTCATGTTTTGCAAAATAGACAAATATACATTTTAAATCGTCATTTACTTAAAATTCCATATCAACATTTAACAGTAATACGTTACATAGGTACACCGCTTCGCTAATTTACCGAATTACAGCTCATTATGTTCGCAGCGGCGTTCGTGTCACATTAACCTACGCGGATACAAAATAATACTAATTAAACTGTGTACTTACAAGTGTTGGGTAATTTTGAAACGTAATTTTACACAAATACAATGTTACGAGTCTAATTATTGTCGTGGAGCTTAATTTTGAAGAAGTATTTTACGAAATTGGAACTGTAATCCCCCTACAGTGTATTCTCAAAAGCGTATTTTGATTTTTTTTCTCTGTGTAAGGTTTGCTGTTTTATCTGCAAACAATTTAAAGGACTTGTTTCTCAATATATCTTTAGATTTCCATTATGTTACCGTCCTTACATAACGTACGGAGAGGCGTAACATAGCGGAATTAAAACGGGACACTTTTTTGTAGAATAATTAATTTTTAGTAAGTTCCAAATTCTAAAAAAAGGTACACTGTTGAGTGAAACGGCTATACCAGCAGGCGAATCACGTAACTTTATGTAGGTACTAACGGTAGATAGATTTTACTGTCAATTTTGAAGTATAAGTGTATGAGGTGACAATTAAAATTTGACATTAAAATCTATCTAACTGTAGTACAAAAGTTACGTGATTACCCCGCAGGTCCCTATTTCACCTATTTGACATATGTATTTGACATATTTAGGCTGACAAATAGACAATTTTCATGTGTGTGTTTCACCAACTACAATTGTAATGTTTTTTGACAATTGTCACGCCTGTCAGCTTTAGTGAAATAGGGGCGGAAACAAGATACTGACGCCCGTCATTTGAATTGTAATTTTTATGTACCTCGTTGCAAAACCCACTTTTCGAGCACTTAGATAAATTTAAAAAAAAATTAAAAAATAAATAAATAATTAAATTATTATTAATTATTTTTTTTAGTTAAATTTCGTATTTACGTATTCTTGTTCCATTTATTTAAACAGTCTTATCCCAAAACAGAAGTTATGTATTTTAATACTCGATTTAACCAATCGTTGAAAAATGTAAAGAAATTTTACAAAATTGAGGTGTTTTTTTAAACTATGCTTAAATTATTAGATTAAATAAATTAAGTTATTTAGATTATAACATTCATAATATTACACAATAATTATATGACTAGCCCTCATGAAGGAAATGAAATGCACCATGATTGTTACTATTTTATATTATTATGGCACTAAACATTCTTCGTGAAATGAAACGTCCTGCCAAAGCGGTTATGCTTTTAACATAACATACTTAAAGATTTGTTTAAACGGGTCTAATTGATATTTATGTATTTACCTTTGTTACCGACGTTTCAACACGGGTTGCACCGGTCTTGGTCGCGGTTAAACTGTCGCCTCAGCAAGTTGTCAACGGAAATATGGGTACACTATTGAAGTTTTTTGAGTGTGGGCGTTAGATCCGTTTAACCAAATCTTTAAGTATGTTTACAAAACGCGAGAGTTTAAAATGTTATATAACCTGGGTACTCTGACAGCTGTCAGTAAGCTGTCATCCTGCAATATATAACCTTCAAACATCTGCGACAGCTGTCACCGAACCCAAGCCATGTTAAAAGCGGTTAACATGAGCTCTCTCTAACAGTAAATCAAACTTATAACCATTAACATCTTGGTCTTGCCTATCATTACGTACGATACAAAAATATCCAATTCTCTTATGCTAAATATTAACAACCATAGCTACAACAAGCTGTTAGAAATAAACGGTAACTTTAAATGGACATTTTTTCAGTTTAGTACAAAAGCCATTCTACTTTTTCATGTATATAATTTTTCGACACTTTTTTTTCAAATGCATATTTTGGAATATTCGGCCTTCACTTCATATTTTTGTATTGTTATTTAGAAATAGGTTTAATTGCAGTATCAATACCGATAGTTTTGGTAATTAACGAACCACAGCTAATACCCATAAATCGAGTAACTCAGTGGTCCCTGGATGTCTCACCATTTGCATGAAAAACCACTGTGTTACCCACCTTTTACAGCAATATGTTAATATTTAAGTATTTTTACCTATAAACTCCTTGTATTAGGTTCAGGTACTATTTCGAAATCCTATTTTTGTACACTAATTCAATACATATCATAGACTTTTTGTAATAGAAAACTGATCATGAAGAAGTAGAATGACTCACAACCCTAAATTTACACTGTAAGAGTTTAAAGGATTCACCAGCAGACAGAAAGTCCCGAGACGCCGAAATCGCTGACATCACGTGTAGACAATTGTCCTCTAGTAAATCCCTGGTTCAAAATTTCTACAAATATAGGATTAACATAACAAGATACACTAGCAAAGAAAAGTATAAAAAGGCGCTATCACAGAAAATGAAATCGAAGTTCACATATCCTTCACAGTTAACATACATAGAGGGTTATTCCCTCACAGACAATTTGTTACAGCTGTGTTTTCTTTCATCTGTTACCAGTGGGTACCTATTGAGAAACAATACATCTGCGGCGTGATTTTTTCCCAAGTAGCAACAAAATTGGTGAGAGTAACGCCACAGATGTAATAGATCGCTATAATAGTTTGAACAATAGTCTAATATTTGATCAGCTGAATACATTGTCATATCCTTGACATGGATATCAATATCCGCACTAATTGAATGTCAATGAGAACTTGAATCAAACAAAGCTTAGGTGCCTGCAATTTCTGCTTATGTAAATCGAAACGGATTCAAGTGAACATGGAGAATTCAAGGACTTTGTGTAACTTTGTTGTTTCATGTACAGCTGTAAAAATCTTAAATAAAACCCTTGCATGTAGTAGTGGACTGTTCGAACAGGCATTTGCTTTGATTGTGTTCATCATCATCCAAGCATTATCCCGGTACAGTTGCATCCTAAAGGATGCCCGGAGTCCGCTACCTAACCCCAAGAGTTGGTGTAGGCACTAGTTTTACGGAAGCGACTGCCATCTGACCTTCCAACCCGAGGGAAAACTAGACCTTATTGGAATTAGGCTTGTCAAGTGATTGGGCAACTTGACTGTTAGAAGTTCTCGAGCCGCCCGAAGGCCTCTAACTTGGCTTAACGACTGCTATCATAGACAGCAGCCGGGATCAGCGGCTTAACGTGCCCTCCAAAACACGGGAGCGCTCAGTTAATAACCACTCAAAGCGGTCACCCATCTAATAACTGACCTGGGCCGAGGTTGCTTAACCTCGCATTGTTTTACAAAATGTATTGTTTATTCGAACACCCAACAACAATATACACGAAGGGCTTTATTTAAGTTATTTGCCTACACAATACAGCATATGACCACTGAAAACAATATTCGGGTCTGTAATTTTCTCTCACCGGTTTATGCCACAATAACCAATTTCACCCAGACCCGAATGTTGTTCATAGAGTTCACTCTGGATACCTTTACGTAGCATTATCAAACAGGTTAACTGAGACGATGCTGCTCGGGGGGACCTGCCGCCTGCTACCATTTCACGTCTCCTCAAGTCCCTGCAGGCGCGGATACAGGGGGGGCAACAGGGGCAATTGCCCCCCCCCCTGAAGCTTGTGTCAGGGGAGGGCAATTGCCTATGTCCTGACGTAGGAAATATGTTCTGACAATAAAAACAGTTATCAAAAGTCAGTTTTATTTTCGGAAAGTTATAGCTCTTGGTGCCGTCTCAGTTATAGTAGGCCTATAGATATTGTAAACCTCCGTTTCATAAAGATTCGTTAGACCTCATGTTGGATGTCGAACAATGAACTGTCACCAAAATTTTATGACGTTTGGTCTATTTAAACCCGCCTTTAATATGTACACTCCTTAAATTCAAACCACTGAAGCGATCGTACAGAATAATACTTTATCATCAGTCTCGAGCGCTGCTAGACAGACAGGCTGATAAACTGCTGCCATTTGGTACAACGCGACTAAATACGAACCCTAAACCCAACACGACGTATCACTTGCCATTTACTCTCGACCACTCAACAGTCTCACTTTTCACAAATCGCACCGCACAGCGTCCAAACACTTAATTTATGATCAATTGATCACAATTGCATCGTCCACCAATCGATACGATTCGACCAAATTTTGGTTACGACGTCCATCAGTAGATACACAACTCACGGCGTCCAGACACTGAGGGTTCCTTCAAACACCATTACGTACCAGTCCATACCACTAGGACCACACCAGTGCACTTTACACGAAGTCCCTTCGACCGGAACATATGCTGTACTTCGCGCTGACCACTGACACTTCCGAGCCCTCTTTTTTTCGCCTGCACGACAGACAGAAATTTGATAGCTGTGGAAGAAGAACATACATTAAAATAATAGCTTGACTATTGAATCTGAACAATAGAGTATCTGGCTGGGAAAGACCCAAGACCTATACAACCAGACCGTTTTAGAAAGAAGAAAGAAAAATGGTATTCCATTGTGTGTTCTATGAGACAATACGATATGATACAGATGATGTTTATACAGACATGAATGTTTATACAGACATCTATACACAACTGTACAACTGTTTTAAGCCGTCGTCTCGTAAAAAATAAAGGATGGACTGTGTTGAGAGTGAGGGACCTAAATTTGTCCCTTCTGCTGTCAACACAGTGAATTCTCAAATTTTATATAGGGTCGGCAACGCGTACGTGACTCTTTTGGAGTTGCGGGCGTCTATAGGCTGCGGTGGCCGCTTACCATCGCTTATAACCATAGACCGTAAGCTTGTTTGCCACCGGAGTTATATAAAAAAGAATATGCCTATGTAATTTCCCAGAAAAATCTAATCCACGTCGTTTACCGGTCCCGGGGATCCCCGGGCTCATTACAAAATAATGCTATTGTTTATTTTTTTCGCCGGGAGACCACGACTTAAACTACAGCTCTAATTTTTTAAACGTACTTTATTTCATTATCTTGTTTGGAATACGAATACTATCGGTATTAATGATTCTATGCACCTAGGTTGGGTTATTTGCGTTAAGAGATTCCAATCATTGTGGGCATTCAATAGTATATGTTTAATTATTGCCGTATTTTACGATCAGTAATTTAACGACGTAATTGCTACTAAACTGTATTCTAGCATACATATCGAAGTGTGAACGGTATAATACACACAAATCCCAGTAATTGCATACCTACAATTATGATAGACCTTGGAGGTCATCTTGTGTCTATTTGCTATCGTGTCATCTTCAAGTTTTATCAATTGATGCGACCATTTCAAAATTAATATTTACTGGCGCAAATTTCGAATTGTGAATTGTTCTCACCGACATTGGACCGATTCAAACTATAGGCGTTAAAGGTTTACCTTAACATATTAAATTGACAATAGAATAACATTGGGTTGTCACTACGTTTTTGCCTATTTAACTTGCAGCTTAATTACGAATATAGGCTTGCGAAAAACTTAACTATTCTTTCAAATAAATTATCAAAAGCCTTTTTTATGAACTTTTGTGTCCTTTAAAAACATCACTGTTTTTTACGTCCTCCATCCTCGTTTGACGCGGTCCTCCAAATATTTTATTTTATTTTTTATTTTTTTTATTTATTTATTCAACTATTAGAAAAGTGCAATATTACAGGATAGTCCTAAGGCATTACAGATTTCTTACAAATTATGTCAATAATACATTATTACATTAAATACGAAACAATAAACCATGAAATAAAAATCATTAATGTCAATTAGGTACTACGTAAGACTCTCGCAAACTTTCAGACATTCTCTTTCGACAACCATCCAGCCATCCGCAAATAAATCGCAGGAGAGTTGCCCCGTACCGAGCGAGTGTTAAGGGCGTGTAGAGCGCTGCCCATGTGGCGGTTCAAACCATAAATCGTGATTAATATTTTGAAATTATATAAATTACACAGTTGCATCATAGTAATGCATTCAAAAAGCTATTTTACCTTTCAGACAATAAGGTTCAAAAACCAATAACATATTACCTTGACATAGGAGCGCACAGGCTGCTGCAGCACAAAGATGGCGAAGATGACGACGCCCTGCAGCGCATTGATGAGGTCGAACACCGACCACACGGACACGGAGCTCGAGCCGGCGCCCACCGCCCACGACACCACCTCCAGCACCCACGAGAGACCCATGATGAAGGAGAGGAGACAGCAGGTGCGGAATCTGCCGAACAAACCAGTCATCAACATGTTTATTTCAAATTGTGAGAGCCAGCTGATCCCCACCCACACTTCCAGATGGGACAGTCCCGTGTGAGGGAGATGAGGGAGAATGTGTGGCACCTGCCAGACAAAATAGTCACCAATATCCTTATGTCAAAATTTAAGAGCGTTCCACCTTCTCGCCCATTACACCTCCAGTACACACGACAAACCCATGAGAAGGAGACAAACCGTCTTCTCAGCTAAGCTAGGTTTAGTGAACCAGCGACAAAACTCCCAGTAGCTCGATTCCACTCACACCTCAGATTCGGTTGAAACCGCTCAACCAATCTCACTGGAGCGCAAACTCTTAGAGTATCCCAGTGTTCCAAACCACACGCGTGGCCGTGCCGAAGGTTTTCCCCTGGATTTTCCCCAGACTACTCTCCAACCGCGCACTCCTATCGCTTTATTGGGCCCAGCCTATAAAGCCACAGTCAGGTTCAAAAAAAAGGAGTCAAACAAGTCATCAACATCTTTATTCCAAATTCTAAGAGCGTGATACCTAATCCTCGCCGACAAAACCTCCAGTACACAGGACGATCAATGCGGAAGTAGCAGACAAACCAGTCATCAACATCTTTATTCACAGGATCTTTTGCTACTAAATCCCAGACCATGGCACTACCTTCAGCACCCAGGATAGCCCAAAGGTAGACATGAAGAGATTGGAGAGTACTCCTATGGTTGTGCCGTGTTGAGAGAAAGGGAACTACTGCATTTATCTCTTGCTGTCCACATACTCAGCGAATCCTCAAATTATTACATGCTTTATGCTCCTCACATCTATGATAGCCTGAGCCCTGGGGCTGATTCTGATGTTTGCTCATCTAAATTTCATGGACAGATGCCGACCGTATTGCCGTAGTATGACGGTTGAAACTTGTTCATGCAATTTTGCCGTCTATGGTGGTATAATAAACTCAAACTCAAAATATTCTTTATTCAAATAGGCCTAGCAACAAGCACTTTTGAATCGTCAGTTATATATTACATAAAATGAATCTAATTATTCAGAGCAATTTATTGATGCATATGAAATTAAAAAAAAGGAATGAATTGCTGTAATGTATGTCAAGAGAGTATAATACATTCACAACAAGATCGTCAATATGTAAAATAAAAACATAAAAAATAGTATAATCTAGACAGTTTCTAGAATAAAATCTGAATGTCAAGAGGAAAATTTAACGTCGATATCTAATGTCATAGTGATGAAAATAGTCATTAAGATGTAATGTCATAATTATTAAAATATGATTAGTATTTCAACTTTTCAACCTCAATTATACCCACGGTGTTTTATCATTCGTGTAGTCTTTCGTGCTATAATATGCTTTCGATATGAGTTTACGCTTTACATACGGGTTGAATTTATTAATAGATAAGCTAGCTTTACATATATTTTATTGTTGCTTTATTTTTCTTTTGGCTATTATTTAGTGTATGGCGGTCCGTGAGTCACCGACGGTACTGGCTGAAAATCAGCGCTGTAGGTGTGTGACACCTCAGCATAATGCTGAGCCAGTGTCCGTTTCACTGCCGCGGGGACACACATGTTGTGGTTTGTTTTCTTCTGTTGTTGTTTTTTTTTGTAATATGTGTGTCTTCTGTGTCTGTGAATAAATGTTTCTTTCTTTCTTTCTTTTTCTTTACATAAGTCTTGTTTTAATAATAGATGAACTCACATTTTCCTATACTTTTTTAACCGCTGCGAGAAGCTGCCGGGGTCGCGGGCGGGCGAGCGCTCAGGCACGGGCAGCGGCTGCCCCAGCACCGTGCCCAGCCGCACCCAGTCGTCTGTCGTGCTGAAGTCCGAGTGCGCCATGTCCAGGGCTAGACAAACATATCTATTAACACTCAGTGCCAACGAACTCTGCAGTCGCAGACTACAGGGCCGCCGGCCGCGAACAAAATTACCCCCGGAAATTAGCAGACTGCCTTTAAACAGTTTTTGCAAAACCCTGCACTCGTGATTGAATAGACATAGACATTATTTATTGGTAATAACACATTACAAGTCGAAATATTATAATAATCTGTCGGCAATTCGTTAATATGAAATAGAAAGTAAAAAGATATGAATAAAAAGTGCTTCCCCACAGTCAAAGAATTCTTGAAAAACAGCTCTTGTAGATTTAATAAATATTAATTGAATTTGATTAAACTTAAGAATTTGACATTAATTATATATCTACACATAGGTATTGACATATTTAAATTAAATTAAAAAATATATAGAACCAGTATCTTGTTGTAATGTTTTCGTGTTAATAAGTAAACTAATTAACCATGACAATTTAAATTCTATTGTATTCATAACATTTGCATGCCGGAATTCCGGCTGAATATGTACTTAACCTAGTTATATTGTAACAGCTGTAACTCACCATATTCAGCAAATAAAACATCATTTCATTTCATCATTTCATTTCATATCATTTCATTTCAAAAGTTCCAGAGCAGTAAGCCGTTTATTTTTGTTAATGCTTACCAGCAGGCCACGTATACAGCCTGTGAGACACGATCTTTTGAGAATACGTTTGCATTCCCAGAAGGGGAAAGCAGATCATATTAAATTTTAATTCAGTGTCACTTTTTACCCACGACGGAACGGAGAAGGTATATGCGTTTATTACCCACGACGGAACGGAGAAGGTATATGCGTTTAGGGTGAGAGGTTGTTTGTTTCTTTGTGTGTGCACATCAATATCTTCAAAACGGCTTGACCGATTTAGAAGCGGTTTTCGGCAATAGATTTGTAGTTTAGTCGGGACGAATTTTAGCTGGGTGTTACGATGATAACTCACCAGGGGGCGCTGCAGTAAACATTTTTCACCGTACATCCGTCGTGGATTTTTCAATTTTTTTAATTTTGTAATACTAGTAGCAAATGTACCTAGGTTTAGTTAAGCCTTGTTTACAAACATACGAGACTCGCAAGTGAGTTTCACTACAATGCGCGGTTTGATCGATTGAACTCATTAAACCCTTGGTAACCCGCAAAGTCTCGTGAGTGTGCTTTAAAGATGAAAAAAGATCGCATTATTCTATAGTTTTGTTACCGTCATTCCGTATCAGATACGACTCCTTAGATAAACTATCAGAATAAAATTGGTTGAACGTGGGTTGAATCCGAGTTGAATATTATTTACATACAAGACTTAAGGGTCCTTATCAGTTAAAAAACGCTCATCTATTTATGCCATACACGTATCTTGACAATTTCTTAACGTTACTATCTAGAAAAGGATTATTGCGACCTTATGTCATAAACTTTAAATGTATTTTTGGATTTTTCATTAAGAAATATCGTTGCAAACATCACTCCAAATCGACCATTTTCAAGATAAAAACTTTTATTTTCCGCTTCAATTCTACTACACACAATAAAATCAAAAAATGGCTATGTTACTATCTAAAACTTTAATAAAATCATCGTATCCTTTTATAACTTTACTGGTATTATCAATACGTTTGTCATAATTTGAAATCAAAGCATTTTAAAACTTATAAAGGACTATCTAAAGGACTACTTATACAGGACTATCTAACAGACAGAAATGCATGGCCCAAACCAAATACCTAAATAGCGTAGTCTAATATTTTCATTGTATCTAGTTGACACATTTCTTGCAGGAAAGCATATCAAACGATTCGACATGTTTTGTTTTCTTGTGTAACTACACATTGCAAATACGTATAGTTACCTTTTCCTCGTTTTTCTTTCAATTCTCTTTTGTTGTTTACCACTTACATTTACTTAAGTAGGTTAAGTAGTATCATTGTAATAAGCATATTTTGGAGAAAATGACTGACTGTCGAGTTTCTTTCGGCGTTTCCTCTCGGCAGTGGTCTCATGAGAAACGCTAGTAGTTTTTGACTTGTAAAAGTGCCTTTGCGGCCTACTTACAGAATAAAGTTCATTTATTTCATTTATAAGGCCTCTTAATTAAGTACCCATAGATAAGTAATTATTACCTACACTTATCGTAAAACGAATTCACAAACACGATAATGTATTTACCTTCAGATTATGGGATAGTACTCCTAACTGTACTCTATCTTTACTCATATTTGCACAGTTTTACACAGCAAACGCATTAAGCAGGTCTAACGATTTAGGTATTTCTAGCATTATGTTGTTAGTCATCCAAAGATAACAAAGATTTACGTCACTTTAATTCAATACTGTAAACGGACGTGTTAGTACATAAAGTCATCATAATGACTAAGGTCTTTAAGGATTTCAAATATTTTTTTTATTAAATGAAAGTACAATACAAATTCTAAGCTAAGATAAAAATAAACTATATACTATATAAAGTAAATTATAAAAACTAGCCTAATCGAATAGCCCACGCCGAGTCACACCCGAAAGAGATCACTCGTCGAATCCGACTCGGCTGGGCAGCGTTCGGGAAGCTTCGCAGTGTATTCTCGTCCAGTTTACCGCAGTGCCTCAAGTCAAAAGTCTTTGACCAGTGTGTGTTGCCAGTGATGACATATGGATCCGAGACATGGGCGCTAACGATGGGCCTCATAAGAAAGCTCAAGGTCACCCAAAGAGCAATGGAAAAAGCTATGCTCGGGGTTTCTCTGCGTGATAGAATTAGGAATAAAGCTATCCGTAGCAGAACTGGGGTCACCGACATAGCCTTCAAAATTGCGAGACTAAAGTGGCAGTGGGCAGGGCACATTGCTCGCAGGACTGACGGTCGATGGGGCCAGAAACTGCTTGAGTGGCGTCCACGCACCGGAAGACGAGCTGTCGGTAGGCCTCCGACAAGGTGGAGTGATGACCTGGTGAAGGCCGCGGGAATCCGGTGGAAACAAACGGCACAGGACCGGTCTAAATGGCGAGCCTTGGGGGAGGCCTATGTTCAGCAGTGGACGTCTTTCGGCTGAAATGATGATGATGATGATGATGAGTCACACCCGGTGCAAAGGTGCCCATCAAACTAGCGGCATTGCCCCGTTGAATAGCGAGCCTGCTAGCCTTTGCACCAGGAATGACCCGGAGCGAGGGTCTAAACCCCTCTCCCTTAAACGGCGCCCTACGTCCGCAAAAAAGGTTTTCGCTTCCGAGCACCAACAACCCATTGTTTCGACCGCAAGCGGCACGAATAAGTAGTTAGCGAGCACGGCGTACTTTTCCCGCTTCCGTGCTGCTGCTAGCTCAGCCGCTGTTCCTGCCGCCCGCATAGCCCGGCCAAGGTGCGAAGCAGCAAAAGTGCTAACGCACGTGGCATCCCACAACATGCACTTGCCCTTTTCCCAATATATTATTATTGCCGGTTTGTGACGACTTGGATAAAATGACGAGTACTAATTCAAACTGTATACGAGTCACTGATTTTGTAGTTACGTACATTGACTGCAGTAATGCTAATAAGGTAAACTTTTCAGTGCTGGACACTTTAGTGCTCAATAGATGACACCGATGAATCACCTCTGTCATCCTGACATAAGATTTAAAGTACCGTATTGGGTCAGTGTCGCGCACAGGAACGTGTACCTTATATTTAATTGAAAAAAACCATGTCCTTCAAGTGCTCGTAAACTAACGCTGGTCGCGTGACCAGCCACGATACAATGGCCAGGTATGGCAATCCGGTACATCGGTTAGTAGTGTGTATGACACGACCTACGTCATCAGCCTTGCATCACCCTATCGACGTGTCCACGATCCGGATTTTAAGTATTGCACAAAAATAGACCTAAGTAAGAAGTCACAGATTATAAAGTTGAAACATCTCAATATATAATATAGAAAGTAATTAAATTATAGTAGCTCATTTCACCATAGGGACGTGTCTATCCCATTAATACGTATAGCACTAAGACTTCTACTTACTTTACACATTAATATCTAATGCCTTGATCTTTGGAATGATGTCTCTTTTTAAATTGAAAATGTTACAAATCTCTAAATTATATATATACATATATCCAACGTTTATGTTTTGTGACAATGTCATGCTAGAGAAAAAAATATAAACAAATATGGCGGTGGACTACCGACTAGGTTTTGTTCGTATATAATGTTTGCAACTATCTCTACAAAAACTAATCCATTTGAGTGAGTATTTTATACTCAGGCAGGTTAGATTTTGTCAAGTAATACGCACAAACAAAACCTCACCAGTTACAGTAAGACTCGTAACTCAAACAGTTGAGCCTTTGTAAATTCGCGATCCGGATTGTAAGACCTCGTTTTCTTAGAGCATGCGACCAGCTTATTTATTGTAACACTTTGTAGGTTTGTTATTAGATCAATTTGTTGACAAATTTACATTTCGTTTGTACGTACCGGAGGTCAACTTTTCGAGTCACTTTATTGCTGTAAGTACGGCGATAACTGCTTTTGTCATGGGCATATATCCTGTCATGTTAGCTGCAGAATTCATAAGAAATGCACTCATCTCACTTTCACTTCGTTTTAGATAATAAATTACACTTTTTCACAAGTAAACAAGTTTTCATTGCGCCGTGTCTGACAGCGCGGAGCGTTTTGTATTTGCAGTTGCGCGTGTTCGACTGTCTGTTTAGGATCTGTCAAAGTGCTGCACTTGTTATTTTATTTCCATTGGATAAAACTATTCTTAAATTCGTAAGATAGCAATTTCTAAACCTATTTATTTATTTATTTAATCTTTATTGCACAAAAGAAACCTTATCGTACAAAAGGCGGACTTAATGCGGTATGGCATTCTCTACCAGTCAACCCAGCAGAAGCAGTCAGCTTAAAATCCCTACTATATTTTACTTGTTTTTCTGGAGTAATTCAAACTCACGCGTAATATCTTTCAGCTTGTCATAATGCTTGGCGAAGGCGCGCGACGTGAGCACGAAGATGACGAGATTGCTGAACAAGATGGCCGCCACTGGCCCGTAGAAGTACGGCAGTGCTGCTTGGTCCGCTGCGAAATAATGGTACAATGAGTTCTGGTCATATTCTGGTGGTTCATGTGCCTAGTTGGTTTAGCGGTAATATACGGGCTTAAGAGCGCTTTAATAAAATGTAACAGGTCCACTAGCGCCACTCGTAAATAATTGTGATTGTTTAAATTTAACGATAGATATCTAAAAAAGGAGGCCGCTGCGTACTGTATTTTGTATTTAAGTACGTTTTGAATCCTTCAAACTAGTTATTACGTTGCTGGATTCGTCAATCTATGCGTCCAAAGTTAAAACGGACGTTTTATTTTTGAGCTCATAGAGAGACCAATCTAGCAACGTAAAAATTAGTTTGATGGATTAAAAAAGTACTTAAATACAAACTACAGTACGTAGCGGCCCCCTTTTTTAGTTATATATCATTAAATTTAAATAATTACAATTATTTACGAGTGGCGCTAGTGGACCTGTTACATTTTATTAAAGCACTCTTAAGGCCAGACCACCTGCGGCCATAACCTATAACTATGTCGGAGGGGTGCTGACTTGCAGCGAATGTAACCGCACATTCGCTGCAAAGATTGGCTTTGTCAGTCACCAGAGAGCCCATCAGCGTCGCTCTCAGCAATAAAAAAAACAGTCGCTGTGGCCAAATACGGCTAGGAGAAGATTAATATACGGGAGGCAGAGGATACAAGGTAGTAACATGCTTGTGATTATTCTGGAGTTGTTAGCGTTGATAAGCTGTTGTGTACTCGTATCGTATCCTTACCAGCAGTCCTTGCATAAAAATAATGCCGATAATTTTGATTTATAGAAATCCTGTCATCCAGATGGATGCGTCAGTATATCAAAAACCGGTCAAGTGCGAGTCGGACCCGCGCACCGTACAAAAATGTGTACCGGTTCCAACCCTATTAATTCAGCAAAATCTCAACAACATGGTGTGGAAATTGAACGCCATGGGTACAACGCAAACTATCGGCAACTTTTATTACATGAGCGACTGAATAACTTAGTATGTGTGGTGGTTTTTCAAGGATAATTCTTTATCACGTGAACCGATTTCTATTTTTTTTATTTGAAAGAAGGTACTTTAAGCATAAACCCGTAGGAATTTATAAAACAAAAATACATGCAAAGGTAATTAAACTATAAACTTAATATAGAAATGTTTACGTTTGAACTCTAAAACTGGTAGGTTTATTTGCAATCATCCCTTTGTTCATTCCCGACTAAAGCTAAATAACTCAAAGGGATGTCGTGTCAGGCCTGCTGGTAATCAGGTCATTCAAAATTCGACAAAGGCGTGTAGCATGCAATGTTATACCTATAGTAAGGTATGCAGTGTTATATAATAAGTAGTGATTTTTGTGAATTTTGATTTTTTATAATGGGATTGGACAGTGAATTTAAAAACAAGCAAATTTTATAAAATTATTGCTACCCGGCCGCTACAAAAACAGTGCAATACTGCTTGCGAAGTATTCAGACAAAGTAGTATGTAATTTCTCTAAAGAAAAAACTCTAACCGTAACTAGTGTGTTTCATGACTTTATTAGATTTCAGGATAAATTTTGCGATACATGTGTTAAAAATAAAGGCCTTACCAATTTTGCCGAGACCTACAAATATCAAATAAACTGGTAACTACACGATGTACCTATTGTTCCTATCGTTTGCTAGGAAATGCAGTTTTATTGTTATTTACACAAGATTTAGTGAGTAATGTAGTACCAATTAAAGTCTGTACATTTAAATTTTAAAGTAAAAGCCATCGCGTACGAAGTTCTGAAGTAAATACCTAGGAGTAGATCAGCAGGATTGCGAGAAAAAGCACGTAAATGTCTTAGATTGATCGCCAGTCAAGGTTTCTACTTCTGATCAGCAGTTCCCCACGTTGCAATCAAGATCAGCCATGTCTTGAATTGTTACTCCATTAAGACTTATTTCAAGCCGTTAAAAAAGAGGCAACTATTAGGTACATCCTTGCAACCAATGGCGTTCCTAGTGATCTTCTTTACTCTCAAACAAAGAAGTACTGTACTCTGTACCTGGGTTTGATTTCACAGAAAAACAAAGCCTTAAAGAGGATCGACAATAAATATTAGAGGTATTAGAGGTTAGAGGACAATCTTACACAAATCGAACTAGCCCCACAGTAAGCTCAAGAAGGCTTGTGTTATGGGTACTAGACGACGATATATTTAATAGATATAAATACTTAAATACATAGAAAACATCCAAGACTCAGAAACAAATATTCATGCTCATCACACAAATATTTGCCCTGACCGGGATTCGAACCCAGGACCGTCAGCTTCACAGGCAGGTGCACTACCCACTAGGCTAAACCAGTCGTCAAAAGAAAATAAAGATTCTTGAAATCATCGAAGTGGTTAATAACATGATTGCCGTCTAGTTTCTTACTTTTGAACCAGCAGCCCTTAACCCCGAAGTTTGGTTTGAGGTAGGTGCTGGGCACGGCCGGCGACAGCTCCATGCTGATGGTGACCACCAACAGGATCACAGGCAACAGCACTGCGTACCCGCAGTACCAGGCGAAGCGCCGGCGCATGCTTCTTCTACTTACTGATGAGTTTAGGTAGCGTCTGCAATGAAAGATTGGATTAACATCTTCGTCTCTTCATGAAAGAAGTAGACCCAGGCTATAGACAAAAAAAAATGGATATACATCAGAAAGCAATATAAGATTTCAAGCTTACATGGTCATTTACATTAGGATTACGGAAACGGTCTTTTTTCGATTTGAGAACTTTCGGATCACTGGACTGGAACTGTTTCCGGAAAGAACTCGCGTATTGATACTGTGAGAGTGGTGTGTCGTGACCGTAATAGAGTTTCAAGTGACAAGGCGGACGGTGGTAGTGACGGTGACACTGCGAAAAAAGCGAACCAGGAAGAGGGTAGATCGCTATGGTGTGTGGGTAGACCACAACTAAAACTCGCAGCACATCAGTTAATCCTTGATAATGGCGCTTGCAACAGTGCCGAAATATCGGGAACTCAAAAATACAAATATACATGGTAAATATCCCGTTTCAAATCGTAATTCTAATGTAAATGACCATGTAAGCTTGAAATCTTATACTGGCTTTCATTTCTCTACTACGTTTATATATAGGTGAGGAGGATGTGTTTGTGTGTTGGAATGTAAGTTGCGTGTCTGTGTATGAGTGCGTGTTGCTGTTTTAGTGTTTACCTTTGGTGTTATGGAGTACATACGTATGGTCACTACAATATGTTTACAAAACCTGGCCTATTATAAAGGTAAGTCTAGCAACTCAGAGACATGAATAAATTAGCCGCTAGCCGCGGGTCTATCGCCCGTCAATGTCACCCTGTGACTGCTCAGGCTACGTCCCAATATCTCGATACCCTAATTGTTATTGACAGCCTGCTTTTCACCTATTTTATTGCGAATTATGATTGACAGTATTGATTTATTTATTGTAAGGCTATTTTCAAACCGTGAGATCTACAAGACAGTACTGTTGCCAGTTTAGTGGCACTTTTAGCCAGGCGCGGATCCAGGATTTTGTTCAGGGGGGTACTTTCGAACTTTCCGGAAATAAAACCGACTTTTGATAACTGTTTTTATTGTCAGAACATATTTCCTACGTCGGGACATAGGCAATTGCCCTCCCCTGACACAGGCAATTGCCCCTGTTACCCCCCCCCCCCCCCCTCTGTATCCGCGCCAGCTTTTAGCACCACCCAGCGTGCAGCGGTTACGTGTAGAGTTGCGGTAGGTAATCCCCCTACGGACGTGGTGCGACTTCAATTTTGTCAAGTGAGTGGGCAACTTGACTTTTAGAAGTTCTCAAGCCGCCCGAAGGCCTCCAACTTGGCTTAACGACTGCTGCCATAGACAGCAGCCGGGATCAACGGCTTAACGTGCCTCCCGAAGCACTGGAACGCTCAGTTAGTAACCACTCTCTATCACAGAAATCTAACACAGAAATATTTTGTCCTTAATATTAAAAAATATGTATGTATGTTTATATTGTAGCATTTGAATTCTGTAGTATTATGATACTGTTATTTTATATACATTGTATATTGTTTTGAAAAAAAAATGACACCTCGCCGAGTTTCTTACGGCGGTTCTTCTCGAGGCACAGTAATACTAGTAATGTATATGGCAGAAGATTATGGACGTACTACCTACCTCATAAACTAAATGGTTTCCCCATACATGTTATCAATAAAATAGAAGACAATCCAAAGCAAACTAAAAATATCATAAACAGAACAATATTGTATAGCCCAATCTAAACGAAAGAAGACCATATATTAAATAAAATATAAGCTTAGCATCACAATCTTAAAATGTAAAGATTTAGCTAAGTATACATAAAACATCGTTCTGGTTAGATTTCATTTCCGCTACCCTAAGGTTGTCTGGAAGAAATCGCTCTTTAGCGATAAGACCGCCTGTTGTTTGCCTCTTCTCATTGTGTTTTTGTACTGTACTGTATCCTTTGATTGAGGTGTGCAATAAAGAGTATTTGTACTGTATTGTTGTATAAAATGTAATTAATTTTCTTTTTTGAAATAAACAGTTTAAATTTTTTTATTTTTTTTTAAACGTGATCGCCTGCTGCTCGATCGAATTGGGTAAGGAATAACAAGGACTGGAGCGTCCCGGATCAGATTTCGTGTGAATGAATATTTTAATGGGTTCCTGGATGGTTTGAGAAAACAATTGAACCCGGCAGGCGACACTGCTTTTCCGGGCTTTCCCATCTGCCGGGTCGGCTAATAATATAATAAAACGCGAGCAGCACTCTTGAGTGATTTTTTCTATAGAAGCCCACAAATAGAGTTGTACCTAGATAAAGAAACCGGGATTTTCCGGGATTTTTCATATTAGAAACCGGTGCCGGTAATGCAAGCCCTGATTGTTACCTATCATAGTATCAATATAATCCACGTCGTCTACCGGTCCCTGGGATCCACGGGCTCATTACAAAATAATGGTATTGTTTGTTTTTTTCTCGGGAGACGACGGCTTAAACTAAATACATTACAATCAAAAATACGAAAAGCAGCTACATAATAAAATATATATATGTATAAAATGAAATGAAAAATGAACGAAATGAAATGAAAAATGAATGAAAATGAAAATAATTTATTCCAGAACAAGTCCATAGATAGCATTATAAAATTATAAAAAAAAAATTAAAAATGATATTGAATAGAATTAAATAAATAACACTTACCTAACATTTAGAAAAATATCGAAGCTCATCACGTTTAACCAGAAAAAACAGGAAACGAATGAAAACTGGATGAGGTACGCTGAAACAAAATAATATTTATTAGCGGCTCAAATAACAATGTTCATTTGCATCGGACACATATTTTATTCATTTGGCCGCAATATTTCCAATTGTAGGCTCCAATCCACTTTTATTTGAAACCGAAAATTTGTTTTACAAAAATCCGAGTATTTCACGGTGATAGCTTATTGGCATCCATAGGTTTTTTTTTTATTCAAAATAGGTTTGCGCTTGACCACAAATCACCTGATGGTAAGCAATATTGTGGTCTAGGATGGAACGCGCTTACCTAGTAAAAACCGATTCACTCTCGCCTTGAAGACCAAAAGGTTATAGTTTACGGGAAACAAGGATTCCGGCAAAGAGTTCCACAGCTTGGCGGTTCTCACAATGAAGGTGGAAGCAAAACGCTTCGTGCGAGTTTTCGGAACAGCCACCGTAAAACGATGGCGCCTTACCGTATTCCTACTCGTCCGATGGTAGAAAGGGGCGGGAGGAATTATGTTGTGTAATTCCTCAGTGCACTCACCGAAATGCAACCGATAAAATTCATAGGTGCATATAATATACTGAAATTATCATTATCCTTCTACGGTTTTCCCCGGTTGTAGCCTGGAAAATCCCAAGATGGCGTAGGTACTAGTTTTAAAAAGCGACTGCCTATTTTCCAACCTCTATAGGGAAAACCAAACCTTATTAAGCGAGCGAGCGAGGTTTCCTCGAGATGTTTTCCTTCACCAAACAGCAGTAGCAGTTTTAAAAAAAGATGTATTGTACATAAAAGTACTTCTGCAAAGTTATCAAATACATCACTAACAATCGGAGTATATATATATTTCATTACCCATTATTGTACAGGCAATGATAGGGAACGCATGGCCTGCCAGCTGAGTGGCAGCGAGGCACGAGAACGCCACAGCCAGACACGTCGAATGGCATGCCAGCGCCTTGCCATGCGTGTCCCGAAGCTCGGTTATAAACGTGTACACACACGCCGTTGCCAGGAGGAATGGCACGGATATTATTAAACCTGAAAATTAAATAGTGTTTAATCCACCTAATATACACGGAAACTAGAAGAAACAGACACTGCAGTCACGCAGTGACTGTCATTTAGGAGTTGCGATTGTAACCTAACGATGAATCACCTTCAATTAAGGTATGCACTTTTTTTTTTCAAGTTTAAAAAAGCCGTGACATAAGCTTCGGTGGAATCAATGCGTCAATATAACGTGTTATGACAAATATTGTGGCGCGCCCAAAAATACTCTGTTAATAATCGGAATCGAATACATATCTTTCTGGTTTTATCTTAACTGCATATTTACTGTTGTTATTATTAAAAATATCCAACGGAAAACAATATAACCAATACTACGGCAATGTAAAACTGATTTCAACTTTAGCTTCCAATTTAAAAAAAAATCACCATGTAGGAGTAAAGATCTAATTTCATTAAAAATAACTGTAACGAACAAGAATGATGAAATCTTATAGACCACCTAGAATAATTTACATTTAGAATTTGTAGTCCTAGGTACGGCTTGTACGAAAAGTCCCGCGAGTCCCGGGATTTCCGGGACTTTTCATACAACCCGCACCCGCCCCACTGCAAACCCTCCTTACATTCGACCATCAAGTTACTTACCTATTGCA
The DNA here is from genome assembly GCA_963556455.1 of Epiblema foenella. Classification (NCBI taxonomy): domain Eukaryota; kingdom Metazoa; phylum Arthropoda; class Insecta; order Lepidoptera; family Tortricidae; genus Epiblema; species Epiblema foenella. The sequence continues at coordinate 856,642 of OY747108.1, read as the reverse complement.
TAAAGTACGAGGATGGTGGAAGTTTGCGCTGTCTCCACAGGCTGTGAGAAGCACACCAGCGGCAGCGTCACCCCCGCCGCCGCCGGATCAGACTCGTTCCAAAACGTCTCCATGCAAAAATCCTTCGTACTCAATAAAGGAGGCTTGCTAAACGGTACGAATAAGGAGCCATTCACCAGTAGATAAAATTCATCCTCGCTGATTTTATCTGGCTCCAATTTATATCTGCAAAACAATTATATCGTAAATCGTCTAAATATGGCGTTTTTATTGCCTATCTCTGATATAACTGCGTTTGTTAGCTAATGATGTTTCCATCGGGATATTTGGAAGTTTCCCTCTTGGGATAGAATCAAGTATGCGAGGAAAAGTTTTTGTGCGCGGCATTTGTGCATTAGCTACCGATACGAAGCCCTAATACTCACACAGTTTGATAGATTATAATGTGATTATGAATGATGGGAGAGGAAGTTTATCAGGCCTTATAACTAGTTGAGATAATTACATGTCAATTATAGCAAATATCATTGAGAGACCTGCAATGATATCTACAGCTGCCAGACTGCGTTTAAACATAATGATTTGTTTCTGTCTGTTTTTTAGTTGTACGTTATATGTTGAAGAAATAAATTACAGAATTTGTAATCTGAATAACATAGGATCTTACACTAGCTTTAATAAAACATGTCAATACATAAATGGAGAGATGAACATGCCGGAAAAATACGCGTCAGCAAAATGCCATAAAATAGCACGGACGTTATCATCCAAGATCCAAGGCAAACATCTTTTAATATTTACTAGATGTCTTTTATATAGTTAAGAAAAGAAATGTATTCTCGATCAAATTGCGAGCGAGATGTTCCAAGAGTTCTCCTTCTCTTTAGAGTTAGTCAGAGCTCTCGAGGGTCCTTATCAGTTAAAAACGCTCATCTATTTACGCTATTTTCTGTTTGAATTGACACGTATCTTGAGATTTTCTCAGTGTTAATATCTGGAACAGGATTATTGCGACTTTATGTCATGAACCCTTAAATGATTTTTTTGGATTTTTCATCATAATCAAACATCACTCCAAATCGACCATTTTTGAGCTAAAAACTTGTTTTTTCAGCTTAAATTCAACTACACAAAATAAAATCAACAAATGGTTATGTTACTATCTAAAACTTTAATAAAATTACCGTAGCCTTTAATAATGTAATTATAGGATTCGAAGACTTTATAAAAGTTATAGATAGTGACATAGCCATTCCTTGACTTTATTGTGCGTAGTAGAATTTAAGCGGAAAAAAGCCATTTTTAGCTTGAAAATGGTCGCTTTGGAATGATGTTTGAAACGATATTTCTTAATAAAAAATCAAAAAAATACCTTTAAAACTTATGACGTTCGATCGCAATAGTCCTATTCTAGATAGTAACACGGGGAAAATGTCAAGATACGTGTAAATTCAAACAGAAAATGCTCTAAACAGATGAGCGTTTTTTAACTCTTAACCGAAATTTTTAACCGGTTAATTATATGGAGACGAAACCGGTTTCCGAGCCCTGTCTGAGACTAATGCATGTCAAGACTTCCAAAATTTCAGTTACATGTTCACAAGGACCTGTCGTAGGTGCAGGGGTTGCCAACGATGGTCTCGAAGACATTGCTGTCGTAGCTCCAGATGTGTGACTCGTTGGCCTTGTGGAATATTGGCTGGAAGGTGAGGCTGGTGCGCGTGCACACAGACCGCGGCTTGCCATCCACCACAGTGAATGTGAGGTTCTGACCGCTGGCGCAGCATTTTGGCACGACGGGCAGTTGTTTTTTCAGCTCTTCGTCCGCGTCCTGTTGGAGGGAGAAATTGAAATTGAGATTGAGTGAACATTTTAGGAGCATATTTATAAGAAAAATTGTTATAACATGTGCATGGGTCAATTTCAACAGTGCATGATTTTTGTATCATTCCGGTGTGATTCTTTGTTTGGGAGTTTTTCGTGGATTTTTTAATATCAAAAGACACTTCAGACTATATTATGAAAATCTTCTAAAAGGGATGTTGATATCTATAACAGTTTTTGAGATAACTGAGATTAAAAATGAAACTCACAACGGAATGATAAATATACACTGGAGATGATAATAACAGTCCACAGGAATGAAAATTAGAGCACATACATCGGAATTAAAAAAAAACTCCTCAAAATTATAAAATTATTTATTTTGTACTGCTAGTACCTGAAAACAATCATTTTCACTACTCAAGACCGCTTTATAATAAACTGGTGGACCACTTCAATTTAATAATTATACTAATAAAAATAATCATTCACTTTTTCAAAAAAAAACGCATTACAAGCAGCAATGCTACAAACAAGTAATAAAAACAAAAAAAAAAATCTTTCACGTAACCAGTAAAAACCTGCTGACTGGCCTGTTAATACAACGGGACTTATGTTATTTGTGTTATGTGTTAAATATGAATAATAATAAATAATTGCTTCTTAGGCTATAGTTTTATGATTTATAGAAAAAAGTACTAGGTGTATGATTTAAAAACACAAGCATTTTGTATATAAGTTAAAAATAGTGTAAATGCCCAGAGGCTTGCATCCTGTTTATAAAACACTTCGTAACTAGTTGTAAATTTTGATAGAAAGAAAAAGAAAAATCATGGTTCATGTGGTTTGGAACCCTATACCTTTTTTTTCTAGAAAACACAAATCTGTAGTATAAGAAACATATTTCAGTAATGTTAAAATGATATTACGGAACTATCTTTTATTTCTGTGTTTTGAAATTTGTATTTTGTAATGGACAATATTATTATACTCCGGTCGACATTATGTTATTTTTATTTTTCCTGTTATGACGATCATGATAACAATTCTTGTAATTGTGACATGTGTGAAAATTTATAACGTAATTCCTTATCATGAAATAAATTATCTAAATCTATCGTATGACTTTTTACACCAATTTTTGAAATATTTTTTTCATTAATAAACTTCATATTTAGCACTTCCAACCGACGCCTGTCTGTGTAATTATTACCATCTTTTATAGTAAAATGCTTGATCCATTTCGGAAAAACTAATTACGCTAATAATCTTGAGGAGAAGTACATTTAAAATCGATTTAATATATTTTCTATATCTTAATGCGCGAATAATCAAGTAAATTGACAAAACACGATATAGTGAAACATATATTTAAATATAAATACTAGGTAATAGGCATATATGACATCAAATAAATATATTATACTTAGTAAAAATAATCATTAATTCCTATATATAGCAAAGTGAAGCTACATTTCTATTTAACTACACCGGAAACACCGGAATGAAAGCGGCGGAATGATAAACACAGGATAAAATTAATTTTTAAAAAAAGATCAAGCCACTTATTCTTAAATTAACAAGGTTCTAGATATCACAAATATATATTACATGTTATATATTAGTTTCAATCGAAACAGATAAAAAATAAAAAAGATATAGCAAACTCCGGAATGATATTATTTTTGTCCGCGTATCACGGCCACGATATACTCATGTGTATAGCAGGCCGACGAATTACCGCACCAGGTGTCCTCCCTCGCCGAACACCGCAGCGTAACTGATTCTCGAAGTGCGCAGGAGACGGGGGGCTTACCGAGTCAAACTTCGCAAATAAATCGTTGACAAGCTTGGTCCGCGGTGGTCCGCGGTAATGAAAAAGTTTCTCGGGACAAACATTTTCGCACATTATAAAATGGTTAGGTACACATGAGATTTAAAGGAAGCTATATTTATTGTTGCCTATTTAGCTGGTCTTAAAATGAGGCTAAAATATTTTTATTATCATACATAGTTTTCGAGTTAGGCGACATTATGCAAACAAAACCAGGTTAGGGACAACCCACCTTGATGAGAAATTGGTGCTTTATATATTTTTTAAAATTATTAAATACATTAATATTTAAGTTTTAGCTATTGCCCGAGGTAGATAACTGGGATGTGTTTCCGAAAAAAAATGGTTAATTATTATTTAAACTTTCTGCACCTGCGTTCTCAGTCTTGCCAACATTTTTTACTGCTTGGGAAATTGACCCGCATAGTCTTGTATAATAAACTACCTATTAATATTAAACTAGAAAATGAGATGTTATTTAAAAGTAAATTAACTAAATGGCTACAGGAAAATTGTTTCTACAATATTAATGAATATTTGACGCGCTAATAGCTAAATTATAATATGATACAATAAATATTTGACATTGTAATACATTTGACTTCTATTAAATTAGAAATATGACTGATGAAATTTGCACACCTGCATGCAGGTTGAATACGCATGAACTTTCTAAATATAAGATCTTTGTAACCGTGTTCAAGCAAATAAAGAATTTGTATTTGTATTATTTGTATTTGGAGGGTTTTCGATTTTCCGCTCTTTGTATTTGTGTTATTACAAGAGATTAGAGTAGTTGATAGCTGTGTAAAAAAGGTACAGTCGGTTGTAAAAGGTTGTAACCTGTCTCTGGTATATTATATTAATTTCATTATACTCCTTATTTAATCAGACTTGAGACCTTATACATTTCTAACGAAGACGAACGGAAGACGAGCTGTCGGTAGGCCTCTGACAAGGTGGAGTGATGACCTGGTGAAGGTCGCGGGAATCCGGTGGAAACGAACGGCACAGGACCGGTCTAAATGGCGAGCCTTGGGGGAGGCCTATGTTCAGCAGTGGACGTCTTTCGGCTGAAATGATGATGATGATGATGACATTTCTAACTTTACTGATGTTGTAATATTTGTAATAGATAACTTTGCAAGTTTATCTTCACTCTATAACATTAATTTTGTTATAATTGTAAACTCGTAATTATTATTCATTCTTGAACTGTAAATTAATATTTTGACATGAAAAATGTATTCTTATAGTCAGACTTTCTTAAATTGTAAATTAATATTTTGACATGTAAAAGTGCCCTTGTGGCCTATTTGCAGAATAAATGTTTGATTGATTGGTTGAACCAAAAATATTTTTACAGAAACTTATTGTACGTTAAATAACAGTTTTTAAGCCATAGCTACTTATAAATATTGCTAATACAGTTAGGGGTTTTAGTGCCTCGCTTATGTTATTCTGTCAATGTAGTTTATCACAATATGGTGATTATGTAACTAATTCAATGAATTATGTGCGAGTAGGCCATTTTTTCTTTGACTGAGTGTAAACGTACCAGTAAGTATACACACTTTTTTTTTAAACGTTACTGTGATTTTATAGGCAGGGCCCAATAAAGCGATAGGAGTTGGAGAGTCATCATCATCATCAGCCTGTGCCAGTCCACTGCTGGACATAGGCCTCTCCCATGGCACGCCACTGAGCTCGGTCTTCAGCTCTTCTCCTCCAATCCCTGCCCACTGCCTTACGAATATCATCGCCCCACCTAGTTACAGGACGTCCTACACTACGTTTGGCGACACGCGGTCTCCACTCAAGAACCAGTCTGCCCCAACGGCCATCGGTTCTGCGACCTGCCCACTGCCACTTCAGCGAGCGAGCTATGGAGCGAGCTATGCTTGGAGTCTCTCTTAGGGATCGTATCCGGAACGAAGTTATTCGTCAGAGAACAAAGGTTACCGACATAACTCAGCGAATTAGTTGGAGAGTAGCCTGGATAAAATCCAGGGAACACCTCCAACACGACCACGTGTGTGGTTTGGAACACAGGAATTTGCACTCCAGTGAAATAAAGTATACACACATCATCTACTAGAACGAAGTACGGTTGCCGCGATACAAATGTTTAAACTTTTGCATTCTATTCCTTCGTAATAAGACCGAAAATGGATACATGTATTTGACGTCAACTGTAAATACTTATGCATATGTGAATGACTCACAGTATTGGTTTATGACAACGATAAGATAATATGATGTTGACACAATTTCACCTATACGTAGTACTACTCATTCACGATGAATAATAATAATAATAATGGTTTATTTTGTACATAGCTACAAACAATCACAATACATCATAGAAATTCATCTGGACAGTACAACAACGCCTAAAAGTAGTGGTCGATATTTTCGACCCCCGAACTAGGTGGGAGACCTGTGTCTCGGGAGTTAGATTTATCTCTTCTTCAGTGCCAGATTACATAAATGCCGTTCGGACAATAGTAATTAGCATTTGAGATGAATCTGAGTATTAATAACAGTGTTTTGTAAGATGCAAAATAAATTACATACAAAAAGTATTATAATTGTAGTTCATTAATATTCATTATAAATACTAACTTTATAAGAACTCTGAATTTGATGTATGTAAATGTAACAATAAAAACAGTTCGCAAACTTTAATTTGATATATGAATTTGGTTTGTAAAGTCCCGGATATCCCGGGAATTTCAGGAACTTTCTGCAAACTCTAATTTAATCGTCCAGTGGCAGTTCAGTGCGCTGAAATTCCAAAGACGGTGAGGAGTAAGGTACTCAGACCTTCCGAGGATGCGCTGTGTTCAGAGGTAGACTTTCTTTTGTTTCTAGTTGTCGAATGTGGACACACCTCCACTGGACCTGAATTACCCAGAGTCACATGAACCTATAGACAAACCCCCTTATTCATAAACGTCTATCAAACCTTTAACTAGCCGCTAAAGTTCGTTTGTCCTTATCTGTCACTTTGACATTGACTTGTGAGAATGGGACAAAGAACTTTTTAGTTAGCAGGGGTTTGTTAAGTTTTATGAATAAGAGGGTGAGGTTATCGGGCAGGCCTTAGACTGATCTGTCATCTTTGTGGTATAAAATGTCATGCCTTGCCATCACTTTTTTTAATTGGACTTGATCTTTGTATTAATGAGTCACGGACTAGTTACACAACATGTTACTGTTAAATTAGGTCATGCCAAATTACACGGTAAGGACATGACAATTAGGGACGTAATTTAAACAATGATAAATCACTCAAATCATCCTCAGGGCCTGCTCAATATTCAAGTCGAGTATGCCTCTTGAACTTTGGCGTTCATAAAGAAATTGAACAGACGCAATATATTTAAATTGGTCACGTAAATAAGACGTGCCGTTTAGTAACATGATTTTACCTGGACGCTACTTAAACCATAATCCAAAATTATATTTCGTTGTGAACGAAATTCAAGAATTCTCAGCGACTTAGTGAACTGAGGATCTGATAATAATAATAATAATAATATATTCTTTATTGCACCACAAAAAGAAATCTCAATCTGATTTCAAGTTCGTTGGAATTTAAAAATAAGAAGCCATATTATTTCCAATTAAATAAAGTTTTTTTTTAACCTGACCGTGGCTTTATAGGCCGGGCCCAATAAAGCGATAAGAGTGCGCGGTTGGAGGGTGACCTGGGGAAAATCCAGGGGAAACCTCCGACACGACCACGCGGGCGGTTTAAAACACTGGAATACTCTAAGAGTTTGCGCTCCAGTGAGATTGGTTGAGCGGATTCAACCGAATAGAGCCATTATTATCCGTGTTACTATGCGCTGCGACGCAATAAATAAGTAAGGTAAACTTCCCCATGCTCGACTCTTAATGCCCAATAAATGACACCTATTAATCACCTCTGTCGCTATAACATTAAGATTGAAAGAGCCATATCGAAGACTGGGATATTTACATTAAAGCAATACACAAATGATCTTAGTCTAGAAAGTGACTACTTTCTTTTCCATGAAAGTAGTAAAGTCGACTTTGAGAATAGGGTAAAATTTTGTGGGAATGGACTGCGAACTACCGACTCCGGCCTGCGGACAAACCTGCTAAATTTCATCAGGACTTACCCCTTTCGTCAAAACAGGCGTGAGTGTACGTAATTCATAAAATATTCCTATCCTGTCTGACTATAATAAGTAATACATTTTTCATGTCAAAATATTAATTTACAGTTCAAGAAGGAATAATAATTTCGAGTTTACAATTATAACAAAATTAATGTCATACAGTGAAGATAAACTTGCAAAGTTATCTATTACAAATATTACAACATCAGTAAAGTTAGAGATGTATAAGGTCTCAAGATCAAACAAGGAGTATAATGAAATTAATATAATATCCCAGAGATGTATATGGTCTCTGAGCGTCAAAATTAAAATTAATTTAATATTGTTAGAGATGTATATGGTCTCTAAGTCACTGATAATAAAAACGAATCCACAACCAGGATGATGTCTCTCGTCAATCCCCTATAAAAAGACACTAGTATTAACGTAGTCACTATGTCCTAGCAAGCATGAACAGAACGTAAGTATCTGAAGCAGCATTTATGTACCTAAAACCTGTGAATTTTTAAACGAATAGCTATCGGTGTCGCGATTCTCACCGGCTAATACAGATTACCACTCCCGTAACGTAATACTGAATTCGAGTCCTTGAGCGCGCCTGAGAAGATAAGGAGTGTAATTTATTACTCCACACGCGCTGATATCAGGCTAGATAATGGATAAGTTGATAGATAAGACGTGAGCATCCCTAACTCTAGCAGCTATCAACTAGTATTCTCCAATTGACACTGTCCTTGGATATGTCAGTGTAATATAAAAAAGTACTGACACATAAAATACACTCACAATTAACATTCACACAAAGAACATTTAGGCATAATTTAAGAAACACAAATAAAATAAAATTATTTAGACATAGAACAGGATATGGAAAGAAAAATATTTTATCTGAGGGTGCACAAATGTACAACAAGTTGCCAAAAGAAGTAAAGGAATGTCAATCAGGAATACTATTTAAAACTAAGTTAAAATCATATATATATGATAATATTCATTAAGATGTGTTGGAACATGTTACCTTAAGCTAATTTTGTATCTCATTTAAGTGAACTATTGTGTTCTTATGAGTAATAAATATCTATAAACCGATTTACCCCGCCGAATATCGCATATCGCGATCAGTATTAATTAAACATTAATTGTTTAACTTATTTTTATACAGAGTGTAACAAAACTAGTTACCCGTTTAAGGGCATATTCGGTATCGTATTCTGATTAGGAAAAAGAAGAAGAATTTTTTTTGACGCAGTAAATTTTTTGCCTTTATATGGACAGTTGGCTGACTTGGACGACCTGCCCTATGGAAAAAAAATTTTTTTCGTGTCAAAAAAATTTTTTTTTCCACTTTTTCCTAATCAGAACACGTATCGCCCTATATTTATTTCTTTTCATAAAACTTGAATGAATTTCAGTTGGTATTTTAACATCCTGCGTGAAATGGTTATATTCCTTAGGGATTTGATGAAATCTCTTTTGACCATTACCTTGATACATATTCTTGCCGTGCCTTTTCAATTTAAATAGTTTTGATGTATGATTATGATTAGGGCTTTAGTATTTCACCAAAATTGATAAACATGAGTAATTATTTAACTTTATGTCACTCTTTTTGACAATATCTTTACAAATAAGCTTAAACTGTCCATCAAAGTCAGCTGTTAAGTAAATTGTTTATTTAGTTTATACCACTACTATACATATGTTTATCTGTCATCTACTTAGCTAACGGAGGCATGAAAGTTTATGAATGAAGTCGCAAGATAATTATATTGTAGACGGTTTATGAATGAAGTATATTAACAAGACGGACGGCATATCAAGTTAGGCCTAACCTAACCTACCGATTATCTGCTGTCCGAATAGGTGAAATAAATGAAATAAATGAACTTTATTCTGCAAGTAGGCCGCAAAGGCACTTTTACAAGTCAAAAACTACTAGCGTTTCTCATGAGACCACTGCCGAGAAGAAACGCCGAAAGAAACTCGACAGTCAGTCATTTTCTCCAAAATATGCTTATTACAATGATACTACTTAACCTACTTAAGTAAATGTAAGTGGTAAACAACAAAAGAGAATTGAAAGATAAACGAGGAAAAAATAACAATAGGTATTTACAATGTGTAGTTACACAAGAAAACAAAACATGTCGAATCGTTTGATATGCTTTCCTGCAAGAAATGTGTCAACTAGATACAATGAAAATATTAGACTCTTTACGCTATTTAGGTATTTGGTTAGATAGTGATATTAGTATAGGTTCAGGAATGAACAAGAAACATGAGCCATAACTTAATTTCCTTGAAAACTGATGTTACTAAACTTGTGTAAATTTATAATTAAATTCTGTAATTAGTTAATACGTTATTAATAATCTTGTAGGTAATGATTTATATTAGACATAAATTTAGAACATTAGACTAATTTATATTTTTGACGACCGGTTTAGCCTAGTGGGTAGTGCACCTGCCTGTGAAGCTGACGGTCCTGGGTTCGAATCCCGGTCAGGGCAAATATTTGTGTGATGAGCATGAATATTTGTTTCTGAGTCTTGGATGTTTTCTATGTATTTAAGTATTTATATCTATTAAATATATCGTCGTCAAGTACCCATAACAAAAGCCTTCTTGAGCTTACTGTGGGGCTAGTTCGATTTGTGTAAGATTGTCCTCTAATATTTATTTATTTATTTTATTTATTTATATTTAATTAAGAATATTCTTACGCCCTGTATAAAAATGGAAAAACAACATGTAACACCAATTTATACCCTTTTTACACAAATAAACTACTCATTCATTCATTCAAGCAACTTCTTCGAGCCTCAACGGAACCATCACCCAAACAATTTGTACGAACCATTTGCCTACATAACGGTTCCTAGTCTTGCCGTAAAAAGGCTGACACGTCGCACGCAGGCTTGTTAAGACGTGCTCACCGGTAATGAGATATGGTGACATAAGCCACGGTTACCGCCGAATCATTCCCAGGGGGTACACTTCACTTGACGTACCGATGTTATATTGAATCATTCCCAGGAGGTACACTTCACTTGACGTTATATAAATAAATATTAGAGGACAATCTTACACAAATCGAACTAGTCCCACAGTAAGCTCAAGAAGGCTTGTGTTATGGGTACTAGACGACGATATATTTAATAGATATAAATACTTAAATACATAGAAAACATCCAAGACTCAGAAACAAATATTCATGCTCATCACACAAATATTTGCCCTGACCGGGATTCGAACCCAGGACCGTCAGCTTCACAGGCAGGTGCACTACCCACTAGGCTAAACCGGTCGTCAAAATATTGAATCATTCCCAGGAGGTACATTTCACTTGACGTACTGATGTTATATTGAATCATTCCCAGGAGGTACACTTTACTTGACGTTCTGATGTTATATTGAATCATTCCCAGGAGGTACACTTCACTTGACGTACTGATGTTATATTGAATCATTCCCAGGAGGTACACTTCACTTGACGTACTGATGTTATATTGGTGTGATTTTTGTTTCCCGTGGCCAACTGTCCATGCTAGCAAAATTTTAGTATTTGTGGAGGCCCAGTCAGCTCCACGGTACGACCTCGCATCTCGCCGGAGCGCGCCATGGCGTAGCAACGTGAATAAGAGCCCTGTCAGTACTAATCAAAAACCTATTCGCGTTGATCTATACATTATTTAGATATTTTATAACTTTGTATATAACTACTACTTCGAGAAAGAGATCACTCGTCGAATCCGATTCGGCTGGGCAGCGTTCGGAAAGCTTCGCAGTGTATTCTCGTCCAATTTACCGCAGTGCCTCAAGTCAAAAGTCTTTGACCAGTGTGTGTTATCAGTGTTGACATATGGATCCGAGACATGGGCGCTAACGATGGGCCTCATAAGAAAGCTCAAGGTCACCCAAAGAGCAATGGAAAGAGTTATGCTCGGGGTTTCTCTGCGTGATAGAATTAGGAATGAAGCTATCCGTAGCAGAACTGGGGTCACCGACATAGCCTTCCAAATTGCGAGACTTAAGTGGCAGTGGGCAGGGCACATTGCTCGCAGGACTGACGGCCGATGGGGCCAGAAACTGCTTGAGTGGCGTCCACGCACCGGAAGACGAGCTGTCGGTAGGCCTCCGACAAGGTGGAGCGAAGACCTGGTGAAGGTCGCGGGAATCCGGTGGAAACGAACGGCACAGGACCGGTCTAAATGGCGAGCCTTGGGGGAGGCCTATGTTCAGCAATGGACGTCTTTCGGCTGAAATGATGATGATGATGATGATGATATAACTACTGTAAATAAACTCTGTATATTTAGTGTCTTGCTATTTAAAGTTGGTGCGTAAGGATTGCAACAGTTACCTACGCGACCTTACCACCACATATTTTTCTTTCAAATTATGAATTTCGTTAAGATTTCTCTCCTAATTGCCTGATCTGCTTTGCTCATTTTCTTTGTTTTCAATAAGTGAGAGCGGGACGCACTGATACTTGCACATATTAAATACTGGACGTAAACGGAAAAAATGATATAATGTGATGACCATCGCATCACATGTACTGAAACATTATTGGATTTGACGTTCATATAGCGTTAAGCCCTGAGCGGTTAAAAGTAGATTAAGGGGTAGGTACAGTCGCCATCAAATATGTCTGTACTCTTCAGGGTGCTCAAAAATATCTGAACATGCACTTTAACGCCTTGACAATAGAGTCGTGTTCAGATATTTGTGAGCACTTTGTTTGCTCCAATTTATCTGATGGCGACTGTACATGAAGCTGCAGTTTCTATGTTTATCAACGATGCTAGAAATAATACTAGTTATAAAGTTCGTCTTTACTTAAATACGAAAAATAGGCTATTTAATGAGTATGCTTATTGATACTTATGTATCTATATCTATTGTAGTGCGCACTATGCCTTAGTATTTGGGAGAGCAAGCTTTGCATTGTAATTAATAGAAATAAAACCAGCCAAGTGTGAGCCAGAATCGCGCACGAATGGTTTCGTACCATTATCTATAAAAACGGCAAAAAAATCACGTTTGTTGTATGGGAGCCTCCTTAAATATTTATATTAGTATTTGTTATTACTAGCGGAAACAGAAATACGTCATCTGTGAAAAGTTCAACTAACTATCACGATTCATGAGATACAGCTTGGTGACAGACGTACGGACAAACGGACAGCGAAGTCTTAGTAATAGGGCCCTGTTTTACTCTACTTTGTGTACCCTGAAAATCATCGAAACCGTTAACACCGTTTTCAGAGTAATAACATTTGTATTCAAGGAGATACATAATTACTATAATACCTAATTATTATTTTGTTATTTTTGACCATTGCTGCATTGTATTATCTAATTTATATTATTATGCTATATTATCTGTTATTCATTATTGAAGATCATGGCAGAAATTTTAACTGTTATGCTATTGTGATATTTTTTATAATGAAATAAATGAACCTTGATATACAAAGGTTTCGTGCTTAATAGTATTGCATATTAATTTTAAGAATACAACAAGTGGAAAACAAACAACTTCCTCCATATAAGTGCCGCATCAAGTCGTAGTTAGAAGTCATTACGAAGGAAAGTGGTGTAGTGTTTGACGGTCAATTAGACGCCTCAGCTCACGATTGGACGCGATTCGGGGCTCAGTAGACCACACATTTTGACTAGTACGTAAACCTTTATAGGCTATAAAACATCGTGTTCATGAAGAACTATAACTGGTGATAATGATAATTCTAGTTGCGGTTCTGATTCTAGTACTGGTGATAATGGTACTCTAGTTATGGTATCTATACCATAATGTGTAAAACGCTTGAAAAACTGTGTTGTGTGTGTATTGGTTTCGCACATAAGCTTAAGTGTTTCTTGGTCTTTTACTCGGTTACAGAATTTTTACAGTGATAGACATACTTCATTGCCTCACCATATTGGAACATTTTTCTCCCTTAACTAAGAATGTGTTAAAATTTAATCTTTATTAATTTAATTGTTAATTTATAATAATTTATATTATTTTTCATAGTTAATATTTTTGACATGTATATTATGTGCAATGCAAATAAATGATATGATATAATATGATATAATATTGTAGCAAAGGTAGACCAGTGCTGGCCCTGCCAGCACTACGCTGAGTTGTGACCATTTCGTGGCAAATTTTGATACGTGGTGTCTTTATTTGTAATTGTCATGTGTTTGTCATGAATAAATGTATCTTGCTTTCTTTCTTTCAAGATGTAATGATGTCCAATTTATATTGATCGTGAATGAGAAACACAATACATATATACTCTTTATTGTATACCTCAATTAAATGACACAATACAGTACCTACATAATCACAATAAGTAAAGGCAAACAACAGGTGCTTTAAAAAACCTTGGTTATCTTTAAAAAACTCAAAACAAGTTTCATGAACGTTTTTACAGATTCCCTAGTCAGTGTTCTATAAAACACCCAATTCCATTTAAGTACGCCCCCTTCTGAACTATTGTGAACTCTCAGTCCAGCGCCGGAAGCCCCGAAACCTTCTGTTGTCTTAAGAATTTTTAACGAAGAATGTTCAAGGATTCTTTACTTTGCTTCAAAAAGGTTTGTTTTTAGGTTGTAAATATTTACCTACAGTAGTACCTGCGTATAAGTAGCAGGCGTTTTTAGAGTCTGTTGCTATTCAGGATTTTAAAATATGTGTAGGTATATATATTGCGCGCGAGCCAACTTTCTCCGATGAGCACGGATATGGCTCGCAAAACTGAAATGAATATAAAAGTTCGGTCGCACTAAATGCAGTAAAATTTGTGACTTGTAATCATCTTTTCATTAATTGACAAGGCCAATGATGATGATCTTACTATCAGGTAGGCCTTACTTTGCCTAGTACAGCGTCAGGTCTCCGAAATGTCAAATGTCACTGTTTGTAGTTGCGCTACGCGGGTTAATATTTAATTGTAACAATATGGTGACTATTTTGCAAAACCTGAGCTTGATTATGGCAAATATGAGTTACGGGTCAATGACTCTCAGTGCTTTGAGACAGTTTTGTCTTTCGGAAACTTATTTCCTCCTTTATTTCCGAACAAAACAGGACTGCGCTACAATACGGGATGTTCGATATTTTTACGGTATGGTTTTAAGGTATTAAATATGTTTTAAAGGTACATTTCGTTCTCATGCCCATAATAACCAATAACATTTTTTGACAGCTGGACCTTACTCGACAGTGGCGCCAACTGGTGGTAACAAAAACGATAGCCCTCATTCCGATAGGGTCTGGTTTTCCCTCGGGTTGAAAGGTCAAATGGCAGTCGCTTCCGTAAAAACTAGTGCCTACGTCAAATCTTGGGATTAAGTAGCAGACCCCGGGCATCCTTCAAGGTGCAACTGTACTTTGATAACGCTAAGAGGATGATGATGATTTTAACCATTATTACTATTATATATATACCCTGCTCTGTGTTGGTCGACTTGACACTAGTGCTGTATGTGCATTTGGTCAATTATGCGCTTACTTATTGATCATGCTGTGTGCACTCGCTTTGGATGTCATGCTGGTCTATAAACTACTGATTTTGTGCAAACTTAACTGTATCATTTATTGTGTGATGTCTGTAAAGTGTACCTTGTTTTAAATAAATAAATAAATATATAATAATGGTCCTACATTGCTAAAGACGACCCATTTGGATGAAATTAAAAATATCATTGAATTCATTAGTCGATTTTGTTTTGTTTCATTATTTTACTGTATTTTATTTTTAATAAATATATATTTGAATAAATATTCAATGTATTGACGATCGACGTCTTGTATTGCGTAATGAATACAATCTAATCTAAATCTATACCGACGTGCAAACTTACACAAGTAAGTGCCTGCAGCTCGTACCGGACTATCCGTTTAAGTATATCCTTGAATTTACGTCGTTATACGACACCCGGACGCGGGAAATCCCTCCTTACCGTCTAAGTGTGATTTACCGGAACACCGGATAAAAATTTCCGGCTTCTATTCTGATAAAAGATTCCAATCTGTGGAATTATGCGGTTCAGGTATTTAATCATTTGTTGATAATAACGAATGTTTCTTAGAAGGCGATTTAATGTAGATAAGCCTATCGATATTTATTTATAAGTATGAGTTTATTGATAGCAGCAAATAAGTAGCAAATTATGATCCTCTGGAAATACTATCACGGCTTGGCGTCATTATTATCTACACAATGTTTATAATATGGCGTAACAACCTATCACTATTTTACGGGTAGGTACAGTCTAGTTAAAATTAATAACGTGAATACGAATTTATTGTTAAGAGCATAAAGTTAGTCGGATATTTTTACTTGCAAATATGTGTACTTACGTTACATACAGGGTGTAACAAAACTAGAATCCGTTTAAGGGCATATTCGGGTCATACGCGGATTTAGGTTCGCGTCTTTTCTGTGGACATACCAAAAGTTAAGGGCTATAAAGCTTAATTTTGGATTGAACCAGTAACCCGCATAAACAGTGTCTCCGTTTCTATAAATCCCTGTAATAAAATAATAAAAATAATAATAATAAAAATGTTTATTGTACACAAAATTGCTACACAAATGCTACATACTAGGACTAGATAGTACAAAAGTAATATATGCTAGGTCGAGACTTTCGACCCCTAAACTAGGTGTGACCTGTGTTTTAGGGGTCTGAGTTCATAAAAAACAAGGTCGTGACTAAAAAACATAGCTAACATACACATAAGCCGTTAACTATTGACCACAGGAGGGACGACTTTTGTTTTTTCAACTAAGTATGACCCATTCGGTATCGTGTTCTGTTTAGGAAAAAGTAGAAGAATTTTTTTTTTGGACGAGATTTTTTTTTATGGGACAGGCCGTCAAGACAGCCAACTGTCCATACAAAGGTCAAAAATTTATTGCGTCAAAAAAATTTTCATCTACTTTTTCCTAATCAGAACACGATACCGAATATGCCCGTAAACGGATCCTCACTAGTTTTGTTACATCCTGTATAATAATAATAAGGCGAAAAATAAATAAAGAAGAATAATAATAATAATAAATATCTTTGGACAATCTTACACAAATCAACCTAGTCCCAAACTAAGCAAAGCTTGTATTATGGGTACCAAGTGACGATATACATACTTATATAGATAAATAGATACTTAAATACATAGAAAACATCCAAGACTCAAGAACAAATATTCGTGTTCATCACACAAATACATGCCCTGACCGGGATTCGAACCCGGAACCTCCAGCTTCGAAGGCAGGGTCACTACCAACTAGGCTAAAGCGGTATATATGCGAACTTGACTGTACCAAACCGGAATTGTTACTTGTTACCATCGTGCCTAAGATAAGGTGACTAAATATGAACGCGTCAGTGTATAAAGTTGCACCCATTGATACCCGGCCTGGCGCGAAGCCGCTATTCAAAACTCAACTCTACCACTATCATTATAACACTGCATTTCCTAATTCATCCCGCTCCTAAAGTTAAGAAAACTCGCGTTGGCATTTCGCTAACCAGTAATAATATTAGCATAGTTTCGAAAAATCGTATTCCACTCATTTACTGTATAGCAATCTAAGCTTACTTTGAGTTGAATAAAGTTTAGTTTCCAACGAAGTGAAGTTGTGACGTTGAGGAAGATAGCAGTTGTTATGAACAACAGGCATGCCCGTCACGTGCCGGGAATAAGGTCCGGAATAAACATCATTGGAAACTTGCAAAGGTTCAGGTATCACGGAATTGGAGGGAAGTTATTTAAGCCTTTGCAACTTGCAAGTTATGTACATAGGAATGTCAAACAATAATGAAACCATCACACTTTGTTGGTAACCTATCGATCTTTCGAAAATCTATTTACCGAATTTCACTTGTCCGAAAACGATTCACCGAATCTTTACAATCCAAATACTTTGTTTCGCAACTGTTTGAAATACCACGGATTCATTTTACCACAATGTCATTTGTTCGCAATTCCAAAGCCCGCTTTACAGTTCCCAATTTTTACATTTGACAACTTATACGTTAGCCACATTTTCATAATTTCAATGATACGGAAAGTCGACGTGACATTTTCCATAATTTCGTTATATAAGACTAAGCGGGAGCTTCGCTCCCGTCTTAATCTTCGAGATTTTTTTTTTATAAAAGCCCAGAATTACTTGTTGAGACAACATCGACTCTAATGCGGATAGGTTAGAAGATTAAGACGGGAGCTGACGTCTAAATCTTCCAGGTTATTTTTTTATAAAAGCCCAGAAAGACTTGTTTGGACAAAATCGACTAATAATTGTATCGACTGTTTGTAGGCTGATCAAAATAATAGCTAGCCGAAATATAATTAAGTACGAGTTTCCTCAATTAGCGCCTGCATTTAAATTTGTAAGGAAGTGAACTTTGTTATATTTAGAAATACATATCTGGATAATGACGTTACGGTATTTTAACCCTACGGACAAATAAAAATTTGGCAAATGAATGTACGGAATTATAATCACTGTGATTTTAAACCAGCTGGATAATATAATTGTGACCACACAAAAATCTGTCAATAGAAAATATAGAAAATGAAACTTCGGACAAATGAAAAAAATGTAAAACGAAAAAAGCTTTCGTTTTCGGACTTTTAATATTCGGCATAAAAAATTTCGAATTTGCGATAGGTAACCCACTTTGTAAAATTTTGATTGTAAATAACCGTCACGCCAACCTGAGGCCAACCCAACCCGTCGTCTACCGGTCCCTGACATCCACTTTTTTTTTAACCTGACTGTGGCTTTATAGGCCGGGCCCAATAAAGCGATAGGAGTGCGCGGTTGGAGAGTAGCCTGGGCAAAATCCAGGGGAAAACCTCCGGCACGACCACGCGTGTGGTTTGGAACACTGGAATACTCTAAGAGTTTGCGCTTCAGTGAGATTGGTTGAGCGGTTTCAACCGAATCTGAGGTGTGAGTGGAATCGAGCGACTAAACCTAGCCCAGCTGAGAAGAGTCCAGCAAGAAACTCAGCTAGGCCCGACCTGGGTCGGACTGACCCCTGGGATCCCCGTTATCATAACAAAAGAATGCTATTGTTTGTTTTTTTTCGCCGGGAGACTTAAATGTAGTTACCTATACTAACTTGTGACATATATGATAGAAGTAATTTACTAATTGGCTATTTTGGTGACTCCTCATAGTCCTCATACAGATAGATAGATAGATAGATAAATTCTTTAATTATTTTCTTTCTACAAAGGGCCAAGGAGCGTTTATTTATTTACTTATTTATACTTTATTGCACAAAAACAGTGTACTAATTGCGGACTTAATGCCAAATGGCATTCTCTACCAGTCAACCACAGGGCTAAACAGAGACACTTAAAAACGGTGCAGGAAAATGTAGAAACATAGAGAGTGCAAAACAGACTTTAATAAAATTAAAATATACACATAATTACATATGATTTACTTATATACAGACAAATATAATCTAATACATATAATTATATGTAATTAATAATAAATTAATTACATATTTATTACACAATTCAAGAAATTTGTACAAATGGCAGACATAAATGGGTCATTGTCAGATTTATTTTCGCGTCTTTTCGGTGGACATATCAAAAGTTAAGGGCCACAAAGCTTAATTTTGGATTGGTCTAGTAAGCCCATAACTATAAATCCATGTAATAAAAACATAACTTATATCTTACATAAGCCGTTAACTATTGACCACCGGGTGGACAACTTTTGTTTTTACAACTGACAATGACCCAAATGCCATAAGACAGGTCTTTACCAGTCAACCAGGACCATGACGTCGACACCAGTAACGTCACTGTCGACGACACACTCACACTTACGTCCGCATACCGTCGATAGGCTGATGACGTAGCTTGTGTCACTCACACTACTAACCGATGTACCGGATTGCCATGCATGGCGCAGTATATTATTGGTATGTACAGTCGCCATCAGATATATCGGAGCGAACGAGGTGCTCACAAATATCTGAACACGACTCCATTGTCAAGGCGTTAAAATGCATGTTCAGATTCTGAATTACAAAATATACGATGCCCCATAAAGAGTAGATATAAATATAATTTTAAACTGAAAACTGTTACGTGATTTCATAAATTTCAACTTACTTATATTATTATTACTTATTCTCCATGTAGTGCACAATAAAGCATTTTATTGTTTTATTATTATTATTATAGCATACAACCTACTTTAAATTAATTATATTGTTATTGTAATTAATTTAATTTTATAACCCTTATTTAGTGTGAAACCAACTCACTGACTACGGGTGGGCTTAAAACCAGCTTAGCGCTGTGCTCACACCGATTTTTCAATGTCTTAATTTTAATACCCATACTTACTATAGATTGAACATTGTAAAATTTTGAGAAATAAACCTTTTTGTATCTTGTATGTATTGTATTGTATTGTATATTTGATGGCGACTGTACCATACCTATTTCACATCCCAAATATTAAGAGGGCTTGTGTGGCGCGCCAGACGACACCGGCAGGTAATAGAAAGTAAACATGGCTGCGATCCGGGCGCCACGTGTTGTTTATGGATTAATGTTGACATTCACTTACTGTGACTCAGGGACTGCATAACCGGAAAATAACGGTAGCGTTTAAAAACGGTATGACGTCATACCGTTTCGTATGTATGTATGTAAAATGTATGTATGTAAAATTCTTTATTGTACATGAGTAAAACATAACATAAATTACAAGAACAGTTGACATATATGTACAAAGGCGAGCTTATCCCTGTAAGGGATTTCTTCCAGCTAACCTTTGAGCAATTGAGTGGAGATTAAGATTAATAGGCAAACCGAGAAACATGTACAATTCGAACACAAAATTATCTTAATAACACAAAATTATCTTATTAAATTATCTTTTTCGTTTCGGTTAGGTTTCGATACCGCAAAAGAAATTTTTCGGTAGCGGAATATAACGGTACCGCTATTTTTTTCGATATATGAACCGTTTTCATTAAGGTATCGTTTGGGCTTTAAGAGGGTGCCGCCAACGGCGCCAACCAATCAACGCTAGTTATTGGGTGAATCAAAATCAAAATCAAACATTTATTCTGCAAATAGGCCACAAGGGCACTTTTACATGTCAAAATATTAATTTACAGTTTAAGAAAGTCTAACTATAATAAGTAATACATTTTTCATGTCAAAATATTAATTTACAGTTCAAGAAGGAATAATAATTTCGAGTTTACAATTATAACAAAATTAATGTCATACAGTGAAGATAAACTTGCAAAGTTATCTATTACAAATATTACAACATCAGTAAAGTTAGAGTTGTATAAGGTCTCAAGATTAAACAAGGAGTATAATGAAATTAATATAATATCCCAGAGATTTACATGGTCTCTGAGCGTCAAAATTAAAATTAATTTAATATTGTTTGAGATGTATATGGTATCTAAGTCACTGATAATAAAAACTAATCCACAACAGGATGATGTCTCTCGTCAATCCCGTATAAAAAACACTAGTATTAACGTAGTCACTATGTCCTAGCAAGCATGAACAGACCGGACTCCACAAACTCTCGAATGACTAAAATACTCATTTTTGTTAAATTTCGTTCGGCGCGATAGATTACTGACGTAGTCGCTGTTCGCTGTTGGTCGCGCTTACGCACCCATCGTAAAAGTTACGTTCGAATTTTTTGGTACCGAAATAATACCTGTTGGCTACGGATATACACCTATCAAAAATAGCGATATCGTTACTTTGTACCTGTAGATTACCTTTGTATTTCAACAGGTTATACCTTTATAAAGAAGCGGTATTGATAACGAGGGAAATAATGACTTTTCCTCTTAAAAAGTGTGAAAAGCAGTATGTGCCACTTAGTAGCCAAATTATTTGTAAGACAGTTTTTAGCAGCAGGCCGCATAGGCTGTGTGAAAAGCATTATATCACACGGATTTTTACGGACTGCCATCTGACCTTCCAACCTGAGGGGAAACCAGTCCGCATTGGAATTAGGCTTGACAAGTGCGTGCGCAACTTGACTGTTACAAGTTCTCAAGCCGCCCGAAGACCTCTAACGAAGCTATCATAGACAGGAGCAGAATCAAAGGTTCAACGTGCCTTCCAATCCGTTAGTCATCCAAGAACTGACCTTGGCCCACGTTGCTTAACAGCGGTCAGGAAACGTTCACGTTTATAATAATATATTAGATATTACAATAATATTGAAATTCTCCTGTTGCATTTTAGATTCTGTGTACCATTAAACTGTAAAACGGCACTTCACTGCCATATCTCTCGTAAAATGGGATATTTACGCAACTATCTGCTTACTTTACTATCGTTTGCGATATACCCTGTTTTGTGCTATCTAAACGTTAACATCCCACATCCAATAACATGAATACAAACTTAAATAGACATCACAACGAGATTAAAGTTAGAGCGAACGGCGTATCCTATAAAACAAGCAGACATTATCTCCGTCACACTGATATATCGCTTAACGCTAGCAGACAGCCATTCCGTACTCAACAATATTTATTTCGGCATTGGGAGCAGTATTTTTACAGAGAATGCTCATATTAACTGAATCCAATCCTGGGAGAATACGAAGGTCTCGGGGCAATCTCTTTAAGTGGCGTCCTCAGAGACGGTGGCTTATCACGCTTTATTAGTTATTTATTCGACCAGGTCCCGTGAAGGCCTTCATGTAAATTGCATTGTTTACCCGACTATTCGCAGGTCAATGTGCCGTGAAATTAATGGGATTCTAGATATTTAGGGCAGGCAAGCCGCTTGAAAGATAGGTCACAGTGGAATATCATGATCATATATAAAGAAACTCATATACAGCGTCTGTAGCCGAGCGTCTAACTCCAATGAGGTCTAGTTTTCCATCTGGGGTTAGAAGGTCAGACAGCAGTGGCTTTGTAACTAGTTCCTATCTTGGGATTAGCTGTCAAAATGGCTCAGGTTCCTAAGAGCACAGCCGAGAAAACGCTAGTGGTGTTGAACCTCCTCTTGTTGTATTCCTCTTATTTGAACCAAGCGCTTTGCATCATCTTTTATAATGCGCACATCTAAAGTTTGGAATTCTCTGCCGGCGTTTGTGTTTCCGAGCTCATATAACCTACACCTTTTTAAGGCACGAGTGAATAGGCACCTTCTGGGTGAGCTCGCTTCATCGTCGGCCTCATCTTTGCCCCTTGGCTAGATGCAGGCCAAGAGCGATCCCATTGTTAATAAAAAAAACCATCGTGCTGGAAGTTTTTGGCTCAAAATCGGTCAAGATGGAGGCATACAGTGAGGGTTCGTAGAACGAAGACGAAATGGAATCGACGCTAAGCGTGAGGATATGAAGGCCCGATCACCAGCGGCCATCCACTGTAATTATATCGGAGAGGTGCTGACCTGTGGGGAGTGTGCTTGCACATTCACTGCGAAGATAGGCTATGTCAGTCACTTGAGACCTCACGAGCGATGCATTCACTAGCCAGTCTCTTTCCTCGCCGTGGTCGAAATCGGCCAGGATGATGATGATGATGACGAGTATGTCGCTGATACAGAGAAACTCTTTAGGGAAAACCTCTTCCACAGACTAACAACACTACTAGATGCTCTGTAGGTAAGTGGTGCTGTATCTCAAGTACATACATACTGTATTAGTAGATCTGTCTACTCTCTAGCTTATGGCTCCCGTCGATGTACTGTGTTTAGAGTAAGAGTACAGGTTCTTGTCTCTTAATGTTAACGCAGCGAACCTTCAAATTAATACAGCGTACACAGCGCTTGTGATTCATTAGCCTAGCTAGCATGATTGTGTTTATGTCATACATAACATCGTACCTCTCGCATTTACATACTTGCTAGTAAGGGAAAAATGATACATATCCGACAGAAACACTAGCTAGTTATTTCAGGCAGCTGCTATCTGCTATGCTGCTATCACTACATAGTATAAAACAAAGTCGCTTTCTCTGTCCCTATATCTTTATGTATGCTTAAATCTTTAAAACTACGCAACGGATTTTGATGCGGTTTTTTTTAATAGATAGAGTGATTGAAGAGGAAGGTTTATATGTATAATAACATCCATTAAATAGTGCACCCGTGCGAAGCCGAGGCGGGTCGCTAGTCAGAAAATAAATTTAAGAAAAGATGTTATGTAATCCACGCAATTCACTTGACGCTGATTAACTCAATAAAATTCATAGCACCCGAAATGAGTTTTCACACCCCTGCGTTATCAAGATCCAATTCAATCCGTTACACGTTTAATGCTCTGTAATCGGAATGGCTGTGAATTAAAAGGGTCTCATAAAACGTGTATTTAATAGCGTGTCTCGTAATCTGGACGAATGTATCGAGACGCGACGGTAGCGAAGCGGTGACAGGCACAGATAAGATACCAATACCCTGACACCCACACAACACAACTAGCGGCCATTTAATAAATCAGGGATGTCAATAATATGATTTAATAATGAAATTTTATCAAATTATGCCTTTGCGTGTAATATATATAATAATAATAGCCTTGTATTCAGACTTAGTCGTATTCTACTATTTGTGCCTTGCTTTTCTTTTGCAAGTCTGATTGCCCCTCGGCAAAGGCCTCCTCCAGCCTTTTCCACTCATGTCTGTCGCGTGCAACTCTGTGCTATGTCTTTCCTGCCACCTGGCATATGTCATCATCCCATGTCTTTTGAGGTCTGCCTCTTCTTGTGTCCTTCTCGAGGATACCACTCTGTAGTTCTTTTGCACCATTTTTCTTTACCTCGATCATATGGCCTGCCCAACGGCATTTAGACCTTTTTATTTTGTGGGTAATGTCATAGACTTTTATTGTCTTCCTTTTTTTTTATTAAAAATGGGATCGCTCTTGGCCAGCATCTAGCCAGGGGGCAAAGATGAGGCCGACGATGAAGCGAGCTCACCCAGAAGGTGCCTATTCACTCGTGCCTTAAAAAGGTCTAGGTTATATGAGCTCGGAAACACAAACGCCGGCAGAGAATTCCAAACCTTAGAAGTGCGCATTATAAAAGATGATGCAAAGCGCTTGGTTCGAATAAGAGGAATTTCGACCAATTTCCTTATATTTCCTTATGCTAGACGATGTCAGTTTTTGAGACTTCCGTATCCCCAGCATACTCCTCTCCATAGCGTGTAATATGGTAGCGTGTGTGACCATATGGTCACATGCAAATAAAATGGTTACAATTAGTATCGAATTTTCTTACAAATTTACCACTTTTAATTGTGTCTGTGTTTATTCGTATGCGTAACGCAGGTGAGAAACGTGATGTTTATGTTTATACGCGTTGATTTAGGATCGGGCCTGGGTTATTGGTGTGTTTGATTAAAGCATACTCATGCAGGGTCGGTGACATGATGGCTGAGATATGCGTCATACTCGTGATCGGGTGCTGTTTGTGGAGTCCGGTCTGTTCATGCTTGCTAGGACATAGTGACTACGTTAATACTAGTGTCTTTTATAGGGGATTGACGAGAGACATCATCCTGTTGTGGATTCGTTTTTATTATCAGTGACTTAGATACCATATACATCTCTAACAATATTAAATTAATTTTAATTTTGACGCTCAGAGACCATGTACATCTCTGGCATATTATATTAATTTCATTATACTCCTTGTTTAATCTTGAGACCTTATACATCTCTAACTTTACTGATGTTGTAATATTTGTAATAGATAACTTTGCAAGTTTATCTTCACTGTATGACATTAATTTTGTTATAATTGTAAACTCGAAATTATTATTCCTTCTTGAACTGTAAATTAATATTTTGACATGAAAAATGTATTACTTATTATAGTCAGACTTTCTGAAATTGTAAATTAATATTTTGACATGTAAAAGTGCCCTTGTGGCCTATTTGCAGAATAAATGTTTGTATTTTGTATTTTGTATTGTATAATAGGAATAACAATTGGGTATTGGAACATTTTAAAAATTATACCTCATGGTGAATATATAAATAAAAAACCAATAAATTATCACAATAAATAGTAAATTAGACAGAAACAAAATCATAAAGATATATAAGATTCACAAATAAAATTTTTTTTTTACTAGGCCAAATATAAATTTTAAGTTTCGAATAGAATTCTTATGTTGCAATAAACTGTATGGCAACTATGTCCTTAAAAGTAATATTTCAAGACGAAAATGGCAAATTACTCGTTTTTCCATACAACAGGATTACGAGGTCATTACACTATGACGTCACATTTCACTGCCTATCAGTATGGAGCGTTTTTGTTCGTTATAACAGGCTGCGAAGTATAACGTATCGGTGCGGCGCAACGAGCCTGGACCGGCAAAGTGATCGTCTTTTGTTTCCGCGGCGCGCCGGCAGGCGAATCACGTAACTTTATGTACTAACGGTAGATAGATTTTACTGTCAATTTTGAAGTATAAATGTATGGATTGACAATTAAAATTTGACACTAAAATCTACCTAACGGTAGTATAAAAGTTAAGTGATTACCCCGCGGGTCGCGGGTCCGCCGGCGCGCTCTTAAAACAAAAGACTACGCCGGCCACCGGATGCTGCAGCGCGTGCTATTATACTTATTCTTACTTGATCCTTAGTATTTAATTTAGAGTTTTCTTGTAATTTTCAAATTAATAGAGCCTACCTCTATCACATCGATGCACTGTGTTGACAGCAGAAGGAACACATTTAGGTCCCTCGCTCTCAACACAGTGCATCCTCGGGAGCTCTGGCAACCTTGCTCACCTCCAGGAACACAACACTACATACTTGTATAGTAAATAATGTTATTATGGCTGTGGTCTTCTGCAAGGTGGAGGTACTTCCCCAGTTGGGCTGCTCCAAATTCGAGCAAGATGACATTTTGCTGTGCCCTACCTCTCTTTACTTACACTGAAACTACTGACTATCTTCATCAACTATCCCGTTCTTCAAGATTGTAGAGAAAAACATATGATAGCTGGTTCCTACTCCAGCTTACGTACCTGAAAATAAAGATAAACAGTAGGTTATTCATCACAGCATATACGAACAGAAACAAACAATGAAATAGCTTCGACCGGGAGAGGGGCGTATATTCCATAATTGGTTTTGCTGTACAAAATATTTTCACTTCGATTGCGAGAAAATAAATAAACAAAGGTTAGCCATCCAAAATTAACAATTAATTCCACGGCGAACTTATATGTAATTTGGCAGCATGTTTTTTTTTCTAAACTGCTTTCATGCTTTGACACACAAAATAGACACCGCGGTTCGCGCGCAACATTCACACGCAAAAAAGCTAACTCACCTTCCATTGAGCGCTTCAAAGCGTTGCTCGAACGAACTGATCACTTTTTTAATTATTGTGAAATAGGGACTACTACAAACTTAATCTTTTGACTCTTTAGAGAAATGAATTCTGTTTTCTGATTGGTCGATTTTAGTAAACCTGTATTCTGGTTTGTTAATACCCAATACCAAATATTTTTTAAAGAGTTAAATTAGTGTTTTGTGATTGGTGGATTTAATAGGTGAAGTATTTTTTTTTTTTATTTACATTTCCCTAGGGGTTAAATGTACTACTTTAGCCCCGCTAGACAAGTGTAATATGACACACTTTTCGAGAATAAGAAGTGAAAAATATTTTTCCAAGTACCTAGTCCGGTTTGGTTGACGTAACTGGTGACCGAAGAGCTGGCGACTTCCTCGCACAACGTATCAGCATTGCGATACAGCGAGGAAATGCCGCCAGCATCCTCGGTACAATGCCCCAAGGGCCTGTTTTAGATTTCAGTTAGTTATAATATTATTTAAGTTATTGTTATTTAACTATTATTACCGCCTGTAAATCAATAAATGTTTAAACTTGTGCATTATATAAATAAACTAGCGACCAACCCCGGCTTCGCACGGGTGCACTATTTAATGGATGTTATTATACATATAAACCTTCCTCTTCAATCACTCTATCTGTTAAAAAAAATTGCATCAAAATCCGTTGCGTAGTTTTAAAGATTTAAGCATACATAGGGACATAGGGACAGATAAAACGACTCTGTTTTACACTATGTAGTGATGAGTGTGAGTACCTAGTTAGGTACGTATGTTTGGAAAACTAAACATTCGGGTATTACTTTAGAACTGGCTTCAATACAAAGCCGTGGTCTCCCGGCGAAAAAAATAAACAATAGCTTTCTTTTGTAATGAGCCCGGGGATCCCCGGGACCGGTAGACGACCGGTTAGTGTTTTCATTATCCGATAGTAAATGCATTGCCCCAACATTAAAAAAAATGTTTACGGAATTGTAATAATATATGCACAGTACCATCGCTACCATATGGAAAATTAACGATAGATATGTATTTTACTTCTATTATTTATATTAGTAATAAATAATTATTTTTTTATAAATTATTTTTTTATTTATTATAAGAGTGAGAGGAACTTTATTACGTTAAATCTAGTGTTCTATGCTGGGTATTCCACAGCCGTCTTCGCATACAAATCTTTCTATTCTTCTTCTCGTTCCTCTAATTCTCATAGAGACCGCTCTGATGATTGATATTTGTATTTTATATTTATTATAAGTGATTTAATTTGGTGTTAACTTTTTAATTACCAATATTATGTATTCTTATGGGTCAATTGATACTAAATTAAATGTTTTTTTTTTATTATTCAGTTTTTGATAAACGACGAATGGTACACAAAACCTCTTTCATACAGCTAATGAGAAAAATAGGCGGAATTATAGTACAGTCAAGGGCATCAATATGTGTACATTTTTTCACCTTATTCCATTGCAATAAGGTCCAAAAATGTATATATATTTATGCCCCTGACTGTACATACTAAGACGTTAGCGAGTTCGAGTCAATTACGAAGATGATCGATGTTAGGAGCACTTATTGCGTTATTTTCCTTTCTTCCTCTGCTGCTTATTACAGCTACGTTACATTATAACTCATTTTAGCTACAGTAGGTCAATAACCTTACATGCTAGTAACTCTTTAATCTTGGCGATAATGTAATTAGGTACGTAATAACCTCCTGGGGTTCAAAATGATAATACTAGGACAAAATCAGTTTGCAGTGAAAGCCCAAGTATTTTAACAGAGAGTTGGAGCAATGACCCACTGTGATAGTACTAGAACAAAATATACGGTTAACCAGATATGAACAATTTTTGGTCCGGGCGTTCAGTACTTTATTAATTAGTTCTAATATTAGGACATTGGGTCTTCCTCGGAAGTACCGTCTTCGAAATTGGGTCGTAGGAGGATAAATAGTCTTTGGAAGGCGATCGATAAGCCGGTGATCCCAGCTGCTGTCTTTTTTTTTTAACCTGACTGTGGCTTTATAGGCCGGGCCCAATAAAGCGATAGAAGTGCGCGGTTGGAGAGTAGCCTGGGGAAAATCCAGGGGAAAACCTCCGGCACGACCACGCGTGTAATTTGGCACACTGGAATACTTTAAGAGTTTGCGCTCCAGTGAGATTGGTTGAGCGGTTTCAACCGAATCTGAGGTGTGAGTGGAATCGAGCTACTGGGAGTTTTGTCGCTGGTTCACTAAACCTAGCCTAGCTGAGAAGAGTCCAGCAAGAAACTCAGTGCTGTCTATGATAGCAGTCGTTAAGCCAAGTTAGAGGTCTCCGGGCGGCTTGAGAACTTTTAACAGTCAAGTTGACCACTCACTTGACAAGGAGCTCGAAGTTGCACCACGTCCGTAGGGAGCACCTACCGTTACACTGGACGTGACCCCTGGGTGGTGCTGAACGGTGCAACAAAATTGCCATTCGATAAAAGAAATGTCAGAGAACAAAGGTTACCGACATAGCTCAGCGAATTAGTAAGCTGAAGTGGCAGTGTCACATATGTCGCAGAACCGATGGCCGTTGGGGCAGACTGGTTCTTGAGTGGAGACCGCGTGTCGGCAAACGTAGTGTAGGACGCCCTGTAACTAGGTGGGGCGATGATATTCGAAAGGCAGTTGGCAGGGATTGGAGGATAAGAGCTGAAGACCGAGCTCAGTGGCGTGCCATGGGAGAGGCCTACGTCCAGCAGTGGACTGACACAGGCTGATGATGATTATGATGAAAAGAAATGGTCTGAAAACGAGTCTGGATAAGGAACGTGAACTGTATACAGGATGTCCAGTAAATAATGGACAAGCTTTTAACCACCGATAGAGCACCTGAGGCTGGTCCAGAAAAAGGACTTGCAGGTTTAGTTAAAGTCCCTTGGTTTTCGAGATAATCGAACTTTTCCATTTTCTTAATAATTGGCCTGAGTCAACGAAAAAAATTGTTAATGAAAAAAGGAGATAACTCTAATGCCTGTCTGTTTGCAACACTATTAGAGAATATTTAGCAATAAAAACTAATTACTAACTAACAATTAAAGTCAAAGATGGTACCAATTATTAAGAAAATGGAAAAGTTCGATTATCTCGAAGAGCAAGGGACTTTTACTAAACCTGAAAGTCCATTTTCTGAACCAGTCTCAGGTGCTCTCTCGGTGGTTAGAAGCTTGTCCATTATTTACTGGACACCCTATATAACTAAACGAAAAAAAAATTATGTACTGTCAACGATTTCTTAAATGACAAAACTATACACGAATAGGAGGTACTGGTTGTGTCTAGTTTTATAACTGGTTATGAAACAGTGAAAAAAAAATCTTATTCATAATCAGTTATGAATGTCTGCGAAAGGGTTTAAAAATGACTCATCATCAAAACTTAAGAGCTTCGCTCTTGTCAGTGGAGTAACCGCCACTCTTCTCTATTCATTGCCAGTTTCTTGACTTCCCCATACGAATCGGCAACTTTCTCCCTCACTTGGTTAAAGTAAGTCAGTCTCGGTCTTCCTATTCCTCAAAAATGACTCACTCAGTTTAAATTCAAGTAACGACGTGGAACCATAAATACTCGTAGCGCCCGCATACCTAAAGTATACATAAATAAAATACTATGTTACTTCCACTACAACCGTTTATCGACTTTATCTAATTGCAATTATCCTCAAACAATGTGAAAACAATCAAGACTGCGATTGATAATGCGTGGCAGTCGTAATTTATCGGAGATAAACAGACATAACGCGTGCTTTCAAGGCAATCAATGAAAAAGGATATTCCCGTTTGTAACCAAGAATTTGTTACCATTAGTAACAGGGGCGGCCCTTAGTGTGGGACTCCATCTGTGTGGATACTTTAGCATCATCTCATTTAGCATATACGTGTCAAAAACCAGGTGGAGCGGCCACAAATGCAGAGGCAGCTAAGCGCCGAAAATATAATTGTCTAGGGAATAACTACATTTTCGTCCCTTTTGCCGTAGAAACTCTAGGTCCTTGGGGACAAGAAGCTCACGAACTATTCAATGTACTGAAAAAGAAACTAATAAGAACTTGCTGTGATCCTAGAGCTGGCGCGTTTCTCGGGAAAAGGCTCAGCATTGCTGTGCAGCGAGGAAACGCCGCCAGCATCTTGGGATCATTTCCGCCAATGAGCGACCTTGGGGACGGTGTCTAGGGTTTTTATATTTCATTTGTTTTTCTTTGTAATTAAAGTTAATTTAGAACGTAATTAGTTTTAAATATTTACCTTATTGTTTTCTGAATTAAAAATATATTTTAGTAACGGGTAAGATTTTTCCTATTTGGAACATCTGATATGTTGGAGAGTCCAAGAATAGATACCTAAATCATTAAGTTGGTGCTACTACCAACACTGAAATACACAAGTACCTAGAAATTAACACAGTGAGGGAAGAAATAATCTTTGTGACGAAAGCATACAAAGAGACTGAAACATCATCCGAATGAGGTTGCTGTAAAACTGAGAACTAGAGAATATGGGAAGAGGCTCAAAAGAAAAGACATTTTACCCGACTAGATTTAATGAAGGAGTAGATGCCCTCAATGGAGGACACACTCGACATGTCACAATATAAAGCTTCCAACAAATTTGCTTATAGTACAACTGATTGCAGATTAAGACCAAGAAACCAGCAGGATCAGCCAGTCGCTCTAGCAATCGCCACCCAGTCCCAAATTCATCGTCTTTCGTATTAAGCAGTACCGCTGCTAACGTAAACTATATTTTATACAAACGCCTTAAGGGAGGTGGGTGGCGATTGCACCTATAGCTTAGTTGGCTAGAGCGACTGGCCGCGAGTGCCAGGTCGCAGGTTCGAATCCTGTTCGGTGCCTAAATTTTTCAATTTTTCCTTTATTCTAAATTTGGGTATGGGATGGCGCATCGCAACTGACGATTCTCAATATAATTTGAGACGTTAGTGCCGATAATGAAGCATGAGTCTTCTGGTAGATGTCGCTGTACGCCTCCCTTAAGAGCGCTTTAATAAAATGTAGTGGGTCCACTAGCGCCACTCGTAAATAATTGTAATTATTTAAATTTAACGACATATAACTAAAAAAGGGGGCCGCTACGTACTGTAGTTTGTATTTAAGTACTTTTTGAATCCATTAAACTAGTTTTTACGTTGCTGGATTCGTCAATCTATGCGTCCAACGTTAAAACGGCCGTTTTAATTTTGAGCTCATAGATTGACGAATAACGTTACCAATCGTAACACATTGGGGATAAAATGTGGGAATAGCCGCAATGAAAATTAATTGTGAAATACAAACACGAGAGGGATTATCCCAACAGGTTGGATAACTTTGATAAGCGAAATGAGGCAGTTTTAGTTTCGCCGCTTGTTTGCATTATTAGGAACAGTAGTTTGGATTAGGCTATGAGAATGTAGTGGCTGTATTTACTAATCTAATTTAATATGGTAAACTAGAGCTATTAGGAATTTGTTCTGTTAAAACTTTATTAATTTCCTGTTTTATGTGTGAACATGAGGGTTAGGACGTTTATCGCTCGGGAACGCTTATTAGTTGGACTCAAACGAACGAAGTTCGAATCACACGAATAATCAAGTGCGACAGAGAGGGAGATATTCGAACTTCGTTCTTAGGTAGGCCTTCTGGACCGTTCTTTTTTTCATGTACATAATTTTCGGACACTTTAAATGTTGATTTTGGTATACTTGGCCCTCACTTCATATTTTTGCATTGTTATTTAGAAAGAGGTTTAATTAGAGTATCACTTTCGATAGTTTTGGTAATAAACGAACCACAGTTAATGTCCATAAATCGAGTAACTCAGTGGTCCTTGGATATCTCACTATTTGTATGAAAAAATGGTTTTTACCACTGTGTTACCCACATTTTACAGCAATATCATACAATAGCACATTATATTTAAGTATTTTACCTACAAATTCCTTTTATTAGTTTCAGGTACTATTTCGAAATCCTATTTGTGTCCACTAATTCAATACATATCATATATTTTTTGTAATAGAAAACTGGTCATGAAAAAGTAGAATGAACCACCTACTCTACGCACAAACAATATTCTCTTAGTCATTATTTTTGAAATCTCTAGTCATTCGCCGATGCTTTAATATAGTTAAACATTTTTTTTTGGAACCTGACTGTAGCTTTATAGGCCGGGTCCAATAAAGCGATAGGAGTGCGCGGTTGGAGAGTAGCCTGAGGAAAATCCAGGGGAAAACCTCCGACACGACTACGCGTGTGGTTTGCAACACTGGAATACTCTAAGTCAGATTCATCATCATCATCATCATTTTAGCCGAAAGACGTCCACTGCTGAACATAGGCCTCCCCCAAGGCTCGCCATTTAGACCGGTCCTGTGCCGTTCGTTTCCACCGGATTCCCGCGACCTTCACCAGGTCATCACTCCACCTTGTCGGAGGCCTACCGACAGCTCGTCTTCCGGTGCGTGGACGCCACTCAAGCAGTTTCTGGCCCCATCGACCGTCAGTCCTGCGAGCAATGTGCCCTGCCCACTGCCACTTAAGTCTCGCAATTTTGAAGGCTATGTCGGTGACCCTAAGTGAGATTGGTTGAGCGGTTTCAACCGAATCTGAGGTGTAGACAGTTAAACAGTCTGGCTAAATACACTCACACAAAGTAGATCATCCCATAAATCGACCCTATCTTTAACCCCTCACCCGCCTTCAGGCAAAGATCCTATATAGCAAATAGCTAATTCAATATGGTTTTGATTGTTACCTAGATTATATTCCCGTAGCCCTAGGCGAGTGGAGTGAGCATTCCTTATCTTGTATCTATTTCTCGGTTAGAGCTACATTGCGACCTAAATGGGAACGCCCACTACGTCTAGGTCGATAATAACAATCGGATCTCTTAGATTATAATGCGAGATACGGGTTAATAAGATTTTGGAATGTAAATCTATCAGAAAAGCAAAATATCATAAATAAATTATTTTAAAAAAATTTAAAATAAATTTGGAGTATAGCGCTTTATGGCTGCGAAACGTGGACGATGACGCAAAGGGACCGTGAAAGATTAGAAGCGTTTGAAATGTGGTGTTGGAGACGGATGGAAAGAATCAGCTGGACAGAGAAGAAAACTAACGAAGAAGTTCTAAACTTAGTTAAAGAGAATAGGATTTAATTGAAAATAATAGAAAACAGAAGAGGAAAAATGATAGGACATCTCATACGCCATGACGAATGGATCAGAACAATAATAGAAGGAAAGATAGAGGGAAAAAGGAAAAGGGGAATACCTAGAATGACGTACATGGAGCAAATAAAACATAAAATAAATGCTACGACATACAAAGAAGTGAAGGACAAAGCTGAATGTAGAATAAGCTGGCAATTACTTCACCGACAAGAGCCAAGCTCTTAAATATTATGATGATGAAAAAAAATGGATACTGATTACTATTTTCCATCGCTTTATATTAACTTTGGCTCACGATTTTGTTGACGTTAAGCTTGTTAATTTCACTCACTATTTAAATCTCCTTATATAATTCCCGGGATAAAATTACCTACGCAATGCATACTCGTACCTTATAGTATTACCTATATAAAGATTGTATGTGAAATTTATTTCATCTTCGGTTCGTTAAAGGTGTCAACCAGACAATTATTTCTGTATTTACAATAAAACTAATGTTGTAAATACAAAGGCATTGGTTTACAAAGCCAAGAAAGATGATGTCTATCTACTTGGCACTACTTATGTTATAATAGAATCAAAAGCTTGATGATGACAAACTATCCATAAAAAGGAACTCAGATTCAGATTCAGATCATTTATTTATAAATGTACAGATCATTTACATGTCATTTTTACATTATAATTACAATAATATAAGGCCATTAATGTGCCTAGCTATGTTCCATTTTCTATTTAGGAGCTCACATTATTTGTTATACTTGTTGTGTTAGGGTCAACGGGTTCTTGTTTTTTAAAAATTCTTTGACA
Organism: Epiblema foenella; assembly: GCA_963556455.1. Taxonomy (NCBI): domain Eukaryota; kingdom Metazoa; phylum Arthropoda; class Insecta; order Lepidoptera; family Tortricidae; genus Epiblema; species Epiblema foenella. Next base: position 821,435 of record OY747108.1, on the reverse strand, counting down.
CTATAACATGCCAAGTCAATGAGCAGCGCTTTAAGGTTTTTGGAAAACACAGCGTCACTTTTAGAGTGTTTAATGTGTAATGGGACACAGTTGTATATGTTGGGTCCGACAACGCTGAGTGCCGCGCGAGCACAAACTGAGTAACTTGTTACCATTTTGGCATTTAATATTATTGGTTTGTCTGATAACAGCAAACTATTGTTTACAAAATAATCCTCACTAACACACTTCTCCTGGCGGCAGAAAACTATTGCTGTTCAAAAGAAAATAGCTTACTTAGCACTCAAAAGGAGGCGCCACACCATTTACAAACTTTTTATTTAAAGTTATTAGTAATCGTATAGACTCTAACGAATTACTAGAAAAAATCTCCTTAAAAATTTCTCGTTTCCACACACGTTCTAAACCTACTTTTTCTATCTCATCCTGTGGTACAAGGTACGCCCAAAATTCTTTCTTTAGGCGCACTTGTAATATGTATAACGAAATGCTTAATGACATAGACATTTTTGCTCATAGTTTGTCCTCTTTCAAGAATAAAGTTCGGCAATGTTTGTTTTCTAGATAATATGAAGTGAGAGAAACTTCTTTTACTTTAGTTAAACTACTTTGCATGAGTACACAACTTAATAGGTAATTATAACGGCACCTGTAACTTATTTAGTCAATAATTGTTACTTAGTAATATATGAAACTTTAGGCCTAATCTGCGTCCATTTTTGTATGAATTCTTTTGTACATGGCTGTGTGTTTTCTAAATAAACTAAAAAAAAAATTTTTCTTACTTCCGTACCCAAGCAACCCCCACATAATGCTGCCATTTCATACACATAGCATTCCTCAGGCTCGCGTCAAAGATAATACAACGCAAATGTTTGCCGCGGCCGGCCGAGCGACACTCAGCTGGCGCATTTCATTTATTTCCACATTCAAATATCTCAACCTCGCATCTTTTCATGTCCTACACAACAAAACTGGTATTTATACAGTACAGAATAAGGCCGCTTTTGCTTACGCGATTCAGCTGATATATACCTACTTGACAGTGTATTCCCCATCTGATGTTTGCTCGGTCAACACTTCTCGGTTTAACGCCGTCTCAGCCCACAGTCTTGATAAATTGCTTTGACGTTTAATTGAGAGGCTCAATTCGCTGTATCGGTTACGCTGATTTAAAAATAGAACTTCTTAGAAACAATTAGCATTATCGTTCGTTAAGTGATGTAATTTGTCGTCATAGACACTTAAGTGTCAGTTCGACATGTTTGTTAACTAGAAATATTCACTTACATACTAATGACTTTATTCAATAAACTTTCATTATAGGTAACACATATTTTAGGTAAAATACCGTTAAAACTTGTTTTTCTGTCACCAAGACATTTGTGAAAGAACACAAAAACATGTTTATGCACAAAGACATGTTTATGTTAACACAGATTTGTTAAGTGAGCACGCCGAACATAAACAAACTCATATCTAAGACACATACAGGCTCACACCTAGTTTAGGGATTGGAAGTTTAGACCATATTTAGCTGACATAATTGTACAAACCCTAGGTATTAATCATAAGCCTCATTGTAACACACCATTTGAACGTCCAATAAAGATTTAAAAAAAAATGTGTCCATACCTTAGGCATTATTATGGATAGAAATAGGATTATGTAATGGGCTGGCAAGTGATCACTGCAATTCATGAACCATTAAAAAATCATGTAATCTGCCTACCTCTGTTGACAATACAGGCGTGAGTTTATGTACGTAGGTAGAGTAAAAATAATCTTAAAATTAACACCCCTTCGGTGCGAGCCTCAAACGAACAATGTCTATCAATTAAAACAATGTCTACTAGGAAAGGCGAGTTCATTTTGAAATTGTGTCTACTCTAGTTGTCATGCGCAAAACATGTCACTAAAAAGAAAAGATTGATATACTTCATTCGTTCACTGTGAAGTACATTACTCATTTACTTCACTAGTTCAGTTTACTTCAGTAGCTCAAGAGATGATCCATCTACGATATAGATTGGGTAATGATATCAGTCATTCATTCAATCATGGCATTTCTGTCACTCTCGGAGCGAATGAGTAGGTAAACGATATGATTCATGAACTGGTCTGACTGAAGTATTGAAGTATATGAATCGGAACTGAACCCGGTTCAGCCATAAAATTATTTTAATATCTGTGAATGCAGTTTAAATTGTTTTCTAAATTCAAATAATGTCTCCTTTCAGTAAACTGTTCCATCTACAATATTCAAAGTACCTTCCCTCCATGTGGCATAGCCGTGGGACGCCCTGTATATATACCCTACCATTGACCAATGTTTGCCATGTAAAAGTTAATTTTCCTAAATCATAATAATAAAACCATGATAAAAGCGTATTTACTAATAACTGTATTAGCGGGTAAACATTTATGTCCACTGATACTCGATAAAATATTAATTAAGTTTCAACCCCACTAACGGCTCGACACCCGATAACCCGGCATTAATTACGTTAATCGAGGGGAAGGGTAAAAATATCAAATGATACCAGATTAAAAAGATCCGATGAGGTCTTGTATAATTTCATTTTGTACGCGACCTCATCAATCATTATGGAACCCGGTTTTCCCCATTGCAATTATTGTCAGGAAATTGAATTATTCCTTGATATCGTTTATCAAATGGGTTTAAAGACTTATGAGCTTTTTTAAAGAAAGAAAGAAAGAAAGAAAGAAAAATGTTTATTTGCATTGGCACACAATTCAGAATTAAAAAAAAAAAACAAACAGAAACAGAAACAAAAATATATACCTAAGTCGTGTGCCAGCAAAAAGGATCAAGCTCAGCATGATGCTACAGACTGGCGGCTGCAGCGCTGATTTTCAGCCTAATCCTTGTGGGTGACATACAACCACTCAAACATAATATAATCACTACACAGTATAAAACAAAGTCGCTTTCTCCGTCCCTATATCCCTATGTATGCTTAAATCTTTAAAAGTACGCAACGGATTTTGATGCGGTTTTTTTTTTAATAGAGTGATTGAAGAGGAAGGTTTATATGTATAATAACATCCATCAAACAGTGCACCCGTGCGAAGCCGGGGCGGGTCGGTAGTCCTATATAAAGAACCCTCTTTAAACGTAAGGTGAATGTTCCAGTGTTCAACACTGACCCAATACATGTCATTTTCAATCTTATGGTAAAGGCACTGGGCTATCATCGTACCCTTTTTTTAACCTGGCTGTGGCTTTATAGACCGGGCCCAATCGTACCTAAGTCATCATTATCAACCATATCGACAAACATTTGCGATCATTCAAGGACCTACATACCTCGTGACCGGCATCGATCAACGTGTATTGTGTAGTCCATCCATTATTACTTACTTTCACCAATAATCAAACATGCTACCTTTTCAAACACAATGTTTGTCTCAGTGTTCCTCCCACGACGGATAGCCATACAAGCTACGAAATATGGTGTTATGTAATTATAGTTGTTAGTACGGAAGCTGGTTCTTGGCAAACAGATAATAACACAGACATATGTCTACATAGACGCGACATCGCGTATCTTTAAACAATATAATGCTAGAATTGTTTACGATTCTGGCCAAAAATATTTATCGTGATCAATGTTTAATTTGTAGGACGCATAATACATTTGTGGTCGTGTTAATCCATCCCATCCTGCGGTTGTTGGCTGAGGGTTTTGACTGCCTATATTTGAGGCACTGTGATTAAATATGCATGTTTCTAGAAGTACTTACTATGTTTAATCCTCTTAAGTACTTCTAGAGATAGCTCTTCGTATTTTCTATTATTGATATGTATGTTAGTCTATGAGGTATATGTGTAATATGGGCCCTGTTGCCTGATACAAATAAACAAATAAATAAATCATAGGTATGTATATATATCCTTTGGAACTTTGAAAGAATTGATTTAGGATGCTACTATATTTTCTCATTCGGCTGCTTAGATTTGTATATAGTCGATGGTATCCGAAAAGGTCGACAGTGGTTCCCTATATACAATTTAAAGATAGAAATAGATATTATATACTCGATGCCAGGTAAATAATATTGTCATGATGTCCTAAATGATTGATAGCTTTTTTTAGTGTCCTTAACGCAAAACTACCTAATGGCAGATTAGATATAGGAAAAAGGAAGAGGTAAACTTTGTGTTAATACCAATTTTAGTACCGTCACCAGGTTAATAACTGTCACAACAAAGCACGCATAAATATCTGACACATCTGTATTTCTAGGGCCGTTAGGTTATGACGTGCATCCCATCTTTATTTATAAACTAGTAAAGGCATCCAAAAAAACCGGCCAAGGGCGAGTTGGACTCGCGCACGAAGGGTTCCGTACTAGTATCTATAAAACAGCAAAAATAACTTAACCAAAATTACAGTTAAATCAACCTATCTCAAAAACTATAAGAGATACTTTGATCAAACCAAAAATCGTTGAAAGAGTTAATTAGCATGCATCACCTCTATTTTTTTTAGAATTTTATACCCCGTAGTTATAAAAATAGAGGGGGGGGGACATACTTTTTACGACTTTGAGAGCTGATATCTCAAAAACCGTTCACTTTAAGAAAAATGTTTTTTAGAAAACTTTATATCATTTTAAAAGACCTTTCCATTGATACCCCACACGGGTATGTACATCGAAAAAAAAATTTTCATCCCTCAGTTACATGTATGGGGGGCCCCACCCCCAATTCTTTTTTTTACTATTTAGTGTCATAATTTTGTAGCGGTTCATACAACACATATTCCCATCAAATTTCATCACTGTAGTACTTATAGTTTCCGAGTAAATCGGCTGTGACAGACGGACAGACGGACAGACGGACAGACGGACAGACGGACATGACGAAACTATAAGGGTTCCGTTTTTGCCATTTTGGCTACGGAACCCTAAAAAGTGGTTAACCACGTTTGGATACTAACACTTGAATATTAAGGTTCAAACCAATCTTTAATAGCTTCCTGTACATGCGGCGTCTACGTAAACATATCTGTGGATAATAAGACCGTTTACACAAGCTCGCAAACATGGGTCCGTAGGCAAACTAAGATAGCTTGAAGACTATCGAAGTTGTTTGTAAACATTTCCTGACACATGTACCAGTAGTCATGTACCTACGAGTATCTAAAACGCAGACAGGGTAAAATCGGAGGCGGAATTTTTTTGACCGTCATTTCAATGCAGCAGTTTGTATCATATAAAAAACTAGCTTTTCCCCGCGACTTCGTACGCACATATGGTACTTTGCGAAGACAACTTTTATTTTAAAAGCAGATTTTGAAATACTTCGCCCTCACTTTATACTTTTGTATTGTTATTTAGAAAGAGGTTTAATTGCAGTATCACTTCCGATAGTTTTGGTAATTAACGAACCACAGCTAATATCCATAAATCAAGTAACTCAGTGGTCTTTGGATGTCTCACCATTTGTATGAAAAAATGGTTTTTACCACTGTGTTACCCACCTTTTACAGCAATATGTTGTTTAAGTATTTTTACGTATAAATTCATTTTATTAGGTTCAGGTACTATTTAGAAATCCTGTTTTTGTACACTAATTCAATACATATCATATTTTTTTTATAATAGGAAACTGGTCATGAAAAAAAAGAATGACCCTTTGTTTTTGCAACTGACAATGAACCATCTATCAAATTAAATCCACTAGCTGAAAACATCCCCAGTGAACTTCCAAAAATAACTCAAAATATTGTAGAACAAGTTAAAGCAGCCGTGAGAACAAACAAATGCTCCATTAGCGTTAATTGTGTAAGTCGCGTGTTGCTCTGTTTGGCCACACGTACGGAACTATACTTTACTTTCTTAGATAAATGTCGGCGATGTAAAGTTACGTCCACACCGGCGTGCGGTCTTCATTAATGGCACTAACGTCTCAAATCATGTTGAAAATCGTCAGTTACGATTCCATGCTAAATTAATTTTGTATTAAGCAGTACCGATCCAAAGATATTTATTTATTTATTTTATTTATTAAAAAAAATTTGTATAGTAGCTATGTACCTACATAAAAGCAATATTTTACGACAAAAATAGCAAATTTCCCTTTTTTCCATACAATGGTAGCACGAGGTCATGGAGCGTTTCCGGTGTTAATTAGCTACACTGTACTTTGCCTCTCATTTTCCTCCTTAGTGTACTTGATCCAGTACAAACATTTGATCGTCTTTAAAAAACTGGTTTGAATGGCATGAGAAAAAAATATGTGATGATCATGCCTATTATCGAAACTGCTCACAAAATTTCACGAGAATCGGTCGAGAAATGCGACCTGGAGTTGCAAGCGTCCATAGGCTACGGTGACCGCTTACCATCAGGCGGGCCGCACGCTTGTTTGCCACTGATGTGATATAAAAAAACCTGTAGAGGAGAAAAGTATCAGGACATACAAAAACCTTTTTGCCCAAGCTGAAACGCTCGCTAAATAACAAACTACGGGAATAATACTTTTACCGTACTTTGTTATCTCTATTAGCGTTAATAGTGTAAGTCGCGTGTTGCTCTGTTTTTGCCACACGTACTTCGCCGTACTTACTTTATTCGTTTAAAATGTCAGCACTAAATTGTGTCCACACCGCCGTGCAGAAACGCGCGGATTATCCAGCAATTTAGTAATATTTTTGAAGAGCGAGGCCTTATAAGTTTTAAAATGCTTTGATTTCAAATTATGACAAAAGTATTGACAATGCCAGTAAAGTTATTAAAGGATACGATGATTTTATTAAAGTTTTAGATAGTAACAAAGCCGTTTTTTGATTTTATTGTGTGTAGTAGAATTGAAGCGGAAAAAACAAGTTTTTAGCTTGAAAATGGTCGATTTGGAGTGATGTTTGAAACGATATTTCTTAATGAAAAATCTAAAAGATACATTTAAAGTTTATGGCATAAGGTCGCAATAGTCCTGTTCTAGATAGTAACATTGAGAAAAAAAAATACAAATACAAATATACATGGGAAATATCCCGTTTCAAATCGTAATTCTAACATTAAAAAAATGTCTCGGTTGAAACCGCTCAACCAATCTCACTGGAGCGCAAACTCTTAGAGTATTCCAGTGTTCCAAACCACACGCGTGGTCGTGCCGGAGGTTTTCCCCTGGATTTTCCCCAGGCTACTCTCCAACCGCGCACTCCTATCGCTTTATTGGGCCCGGTTTATAAAGCCACAATCAGGTTCAAAAAAAAAATAGCGCCTGTAATTGTAAGAAAGTGATACGACGCAGTTACAACTTAGCGAAAAGAGTCGACATTTAAAAAGACCCTAATGATCATCGCTTTAAACCGATCGACTGAGAGAAAACGGACCAATAGCGTTAAGGTGTCCGAGATTAACGCGCTCACCCTACTTTCCAGTGAACGTTTGATTAAGCCCTTCGAGGAGTTTGGGTCTACGTTACAACGTTTAAGCAGTAGGGCTGCCTCGAGCCATGTTTTTAGACGTTACAAATTAAATAAATAAATAAATAAATATTAGAGGACAATCTTACACAAATCGAACTAGCCCCACAGTAAGCTCAAGAAGGCTTGTGCTATGGGTACTAGACGACGATATATTTAATAGATATAAATACTTAAATACATAGAAAACATCCAAGACTCAGAAACAAATATTCATGCTCATCACACAAATATTTGCCCTGACCGGGATTCGAACCCAGGACCGTCAGCTTCACAGGCAGGTGCACTACCTACTAGGCTAAACCGATCGTCAAATTGTACTTTGGGCCATTCTACTTTTTCAAGCACATAATTTTCGGACATTTTTTTTGTTAATGCTGATTTTGGAATACTTTCGTATTGTTATTTTCACTTACTAACAACTTTAAACTATGGAATGAACTGTCGCCTGCGGTATTTCCGGACCGATATGACCTTCAAACCTTCAAGAAAAGAGCGTATTCCCTTCTGAAAGGCCGGCAACGCACTTGCGACTCCTGTGTTGCAGGTGCCTATGGGAGACGGTAATTGCTTACCATCAGGCGATCCGTCTGCTCGTTTGCCCCCTATAGCATAAAAAAAAAACATATTTTTGTATTGTTATTTAGAAAGAAGTTTAATTGCAGTAGCACTTCCGATAGTTTTGGTAATTAACGAACCATAGCTAATACCCATAAATCGAGTAACTCAGTGGTCCTTGGATGTCTAACCATTTGTATAAAAAAATGATTTTTATCACCGTGTTGCCCACCTTTTACAGCAATATGTTAGTATTTAAGTATTTTTACCTATAAATTCCTTTTATTATGTTCAGGTACTATATCGAAATCCTATTTTTGTACACTAATTCAATACATATCATAGATTTTTTTTGGTAATAGAAAACTGGTCATGAAAAAGTAGAATGACTAATAGCTCCCGATTATGCACTGTGTTGAGAGCGAGGGACCTAAATTTGTCCCTTCTGTTGTCAACACAGTGCATCTTCAAATTTTATAAAGGGTCGGCAACGCGCACGTGACTCCTTTGGAGTTGCGGGCGTCTATAAGCTACGGTGGCCGCTTACCATCAGGTGGGCCGTAAGCTTGTTTGCCACCGGCGTTGTATAAAAAAAGTAGCTTCAATACGAAAATGGTTAGTTTCACGCATAAACCTTAAACAGGTTTCTGTACGCGTCTATTATTTTTTTATTGACTTTTTTATCTCTTAAATATGAATAAATATAAATAAATAATAATAAATATTAGAGGACAATCTTACACAAATCGAACTAGCCCCACAGTAAGCTCAAGAATAATAATAAAGTTATGGGTACTAGACGACGATATATTTAATAGATATAAATACTTAAATACATAGAAAACATCCAAGACTCAGAAACAAATATTCATGCTCATCACACAAATATTTGCCCTGACCGGGATTCGAACCCAGGACCGTCAGCTTCACAGGCAGGTGCACTACCCACTAGGCTTAAACCGGTCGTCAACAACGAATAAATTAAAAAAAAGTTATAAAAATACATAATATAGACCAAAGCACAATGTCATTAACTATGCTATTGTAATATTCACTCCCTATTTGCACATACGCACAGTCTATTTACACATGTACATACACACAAAATTTTGTCGCTATGGTAAATCCATTGATCTCAAGTTTCAATTTCGCATGACTATGCCATGAGGGGATGTAGCTCAGTGGTAGAGCGTTCGCTTTGCATGTGAAAGGCCCCGGGTTCGATCCCCGGCATCTCCAACTTTTTTCTTTTTTTTATTTTTGTTTTGCAATTTTTTTTTATTTTTGTTTTGCAATTTTTTTTTTTGCAATTTTCAAAATCAAAGTATTCAATTTTTTTAAAAGTATTATTGGGGACAATTAAAATAAAATTTTTATGAATTATACGCGGAATATTTAAGGCAACATTTGTCGTAGCCAGTTTGTAGTAGGTATTTACGATTCAATTTTCTATCATCGAACTTTATGGACCATGGACCGAGCGTCTCGTTTCAGCTTCGTAAAAAATATTTAAAATATACATTTTATAAGATTGACATTTTATTAGGTTTTAAATCTTTATGCTTGGTTAATAAAGTCGCTTTTTGAATGGACTAATTTGACTAATAAATTTTAGTCTTTCAAATGATTTTAAGTACATTTCTCCCACGATTTTATTTCGGATATGAAGTCTTGGTTATCCTAATATCCTAATCGTAATAATATTATAATTATAAACTTGAAAGTTTGTGCGAATGGATGTACATTCCTCTTAATCTCAAAAATGACTGGACGGATTTTGCTGGAATTTGGAATGGAGGTAGCTTATACTACGGATTAACAGATAGGCTACCATTTTTACACAGGTAATACCGCGGGGTGCTGCTAGTCCATACTAATATTATACATGCGAAAGTGTGTCTGTCTCTCTGTCTGTCTGTTTGTTACCTCTTCACGCATAAACCGTTGAACTGATTTAGATGAAATTTGGTATGGAAATAAGTTGAATCCCGGAAAAGGACATAGGATACTTTTTATACCCAAAATCATCCCTTAAGGAGGTGGAATTTTGTATGGAAGAGCGATAACCAGGCAATAAAATTCTATGGCGATGAACGAGTTGTAGGCGGACTAAGTCGCGAGCAAAACCTAGTTATATTTATGCGCCAAAAATCTTCAAAAGCTTGTAGAAAATAAAGGAGAACAATACATTCCTTTATCTAAAATGTACGATTAAAGAACCTATTCTACGTTGAAATGAATTAAATTGTTCAGTTAAGTAATTAAAGTAAATAGAAAAGCTAAAATTTTGAATTAGAAGTTGTTCTTTTATTGGAGCTAAAATAGAAACTCACCTTGCATTATTAATCTCACTGAATTATCCATGATCAGGTTTTATATCATTATTACATTGGAATTGGTACTATATTGTATTAGTACTGTTAATTTAATTATTTAATGGTATCATTTAATATGAAATGATTCGTCAAAATTATATGGACTAACTTTTTTTTTATACAACGCCGGTGGCAAACAAGCGTACGGTCCACCTGATGGTAAGCGGCCACCGCCGCCTATAGACGCCCGCAACTCCAAAGGAGTCACGTGCGCGTTGCCGACCCTTTATAAGATTTGAGGATGCACTGTGTTGACAGCATAAGGGACACTAACTGTGTTTTATTCCAAAAAATAACGTAAGTACTTAATTTTTTGTATGTTAACATAAGTATATGATCCCTCATAGGGATAAATTCGCCTTTATACTCTAATTTTATGTGACATGTATATTATTTTAACCTGTTATTGTGTACAATAAAGTGCTTACATATATAAATTAAACAATTTTTTTTCATGTCTGCCCGGCGAGGAGATATTACCAGAATTATGGACACCATTTCACTAGAAACGATCATTAATAGCATTATATTTTTTATTAATTTGTTAGAAAAAATATAGGGTATTTTACTTAAAACATGGTGACAACCCTATTACCCTACGCTAAACTAGCTCCTTCACAATAAGTATTACATAAGTAAGTAAGTGCTGCACTTAATTCTGGCATCAGTCATAATACCAGTTCCGCGCGTGCGTCGATCCGGACAGATCGAGTCCATTCCTAATGCAATAATCTCTGCATTACGCTTGCAGGGTTCGCACACACCGGACGGATGACTTTTTACTAACCCTTTTTTGAATAAAAAGACGTGCGTTCATTTCCTCACTCACAGAAAAAAATTACGAACGCGTTTTTGACAAATTAAAAATAAAATCGTGAGGTTAAACCTCGTTTGCGACTTGCGAGCTGTCTATGAAGTGTACAAAAAATTTATAGGGCGTCAAAAAATGTGTGTAACTATTATTTTATTTTTTACTAGCGACCCGCCCCGGCTTCGCACGGGTGCACTATTTAATGGATGTTATTATACATATAAACCTTCCTCTTCAATCATTCTATCTATTTAAAAAAACCGCATCAAAATCCGTTGCGTAGTTTTAAAGATTTAAGCATACATAGGGATATAGGGACAGAGAAAGCGACTTTGTTTTATACTATGTAGTGAAGACACAATGTCAAAAAAGGTAATCTAAATTCTAAGAATAAATTTGCAGGACTCAACTTTTCTTCATGTCAGTCTACAATACGTTTACAATGCGATGATTTTTTTTAATTTATGCACACATACGCATAATACATACATTCAAACTCACATACCCGATTGTACACAGCCATTATCAATAAATAATAATGACGTCTGCCATTAGTTTTAAAACAAGAAATGGCTAGACTCTGACGTATTCTATGGATGACGCAAAAATGCTGATAAAAAGTTTAGTTTTGAGGGCTCTGAAAATAGAAACCAAAACTTAGAATAAAATTATTCTTACGATTTGGTTCTTGTCATTAATAATTTCTTTATTTGTTTTTTTTAAACAATCAATACTATGTCTAAATAAATATGCAATTAAGATCTATCCTATGCAAAATTCGCTATTACTTCTTAATGAAACTTTATAATAATCGGGAAATGAAAGTGACAAAAGTAAGTATACATAAACAATTACACCTTATCTCTTCCATATTAGCAAATCTTTAAGTACATACATACATAAACTCACGCGTGTATTACCAAAGGGGCAGGCAGGGCACATGAAATTTAATTCCAATGCCACATCAAGCAATTGTAGGTCTAAAGATGGAGAAAATGTGAAATTGCAGTGATAGGTTCCCATAACACACTACAATCCAGTTCCCATTCTAACCCGACATCACACGGGGGATCTATACTCACACGTCAGATACGGTTGACACCGCTCAAGCAATCTCACTGGAGCGCAAACTCTTAGAGTATTCCAGTGTTCCAAACCACCCGCGTGGTCGTGTCGGAAGTTTTCCATTGGATTTTTCCCAGGCTACTCTCCAATCGCGCGCTCCTATATCTTTATTGGGCCCGGGCTACAAAGCCACAGTCAGGTTCAAAAAATAAAACACGGGGGATCTCAAGTGCACTATCGATAATATGCATTCAATAAATAAAATAAAATAAATAAATAAAATAAATATTAGAGGACAATCTTACACAAATCGAACTAGCCCCACAGTAAGCTCAAGAAGGCTTGTGTTATGGACGACGACGATATATTTAACAGATATAAATACTTAAATACATAGAAAACATCCAAGACTCAGAAACAAATATTCATGCTCGTCACACAAATATTTGCCCTGACCGGGATTCAAACCCAGGACCGTCAGCTTCACAGGCAGGTGCACTACCCACTAGGCTAAACCGGTCGTCATCGGTATTCAATAGGTCCGAATAACGGGGATGCGGTATGATAAGTGCAATCAGTATACCTCTGCAAATTGCTATTGTTATCTGGCAGGATGCGCCCCGGGCCCGATATAGTTTACGTGGGTTGGGCCGATAAATCGCCCGTATTTTATGTGCCTGCTCTGAGATTCAGGTGCATCGTTTATCAGTCTAGCTAGCATGATTTGCGTTTATTTATTTATTTAATCTTTATTGCACAAAAGAAAAACTTATAGTACAAAAGGCGAACTTAATGCCAAAAGCATTCTGTACCAGTCAACCTTAAGGCAAAGCAGAAAGATTATGGGCGGTGCAACTTATAGGAAAAATCTTAAGTATGTAAAATAATAGGGGGAGGTTATATATGATACGATATGATATTATACAATATTATAACGCTTTACCCTGATTTCCTTGTTTGTTTATTTAATTTCGTTTCAGTTTTATCGTTTATCATTCAGTTAGTACCTAAGAATGTATACTTATCTCCTTTAATTAAACTTTTGCTACTAGTAATGTTCATGTTGATGCATCATTGGCTCGACTTGGCAGAAATAGAGTAGGGTAACTCTGTTATTGAATGCTGAACTTGATTGGATTTAACCATGTAATTAACCTTCTCTGTGTTGGTCGACTTGACACTAATGCTGTATGTGCACTGGTCAATTATGCGCTCACTTATTGATCATGCTGTGTGCACTTGCTTTGGATGTCATGCTGGTCTATAAACTACTGATTTTGTGCAAACTTAACTGTATCATTTATTGTGTGGTGTCTGTAAAGTGTATGTTTTTTTAAATAAATAAATAAATAAATTATACAACACATATAATATAAAGCTATATATAAATAAATACAACTACATACATACACATACATACGAATATAGATGAAACGTACGAGTCAGATACGTTAAGAGTCGCGTTTATATGTAGAATATATAGCTTACGTCCCCTGTTAATTGTTACTCGGGCCAATAAGGAATTAAATTCTAAAATAGGTCAAAGTAGGTATCATCTATGTGTCTATAGTACCGTTTCTTACATGTGTAAAATACAAGCCGCCATTTTAAAATATTTTAGGGTTTCGTACCCAAAGGCTCAAACGGGACTGGGCGAATATTCAACGTTTTTACGGCGGTTATTTTACGTCATTGTCATTTCATTAAATATTGTTAAAAAAGACGATGATCTGAGTAAACTTTTGTTAAAAGCGTAAACCAATGTCGGGTCCGAGTCTTATTTGATCAATGTTTTCGTCGGTTTATCCCAACTTTGGGTAGATAATCTTGAGTCGACAATGACTTTAGAAACGAGCGTTTCAAACGCTCGGAGAATCGCCCGACTCTATTAGGTACTAAGACTCCGCTGTCCGTGTGTCCGTCCGTCTGCCACCAGAGGGGCTACTATGAACTTCGAAATCCGTACTTCTTATCGTGCCGTTCACCCATATAGTGTCTAACACGAGAGTAAAAAGGACGACACGATACGCCGATCGGATTTCGAAGTTCGGAGTACAGGCACAGGCTGTATCTCATGAACCGTGATAGTTAAACAGTTGAAAATTTCACAGATGACGTATTTCTGTTGGCGCTATAACAACAAATAATTAAAAGCAGAATAAAATAAATATTTAAGGGGCTCCCATACAACAAACGTGTTTTTTTTGCCGTTTTATAGATAACGGTACGGAATCCTTCGTGCACGAGTCTGACTCGTACTTGACCGATTTTTTTATAGGCACGATTATAAAATTGTGCCAGTGCGGTAGGCATGGACCTCGCAAGCGTGACATTGGATACACTTAACACGCGTTATGCCACCTACGCACGTGGCACCTAAGTTCCAGTTATATAATTTTAAGTGAGATAAAGCAATGAAATGAAATATATTCGAAGGATAATAAATAAATCGGTAACAATTTCCTTACACAATACGTTTTTTTTTAATTTTTATGTTTTTATTTTACATGTTGACGATCTTTTTGTGAATTTATCCTATGTTGACCTCTTTTGACATACATTACAGTAATTCATTTCTTTTTTTTTAAATTCATATGCATCAATAAATTGCTCTGAATAATTAAATTCAATTTATGTAATACTAGCGACCCGCCCCGTCTTCGCACGGGTGCACTATTTAATGGATGTTATTATACATATAAACCTTCCTCTTCAATCACTCTATCTATTAAAAAAAACCGCATCAAAATCCGTTGCGTAGTTTTAAAGATTTAAGCATACATAGGGATATAGGGACAGAGAAAGCGACTTTGTTTTATACTATGTAGTGATATAACTGACGATTCAAAAGTGCTTGTTGCTAGGCCTATTTGAATAAAGAATATTTTGAGTTTATGAGTTTGAAATTAAAAAATAATAGTACTTTCTTTACTTATTTATAACAAGTGCTATGGCCACGGCTGTATTTTTTCAATGTGTGAATTTCAGTGTATTTCTCCTAAACGCTTACTTCAGATGTGATCGGAAAGAACTGGGGAGGCGTTCAGTTTATATTTGGTTTTACCCTAGTTGCTAACAGGTATACGGCAACAGACGGCAACAACTTTACCCCTTAACTATTCGAATAACATCAAAGTCCCATTAACGTCTCAAACGAAGCACTTAATTTTAGTATCCTCGGTATCTCGGCCACAGACATAATATTATATAGGTAGATCACGCAAATTCACCTACTTACTTCAAAACATACATCTTACAACAAATCCAAACGAAATCTTTTCCAACTTTTTGTACCTAAATTTTTCTGTATGCATTTTTGCCTAATGAGAAATGAAGTTTTATTTTCCCAGTGACGTCACATTTTTCACAGTACCTGAAATTTTTTTTTTGCAATACGACTCAAAATTTTACTACTCCATAAGACTAATCTAAAAGAAACAAGGCAAAATTATATGCCAAATGGTGAAAATCGTATTCAAATATCTCAAAAAATAATGCAGCTACAACCGTTTCAATGTTGCTGGATAGAGAGAGAAAGCGCGACAGATCAGTGACGTCATTTACCACGAGCGCCATAGTAAATGACGATCGTTCCAATGCAAAGGTGCGTTTTGTGGAAAAGGGACAGAGTGTGCCCCATGTTAAAACTTTCAACACTTATAATTATGTAATTATTTATTCTTTTGAGTCACTTTTTTCGCCATTTGATTACGAATTTGATCCTTTTTCGAGATAATTCGAACTTATTGATTTTCTTATTTGATGTCAACATCTATTTCATCGATATCGACAGCCGTTTCCGAGATAATAATATCCGAAATAAGAATTAAAAAATATCAGTACAAGAACTGCTCCTTTAAAGATACTTATTACTTAGATAGATACAGTGGTTCATACAAATGGCGACATGCGGGGCCTAGTATAATATATCTGTGACTTCAACGGACGAACCAATTTATGTTCCACGAAGCATTTGAATCAGATTCGTTACGCATTCTAGCGCACACAGCTAAAAAATATAACGCATGAACCTAAACGAATTGCGCAGTATCTACACACTGATCGTCGCTGTAATTTAGTCTGTGGCATTGTGATTCATTCGGTAAGCCAAAAGCAAAAAAATAGCTTCCTCTTACGAGCTGAAAACCAATCTTAAACCAATGTAATAAAGCCTAGATTTTTCTCACTTGGTCTGTATAGGAAGCATGCTTTTTTTGCTAATGTAATAATGACGTAAGCTAATTCACATTTAAGAGGCCTTATAAGTTTTAAAATGTTTTGATTTCAAATTATGACAAAAGTATTGACGATACCAATAAGGTTGTTAAAGGCTATGATAATTTTATTAAAGTTTTAGATAGTAACATAGCTATTTTTTGATTTTATTATGTGTAGTAGAATTTTAGCGGGAAAAACAAGTTTTTAGCTTGAAAATGGTCAATGTGGAGTGATGTTTGAAACGATATTTCTTAATGAGAAATCCAAAAGATACATTTAAAATTTATAACATAGGGTCGCAATAGTCCTGTTCTAGATAGTAACATTGAGAAAATGTCAAGATACGTGTCAATTCAAACAGAAAATGACCTAAATAGATAAAAATAAATAAAATAAATAAATATTTGTGGACAATCAATCTTACACAAATCAACCTGGTCCCATACTAAGCAAAGCTTGTACTATGGGTACTAGGCGACGATATACATACTTATATAGATAAATATATATATAAATACATAGAAAACATCCAAGACTCAGGAACAAATGTTCGTGTTCATCACACAAATAAATGCCCTGACCGGGATTCGAACCCGGGACCTCCAGCGAGCGTTTTAACTGATAAGGACCCTTAATTGAATTTAATGCGAACGTACTTACTTAATAGTATCTAAACGGAAGTCAATGACTCGATATGAAAGGACGGATTCTGTTTTTAGACTCGATCATCTAATTTCTGATAATCTGTAATTTGAAACCTTATTTGCTTATTTATAAAGTTTCATATCAAAAATCTAAAAGTACACTAGCGGACAAAGAATACGGGTCGCTAAAACACCGTCACATTTCCTAAAACAGTGCAAACTTGTACAGTTATTTAATTCTGTCATAATCTCTATTTAATTTTACACCTAACTTACAAAAATAATAGTTAAAAAATTAACGTTTTCAGGTTTAAATCGGACTCCTAAAAACCCATGTAGAAACAAAGTTAACGGAGCGAGATATCGCAAAAATCGTCAGTTTTGGAGATTGATATTGCAATACAATACAATACAAATACTCTTTATTGCACACCTCAATCAAAGGATACAGTACAGTACAAAAACACAATGAGAAGAGGCAAACAACAGGCGGTCTTATCGCTAAAGAGCGATTTCTTCCAGACAACCTCAGGGTAGCGGAAATTAAATCTAATCAGAACGATTCATAGTGGTGGTGAGAGTGGATGGTGGGATATTATTATGATAGGATCCTGTAAATTGCAAATACTGTTGGGGATTACGAAGAATAATATATCATGTGAATAAAACTATTGTAAAATATTTAGTAAAACCTATTGCGGTTATTTAATTTAGGGTGACCCGAATATTTTGACCTCGAGTGTACTCGTATATTCATTGATGGGTCATTGTCAGTTGAAAAAACAAAAGTTGTCCTTAGGCATTCCCGCCGGCGGGGACGTCCACCGCGCGATCGCGACAACAGTGACACATAAAGTCCCTATTCGTCCCGGTACCGCCGCACACCGGGTAGAGTCAGTCCGACCCAGGTCGGGCCTAGCTGAGTTTCTTGCTGGACTCTTCTCAGCTAGGCTAGGTTTAATGAACCAGGGACAAAACTCCCAGTAGCTCGATTCCACTCACACCTCAGATTCGGTTGAAACCGCTCAACCAATCTCACTGGAGCGCAAACTCTTAGAGTATTCCAGTGTTCCAAACCACACGCGTGGTCGTGCCGGAGGTCCCCCTGGATTTTTCCCAGGCTACTCTCCAACCGCGCACTCCTATCGCTTTATTGGCCCCGGCCTATAAAGCCACAGTCAGGTTAATAAAAAAAAAAGTTGTCCCTCCGGTGGTCAACAGTTAACGGTTTATATATATAAACTATTGGAGCAGAGTCAAGGACTGGCATGTTTTATCTTATACTTAATTAATTTAGAGCTATTGTTACGAAATACAAGCGATATACAAAATATTTTTTAAACGTGAATTTATAATAAACGGTTTTACCAACCTATTTGAAATATTTCAAAAGTAGATTACTGAATAATAAATCACTGTCCACGCCGAGCGGGCTAACCTAGTAAAAAATACTATATAATTAATTACCCATCTGAAATTCGTAACCAGGCTAGCGCAAGCCAACAAGTAACGGAACTAATCGGCTTGATATCTCATTAGCAAAAGCCGTATTAGCATGATTAAACAAGTCTAATTAACGTCACAATATACGCTGAAAATGCCCGCTATAAACCCGATAATTTGGTGTCTATAGCAGATATATAAACGTTAATAAGATTCGACAAACGAAGCATTCACAAGATCAATAAGTTGGTGAAAAAATGTTGTTGGGCGTGTGAAGGATTGGTAAAACGTATCTGGTTCTATCCATGGTCTAACACTCGACACAAGAAAAATACAAATTCTATACGTTTGACTAACTTAACGTTTGAATAAAAATTAAACTTTTTTTAATTTTTATTCTGTTCATGTTTGCAAGGACTAGTAACTTCGTACTAGTGTTCAGTGGAATTGATATGATGAGAGACTTCACTGTTATCATTTGATTTTATTTTTTAGACTGACGCTCAGAGACCTTATACATCTCTGAGGATATTTATTTATTAGATTTTATTATTTTCATGTTGACGTGTTATAGTTATAGCTCAAAATATTTTATTATGATTAGTGTACATGTACATACTTTATTACCTTTTATCTTGACGCTTAGAGACCTTATACATCTCTAACAAATCTCGATTGTTATTAGTTTCTTAGTCTTATTTTTGACATGTAACACTACATTTAATTAATGATACTTTGATTATTGTATTATTTTTATTTATATTGCAGAGGTATACTGATTGCACTTATCATACCGCATCCCCGTTATTCGGACCTATTGAATGCATAAATCAAAATCAAAACATTTATTCCGCAAATAGGCCTCAAGGGCACTTTTACAAGTCAAAATCTATCTAGGTACATCAAATAAAAATAATACAATAATCAAAGTATCATTAATTAAATGTAGTGTTACATGTCAAAAATAAGACTCAGAAACTAATAACAATCGAGATTTGTTAGAGATGTATAAGGTCTCTAAGCGTCAAGATAAAAGGTAATAAAGTAAGTACACGAATCATAATAAAATATTTTGGGCTATATCTATAACACGTCAATATGAAAATAATAAAATCTAATAAATAAATATCCTCAGAGATGTATAAGGTCTCTGAGCGTCAGTCTAAAAAATAAAATCAAATGAGAACAGTGAAGTCTCTCTATTGTTGACCTATTGTTAAATTTTAATTGAATTTGTGACTTCTAAATTTAACCATGTTTTTTTTCTGTATTGCTGATTGTGTTTTTTTTGCGACAAAAAAGACTTTTTTTATTTATTTATTCAATAATCCTTATTTAAATCTGAATCCAACGAGTTTAATTATGACCACATTTGCCTTCGCTATCAACGCAGCACGAAGACGACGCAGTACGTTAGCTTAAGAACTTACACAATTATACTCAAGCGATTTCGAATGTCTATCTTCTGTTAAGATAGACATTCGAAATCGCTCCGCTCAATTTTAAGCTTTCGCAATCTAAAACGCGAATTTCCGTAATTTCAATGTACGTTTCGTGTTGTTTGCCACAAACAATAGGTTAGCTCCAAATTGTGACACTGGCCGGGATTTTCTTTGTGTTACCAACAAAAGGGACTATAAATGTTGTTATAATTAATTTGTAGCTGAAATCGTTTTGAAAGGACATTGCGACAATGTGTTACCGTGGACATACATGTATATTATGTTGGTGCGTGTTATGAAATTATTAACTTTGCGCCGCTCAAATTATTCGGCGAATTGTTACGGTATTATAAGTAAATTAATTTTGTAGCTTGGCATGTTTACTGACTAGTTAGTTCTTTTGTTGTCACTAGTTTTTCTTTAATTAACGGGAAGAAGTTTATTTACAGGTTTAAGTACACTAAGTTTATTTATTTATGTTCTAATGTAAAATAATTACTTTTTCACTTCTCATGCTCGAAAAGTGTGTCATATTAGACTTGTCAAGCGGGGCTAAAGTAGTACATTTAACCCCTAGGGAAAATATGAATACATATTTATGATTTACAAACCATTTGAATTTGACCAATCAAAATACTTCACCTATTAAATCCACCAATCACAGAACACTAATTTAACTCTTAAAAAAATATTTGGTATTGGGTATTAACCAACCAGAATACAGCTTTACTAAAATCGACCAATCTGGAAATATAATTAATTTTTCTAAAGAGTCTAAAGATTAAGTTTGTAGTAGTCCCTATTTCACAATAATTAAAAAAGTAGTTAAATCGTTCGAGCAACACTTTGAAGCGCTTAATGGAAGGTCAGTTAGCTTTTTTCGCGCGTGAATGTTGCGCGCGAACTGCAGTGTCTATGTTTTGTGTGTCAAAGGAGTATAGAAAAAAAATCATGCTGCAAAAGTATATATCTTCGCCGTGGAATTTATTGTTAATTTTGGGTGGGTTAACCTTTGTTTATTTATTTTCTCGCAATCGAAGTGAAAAGTAGAGTGTATAACTCTGGTCTAAAATGAGCCATATTACCCCTCGAACTATTTTCCCTCACTTCGTTCGGGAAAATAACTATCTCGTGGTAATATGGCTCATTTTAGACCCTTGTCATACAATCTACTATTGTAGGTTGGCATGTTTACTGACTAGTTAGTTCTTTTGTTGTCACTAGTTTTTCTTTAATTAACATGTAGAAGTTTATTTACAGGTTTAAGTACACTGAGTTTATTTATTTATGTTCTAATATAAAATAATTACTTTATTTCATGAGGAGCGCTCATGGCCCAGCGGCGCCCGCGTACCACATTCATAAAATAATCTGCCTCGAGTAGAACCGGCATATAGAAATCTAAAAAAGGTCCCTGCGACATGGTATGTTCATCATGTTTGTGGAGTTCGGTCTGTTCATGCTTGCTAGGACATAGTGACTACGTTAATACTAGTGTCTTTTTATAGGGGATTGACGAGAGACATCATCCTGTTGTGGATTCGCTTTTATTATCAGTGACTTAGAGACCATATACATCTCTAACAATATTAAATTAATCTTAATTTTGACGCTCAGAGACCATGTATATCTCTGGGATATTATATTAATTTCATTGTACTCCTTGTTTAATCTTGAGACCTTATACATCTCTAACTTTACTGATGTTGTAATATTTGTAACAGATAACTTTGCAAGTTTATCTTCACTGTATGACATTAATTTTGTTATAATTGTAAACTCGAAATTATTATTCTTTCTTGAACTGTAAATTAATATTTTGACATGAAAAATGTATTACTTATTATAGTCAGATTTTCTTAAATTGTAAATTAATATTTTGACATGTAAAAGTGCCCTTGTGGCCTATTTGCAGAATAAATGTTTGATTTTTGATTTTTCTTTTTGGTACCAAGAATGCTGGCAGCATTTCCTCGCTGTATGGCGATGCCAAGGCGTTGCGTGAGGAAACTGCCAGTGCCTTTATATGACGAGTTTACGTGACCGTACTCGCTAGCGGCTGTGTAAAAATTTGTATGGGCAAAAGTACAGCGCCTCTGGCGGCTACGCAATAGAACTAAGAATCGGCATACTAAATCGTTTACGCAGTCGCTAGTTAGAACGGTCATGCAAACTCATGGTAATAACAGATTACAGTCTAATTATGCGATTTTATTGCATCTCTTCATCATCACCATCAAAAAGAAATGTTAATTTGTTGATAGTGCAACAAAATCACTTATTTAGACAGAAATCTGTTATTCTCGAAATTACCCGACATTTGGAATTTCCCGAAGACACCATACATTAGATAACAAAATAAAATAAAATAAAATAACAAAATAAAATAAATACATTAGATAAAAAATAAAATACATACAAAATAGTGAAAAGCTGAATTATTGCTAGACGCATTCTCTACCAGTCAACCTTATACCAAAGTGTTGTGTTCTGTGCCTTTACCATGAGTTTGCATGGCCGTACTCGCTAGCGTCTGCGTAAACGATTTAGTATGCCGATTCTTAGTTCTATTGCGTAACCGTCAGAGGCGCTGTACTTTTGCCCATACAAATTTTTACGCAGTCGCTAGCGAGTACGGTCATGTAAACTCATGGTAAAGGCACTGTACTTTTGCTACCCAAGCCCACATAAGTATTCTCACCCCATTTAATTTCAACTTGTCCTTTAATTTGGTTCATATGTTCGCTCAATTAGTACTAACGGGACGGCCCCATATTTATGGCTGGGACCACCTATATTTCGCACTAATTGCACTCGTTAAGGCCTGTCCATATTATCCAACACTCGAGACATATGAAGTCACTTACCGCACTTAAGTTTCCAAAGTTTACTGATAAGAGATCAGATTTAAGCGACAATTAAACAAGATTAATTAATACGAAGCGTTTTAACCTTTTGGGACTTGAAAAATACAGTATAGTGTACAGTAAGCTGGGCGATTCTCCGAGCGTTTGAAACGCTCGTTTGTAACGTAATTAAAATATACCGGCGAAAACATTGGTCAAATAAGACTCAGACCCGATATTGGTTACGCTTTTTACAAAAGTTTACACTGATCATCGTCTCCTTTAACAATATTTAATGAAACGACAATGATGAAAAAAAACCGCCGTTGGAACACTGAATATCCGCCCAGCTAAGAAAGTGGTCAATATATTTTCTTCTGTATCACTTGTGTTTACATTAAAGTACCCAGTCTATCGGTCCCTGGGATCCCAGGGATCATAACAATAGAATGCTATTGTTTTTTTTTCGCCAGGAGACGACGGCTTAAAAAAGGTCTACCAAACAAATACTCGTAAAATTAAAAAAAAAAAACGTTTATTTCAAGCTCGCGGCTCATTAAAGTGTTAGTTACAATTAAACTTAAAAACTATGTTAGTGACATTTTTGTTATAATAATTCACTGTTACTGGGCTTGTGAAGTCCACAACAGTGCATAATGTACGTAGAAGAGTCCAGCAAGAAACTCAGCTAGGCCCACAGTTGGGCCTAGCTAAGTTTCTTGCTGGACTCTTCTACGTTCCCAGCTAGGCTAGGTTTAGTGAACCAGCGACAAAACTCCCAGTAGCTCGATTCCAGTCACACCTCAGATTCGGATGAAACCGCTCAACCAATCTCACTGGAGCGCAAACTCTTAGAGTATTCCAGTGGTCGTACGAACATTGCCGAGCCGAGCCGAGCCGCGCCGAGCGTGGCTGATTAAACGGCGCGTGGCGCACTGAATCACGAGCCGAGCTCGACTCGATGGATCGTACGAACTTTGCCGAGCCGAGCCGAGCCGCGCCGAGCGTGGCTGTTTAAACGACGCGTGGCGCACTGAATCACGAGCCGGGCTCGACTCGATGGATCGTACGAACTTTGCCGAGCCGAGCCGAGCCGCGCCGAGCATGGCTGTTTAAACGACGCGTGGCGCACTGAATCACGAGCCGAGCTCCACTCGATGGATCGTACGAACTTTGCCGAGCCGAGCCGAGCCGCGCCGAGCGTGGCTGTTTAAACGGCGCGTGGCGCACTGAATCACGAGCCGAGCTCGACTCGATGAATCGTACGAACTTTGCCGAGCCGAGCCGAGCCGCGCCGAGCGTGGCTGTTTAAACGGCGCGTGGCGCACTAAATCACGAGCCGAGCTCGACTCGATGAATCGTACGAACTTTGCCGAGCCGAGCCGAGCCGCGCCGAGCGTGGCTGTTTAAACGGCGCGTGGCGCACTGAATCACGAGCCGAGCTCGACTCGATGGATCGTACGAACTTTGCCGAGCCGAGCCGAGCCGCGCCGAGCGTGGCTGTTTAAACGACGCGTGGCGCACTGAATCACGAGCCGAGCTCGACTCGATGGATCGTACGAACATTGCCGAGCCGAGCCGAGCCGCGCCGAGCGTGGCTGTTTAAACGACGCGTGGCGCACTGAATCACGAGCCAAGCTTGGCCCGGCTCGCGTGTTTGCGCGCCGTTTAAACGCACCTTTACGCACTGCAATAGCGCGGTAGCCCCATCAACACCAGGAACTCATTACTATATTAAACTTGTAGGGCCCAAAAAAAAGGGGGGAGTGCAAAATTACATATCAATCTAGCTTTTGAATTCTGTGGTATTATGATACTGTTATTTTATATACAT
Organism: Epiblema foenella; assembly: GCA_963556455.1. Classification (NCBI taxonomy): domain Eukaryota; kingdom Metazoa; phylum Arthropoda; class Insecta; order Lepidoptera; family Tortricidae; genus Epiblema; species Epiblema foenella. The sequence continues at coordinate 796,739 of OY747108.1, read as the reverse complement.
TGTATATTGATTTGAAAAAATGACACCTCGCCGAGTTTCTTACGCCGGTTCTTCTCGAGGCAGAGGTTTATTTTATGAACCGGTGGTAGTTTTTGACATTCATAAGTGCATGTAACATGCCTAAATTGAAGAATAAATGATTTCATTTCATTTAAGGTTATGGTTAACTTTCTGAATGTACACATATACAATCTGGTAAATAAATAAATTTGTATTTGCCTTATTTCGTCTGTGTAAACTTTCACTCCCTGTTTCATTCCTTCCGGAGATGATTTTCGAGATAAAAAGTATCCTATATTTTAATCCAGGCTACAAACTCGTTACATATTTCATCATAATCCGTCCATTAAGCCGTGTTTGTGTGTTTTGACGACCGGTTTAGCCTAGTGGGTAGTGCACCTGCCTGTGAAGCTGACGGTCCTGGGTTCGAATCCCGGTCAGGGCAAATATTTGTGTGATGAGAATGAATTTTTGTTTCTGAGTCTTGAATGTCTTCTATGTATTTAAGTATTTATATCTATTAAATATATCGTCATCTAGTACCCATAACACAAGCCTTCTTGAGCTTACTGTGGGGCTAGTTCGATTTGTGTAAGATTGTCCTCTAATATTTATTATTATTATTTTTATTTATTGAGTAAACAATCTAAACTTTCGCGTTTATAGTATTAGTAGGATTTTCTCTTGTGTATATATGTACCGAAACCTTAATTCGACGAGATAAGAGCCGTGAGACATATTTTTAAGGAAGTAGTGTGCACCTTTATATTATTTGCACAGTTTGCACATAACTATACATAAGTACGTGTTTTATTAACGATGTTATTACGACTGACATAACAAATGAACGTCTATCAATATCAATCATTACGGCCTAGGGATGTCACTTACGTCTTGAAAAGTCGATTGTTAAATAATCGATTATTTTGCTACAAATTAAAATCGATTAAAAAAATAATCGAGTTTCGAAGAAATAATAATCGATTTTTTCAATAATGGTTTTTTTATTTATTTTTCCTATGGGGTCGGTTCCACGGTGATGATTATTATGCGGTCAGTGTCACAAGAATGTTGATGTGTATTGCAGTATCGTGATAATATCTGAGCAAATCTGGATATTTTGAAATACCTAAGGGGCGTGGCTTCAATATTAGCTTCATTACAAGAAATACTAGGGTCTTTACTAGGACTTTGTAGACGTCTAATGTTCTCATGTCCAAGGTGGTAGCTTACAATATTCTTTTATAAATTATGTTAAGATGAATCGGCTGTGAATATCATAATCGATTTTTTATTAATTAATTTATTTCAAAATCTAAACCGTTTAAAAATCTATTATTTTTTAAGAGCGCTTTAATAAAATGTAACAGGTCCACTAGCGCCATTCGTAAATAATTGTAATTATTTAAATTTAACGATATATAACTAAAAAAGGGGGCCGCTACGTACTGTAATTTATATTTAAGTACTTTTTGAATCCATCAAACTAATTTTTACGTGGCTGGATTCGTCAATCTATGCGTCCAAAGTTAAAACGGCCGTTTCAATTTTGAGCTTATAGAGAGACGAATCTAGCAACGTAAAAACTAGTTTGATGTATTCAAAAAGTACTTAAATACAAACTACAGTACGTAGCGGCCCCCTTTTTTAGTTATATATCGTTAAATTTAAGTAATTACAATTATTTACGAGTGGCGCTAGTGGACCTGTTACATTTTATTAAAGCGCTCTTAAATAATAATAGATTTTTTAATAATCGATTCTTTTTTGACATCCTTATTACGGCCGAAACAGTCTTCAACAATAAACGTCTCATTAATCTCACGCGCCGATTCAGACGAGTACTTACCAAATCATCGCCTGAATCATTCCGCAGCTAGGAAGCAAATGGACGTTCCCAGAAATTCGAGAGACGGATACTGAGCATTATAGGATCATTGAGTGCTTACAAGTGCATCGCCGAAGGAGAACCATTGGAGATCAACTTGCCGTGTTACTGCGTTGTTCTGGGTCGAATATACTATACTATCCGCAAAACTATCTGGCCGTTCAGGTCATAAATCATCAGAATCGTGCTATCTCTTTCACACCTGCACGGCTTATGGAGCGAGCCGAGCAGCAATAGGGCAGGTAGCGTTACGCATAAAAAGGAATGTCGATAAAGTAATGAAACAAAGAATATAAATTACGTGGTGTTCTATATAACAGTATTGTATAGTTACTATCGAAATATAAATAGGTATATTGAACTATTGACATAAAGTATTACAATAAAATAGCTAGGCACCATTCATAGTCCAGTCGATTAATCGAACAATCGATTATTGGCTACATAATAATAAAAATGCAGATCAATTGCAACAAAACTAACAACAATAAGTCTCTAGGCCAGTAGAAAACTTTTATAATTACGTTGATTATCTGTAATTTTTTTAAATTATATATCGATTTCCACCGCAATTCCATCTTGACAGTTTACAGCTATTATTTTTTACGTACACAGAAAAAGGTCTTCGGCAAAAGTACAACGTTATATTTTTACTACCGAAATTTTTGGCAAACGTTAAAGTCTAGTATAATATGTCCTTGGCTTTGGGTAAAATGGCAATTCCAGCAGCTATTTCGTAAGCATCTCTGAAAAGCTGGAATGGTTGAACAAAATGGTATTTTAACTTCTTTATTTTTTCATTAACTGTCGCAGAAGTCTCAGGTCTTCTGTTTTTATTTATGTTCAGGTAACAAGCTAAACATACATAAACACTATAAATAGGTTTTTTTTAGGTAGGCCGACCAGTGTTCAAAATTGACAAAAAAATCATAGACACAAAAATATTTTTTAATAAAGTAATGGTTAAAATATTATGGTATTTCGAAATTTCGAAACAGGGATTTAAAACTATTCCTATCGAAAACAATTGATATTGGATGATAGTCCCTTCATTTGTCATATTTACCACCTAAAATTTCATGCCTCGATATATCAAAATAAAAACCACGATCAGTGATTCGAACAATCCAATATTTAATGGTTAATTTCACACTCGTTTCACACAATGCAGAATACACTCATGACCACATAAAATGGGTACACTTGGTATTGAATTTCCATACCTACAACAGGGTAAATCAACTATTCTTTGTTGCTCGTTACCATGGTTACGTCTCCTGAGTCACTCTTTAAAACTATGATTTTATAGGGTTTAAATCTATCAAACATGAGTTTTAGCATTAAGCTTAAATCCATTTGGACATGGATCATCTCTTGAGCATGCTTGAAGTCCATATTATAAACATTTTTCTAAGAAACTCGGATACTGGTGTCTCCTCGCTGACGGGACAAAATAACAACAAGAAAAAGTTGATTGACCCAACACACAACAAGTTTTTCTGCCCTTTGTATTATCAAATATAAGAACAAAAAGAATTCCAGTGTGCAAAATCTTATTTCAAACAGAATATATCCTTGGATAGAAAACAAATGACGTTCGGTGATCCCAACAATTCAGCGACTCACTGAACTCATTGGATTGTTTAAGCCGGTGATCCAATCAAGGGTCTCGACGGCATGTACTGTGACGTCACACGCGACAAGGGTCGTCATGGCGGCTCGGGTGTCACTTACAGCGTTTGATCCGAAATTAGGTCGCTTGAAGTTGCCACTAGGCTACCCAGACTATACGTTATAACCGCAAATCTTAGCTTTGCATTCTCATGAAGTGAAAGTCACAATACTTAACGCTGATAAATTTTATCAGTTATATGCACCATTTCTGCATTTATTTATTTTATCGTTTATTTTTTCGATCCTGGGTTCGAATCCCGGTCGGGGCAAATATTTGTGTGATGAGCATGAATATTTGTTTCTGAGTCTCGGATGTTTTCTATGTATTTAAGTATTTATATCTATTAAATATATCGTCGTCTAGTACCCATAACACAAGCCTTCTTGAGCTTACTGTGGGGCTAGTTCGATTTGTGTAAGATTGTCCTCTAATATTTATTTATTTTTATTTATTTATTTATTTATCGTACATGCCAATTTACTTTCCAGTTTTTGCTGCACCGTTTAGCACCACTCAGGTCACATGTAGGGTAACGGCGAGTACTCCCTACGGACGTGGTGCAACTCCGACCCCCCCTTGTCAAGTGAGTGGGCAATTCGACTGTTAGAAGGTCTCAAACCGCCCGGAGGCCTCTATCTTGGCTTAACGACTGCTATCACAGCAGGCAGGATCACCGGTTTAAGCACGGGAGCGCTCAGTTAGTAACCACTCAAAGCGGTCACCCATCAAGAACTGACCCGGGCGCATGTCGCTTAACTTCGCATACCGCACGCGGCACGCGGGCGCCGCTAGGCTCCATTTCTGCACTTGACTATACCCTAAGTACCTAAGCTGTTTGGAGTAAACTGAGGGCCGAAATCCGAACTTCGCATCGTGCCGTCCCTTTCACTCTCGTGTTATACACTATATGAGAGAAAGGGACGGCACGATACAAAATTCGGATTTCGAAATTCTGAGTAGGCCGGGAGCCCAATGGCGGGATGTAGGCCACACTCCTCATGACGAGGGTCGCCATAGCGCGCGGCTTAGGGTTGTCACACACCGAAAATAATACGGAAAACTGGATTGAATGAGACGAAGACGGGTTTATGGAGTAATGGGTTTTTAAGGTGGTAAATAATCTGTTTTAATGTATTTTGTGAGCGACACCTTAATCTAGGAGTCTGTAGGTACAAGATAAAATCGGCCCGCACTTGGCCGGTTTTTGTTCTATGGGAACCGCCTTAAATATTGATTTACTCTGCTTTTTAATATTTATTGTTATAGCGGCAACAGACATACATCATCAGTGAAATTTTCAACTGTCTAATTATCACGGTTCATGAAATACAGCCTGGTGATAGACGGACGGACAACGAAGTAATGGGCTTCCGTTATAACCTTTAGGTACGGAACCCCATTCGCATTTGCTATCAGACATATCAGAGTGAACTAGGCGCTCACAAATATCTGATCACGACTCTATAGTCAGGGCATTCGAATGATCAAACATCAAACATTTATTCTGTAAGTAGGCCTCACTCAAGGGCTCTTTTACAAGTCAAAAACATAGTTAGTACCTATAGTGAAAGCACAGCAATAAGTGAACAATACATCAGACGAATAACCTGGGCACGCGTTTGCAGAGAGATGTATAGTCTCAGGGTCTATAATAACTTTTTATAGTATAAACAATGTTTTTAAGGACCCTGAATAGCACAGATTTGATGGCGATTGAACCTACGTCTGAAATCGATTCATTAAAAACGGGAAATGTGTTAAAACTGAGGTTAGTATTCAATACATCGGCGAAATATAGGTACCTAGGCCGCGAGCTAGAGATGTGCCGATGTCGGTAATATTCCCGCTCTGAAACTCTTTTCCTTCCTCGTTTATAAATATACATTTTACATTTACATATTTTGTTTTGACCAAAGAGACTTTACATATCTGAATTGTAATATGTGCCCAGGTTAAGTGTGAGTATCTGTTGCTTGTTTTTATTATTTGAGGCATCAACAGCATTACAGATAAAAATACAAAACTTAATAGATCAAAGCCAATTATAGATGTCCACACAAATACAGTTAGTGGAAAAACAGGTGTTTTTATATATTCATGTCACTTAATGATATCAGTTGTTATGTATTCATATCACTTAATGAGTAAAATTTCATCAAAAACTGCCCGAAAAAAATTTTTTGTTATTTTATTACACGGAACACCAACAGAGTACATAAGGTAAGGTTAGAGTTGTCTTTGGTATAAAAAAATGTGGGGGCTTATGTATCTCAATTACAAGTGAACACATCATTTTATAGAACTGATGTACAGATCTATGGTAACTACTATGAGAGATAAATAAATAAATATACAAAAAATGTTCATCGTTAAATTGCATTATACTCATGATCAAAAATAACGGGTACACTTGCTATGAATATTCAGTACAAAGTGTACGCTGGATATATAAAATTAAGCATCTATAGTTATCTTTGTAGTTTTAAATTCCTGTCACCAGACGGCGACTCTGTCTATGCGCTACTAACTTGTGTTGCTACATCGCTAGTGTGTAACGATAATAAATAATCATTAATTATCAAGAAAACCTAGTATTATTCTCCAAAAACCATAACCGAATCGTGTACCCGTTATTTTTGCTCATAAGTGTAGATTAGATTACTAAGGGTGATTCTCATCGTTAAAGTTAATTGATGTCCTTACCGGTCCGAACGTTAAGTGAAATTTAAGGAAATCAGAGTGTAATTTAAACTTATTGTTGACTCCAGTTTACTCTATACCTAGATCCCTAATTGTTGAAATAGTTAAAGTCAGAAATAGTCACGAGTCGTTAACAATCCGGGCCAGGTAAGGACAAATTAAGAAAATGTTAAATTTTGGAATGAGAATCACCCCTTAGATTGTAATAATTGTCCAAGTCTGACATGTAAAAGAGCCAATGCAGAATAAATGGGTCAATCAACTTTTTCTTGATGTTATTCTGTCCCGTCAGCGAGGAGACAATAGTAACCGAGTTTCTTAGAAAAATAATTATAATATGTACTTTAAGCATGCTCAAGAGATGACCCACGTCCAAATGGATTTATGTTCATTGCTAAAACTCATGTTTGGTTAATTTAAATCCTATAAAATCACAGTTTTAAAGAGTGACTCAGGAGACGTAACCATGGCAACGAGCAACAAAGAATAGTTGATCTACCCAAATTTGACGACTGCTTTAGCCTAGTTGGTAGTGACCCTGCCTTCGAAGCTGGAGGTCCCGGGTTCGAATCCCGGTCAGGGCATGTATTTGTGTGATGAACACGAATATTTGCTGTTGAGTCTTGGATGTTTTCTATGTATTTAAGTATTTATATCTATTAAATATATCGTTGTCTAGTACCCATAACACAGGCCTTCTTGAGCTTACTGTGGGGCTAGTTCGATTTGTGTAAGATTGTCCTCTAATTTTTTTTTTTTAAACTCATGTTTGGTTGATTTAAACCCTATAAAATCACAGTTTTAAAGAGTGACTCAGGAGACGTAACCATGGCAACGAGCAACAAAGAATAGTTGATCCACCCAAATATTTGATTTTGCTTTTATACGGCGCATCTCTAGTCGCGCCACATTCGCACTCGTGACAAGGATCGTCATAGCTTAGGGTTGCCGCGCCGGGAATCCAATACGGGAAACTGAATTGGAGAATAGTAAGACGAAGATTAGGCGGATTTGCGGGAATAGACCTTTAAGACTTTAAGTATTTGTGTCCCGGTAAGGACAAATTAAGAAAATGTTAAATTTTGGAATGAGAATCACCCATTACATTGATGGGGCCAGAAACTGCTTGAGTGGCGTCCACGCACCGGAAGACGAGCTGTCGGTAGGCCTCCGACAAGGTGGAGTGATGACCTGGTGAAGGTCGCGGGAATCCGGTGGAAACGAACGGCACAGGACCGGTCTAAATGGCGAGCCTTGGGGTAGGCCTATGTTCAGCAGTGGACGTCTTTCGGCTGAAATGATGATGATGATGATGATGATTACATTGTAATAATTGTCCAAATCTGACATGTAAAAGAGCCAATGCAGAATAAATATTTGATTTTGCTTTTATACGGCGCATCTCTAGTCGCGCCACAGTCGCACTCGTGACAAGGATCGTCATAGCTCAGGGTTGCCACGCCGGGAATACAATACGGAAAACTGAATTGGAGAATAGTAAGACGAAGATTAGGCGGATTTGCGGGAATAATAGACCTTTAAGACTTTAAGTATGTGAAATTTTACTTTTAGTAAATCATGTCTTGGGTCGGGGAAATATGTCTTTATATGATTTTAACTAATTTGTCTTATTTACTAATAAAACTGGAAAATTAAATCAACATCGTGTATTCAACCAAAATAAATAAATGCAGTCACTGAATCATAAGCACAGAACCAGCCCTACGTATTAAACAACTTCAACTTACCAATAAACAAATTCTGCTGCTTAATTAGTTGATTGGTATAGACGCTGGTCTAGAATACACTAGTGACCAGAATTTAACTAAGCTCTGAAACTAAACTGGGCAATCTTAGTAACCAGCATAATTAAATCCATTAATATTCCTTATACCGTCACTCGGCAAGATACCTGAATGCCATAAATCTGTGTTACCAACGTAGTTAGATTCTAACTTAATTAATTTAATTATTATAAACGTGGAAACCTAAGACCCTGGCCGGTATTCAGCGTGTAATTTAAATATGTATTGGTGATTATTCTGTAAATATAACAGATGTGAAAAAACTCCAAACTCATCAACATCCTCCTAGCGTAATCCAGTACAGTTGAAATGAAATGAAATACAATCATTTATTCTTCAATTTAGGCATGTTACATGCACTTATGAATGTCAAAAAACTACCACCGGTTCATAAAATAAACCTCTGGCTCGAGCAGAACCGGCGTAAGAAACTCGGCGAGGTGTCATTTTTTCAAAACAATATACTATGTATATAAAATAACAGTAAAAATAGCACAAAATTCAAATGCTACCTACAGTATAAACATACATACATATTTTTTAATATTAAGGACAAAATATTTCTGTGTTAGATTACTTGTGCGGGACGCTATCACTGCCAAACATCCCTATCCATGATGTAATCGTTTATCTTATAATATGCTTTTGAAATACTGTTTCACAACAGATTTAAATTTAGAATCCGTAAGTTCAGTAATGTGTCTTGGAATTTTTGAGTTGCATCCTGAAGAATACCCGGGGTCCGCTATCTAATCCCAAGATTTAGCGTAGGCACTTCGATCTGTCCTTCCAAACCGACCTTATTGGAATTAGGCTTGTCAAGTAAGTGGGCAACTTGACTGTTTGTGGGGTCCGGCCCGTTCATGTTTTCAAGGACTAGTAACTTCGTTCAGTGGAATTGACATGATGAGATACTTCGCTCTGTTCTCATTTGATTTTATTTTTAGACTGACGCTCAGAGACCTTATACACCTCTGAGGATATTTATTTATTCGATTTTATTATTTTTATGTTGACACTTAGATACATCTCATAATATATATTATTATGATTAGTGTACGTGGGTCAATCAACTTTTTCTTGTTGTTATTCTGTCCCGTCAGCGAGGAGACAACAGTAACCATGTTTCTTAGAAAAATTTTTATAATATGGAATTCAAGCATGCTCAGGAGATGACCCATGTTTAAATGGATTTATACTTATAGCTAAACCTCATGTTTGATGGATTGAAACCCTATAAAATCACAGTTTTAAAGAGTGACTCAGGAGACGTAGCCATGGTAACGAGCAACAAAGAATAGTTGATCCATCCACCTACCTTATTACCTTTTATCTTGACACTTAGAGTTTCTTAGCCTTATTTTTGACATGTAACACTACATTTAATGAATGATACTTTGATTATTGTATTATTTTTATTTGATATAGATAGATTTTGACTTTTAAAAGTGCCCTTGAGGCCTATTTGCAGAATAAATGTTTTGATTTTGATTCTGTTAGACGTTCTCAAGCCGCCTCTAACAAGCGGCAAAATGTGGCTCAGCAAGCGGCTTCTAACTTGGCTTAACGACTGCTATCATAGACAACAGCCGGGATCAAGGTTTACCGTGCCTTCCAACGCAACGGGAGCTCAGTTAAAAATCACTCAACGCGGTCACCCATCCAAGAAACTGACTTGGGCCGACGTTGCTTAACCTCGCATACCGCACGCGGTACGCGGGCGCCGGTGGGCCGCTCGTGGCTCTCCATCAAATAACTCGAAATTCATATCGAAAATATGTTAGTTACCTAGGATTGAAATCATTTTTTTTTATAAAAGTATATACATTATATTTTATTTAAGTAAGTCTACCTTACACGATGCTACAAAATAATTGAAATTAACTATAAACCATTAAGAATTATCACACTCGGCCATCCCTAATAACAAATAGTCGACATCTGTTCACCTCTATGACTTATGTGACGTAAGATGGAAAGTGTCAAGTATCGGTTCAGTGTCGAGCACTGGAACGTTTACGTACCTAATTTGAATGTATTTTTGAACGCAACACACGGTCTCGGCTGAACACTCAAGTGTTTATGTAAATTGGCCGGTAATGAGGACATTAAGAAACAATCTCTAGCGGGAGATTTTTAATATCCGATCCTTCAAAGGATCCGTTTTATTTAATTTTACTTTGTAATTTAATGTACGTAACAAGTACTCTGTATACGTACAGCGATCAGAAATAAATTTAGTCTTTTATTCCGGTCCGGAATAAATAAATAAAATAAATAAATATCTTTTGGACAATCTTACACAAATCAACCTAGTCCCAAACTAAGCAAGCAAAGCTTGTACTATGGGTACGATATACATACTTATATAGTTAAATAGATACTTAAATACATAGAAAACATCCAAGACTCAAGAAAAAATATTCGTGTTCATCACACAAATACATGCCCTGACCGGGATTCGAACCCGGGACGTCCAGCTTCGAAGGCAGAACTAGGCTAAAGCGGTCGTCAAATAACTCTTTTTTTTGTGACTCGTTAATATTCCGTTTAGACGTTTTTGCGTGATAGTTGTTCCTAGTTCAAACTGACGTTTATAAATATTAGTAGAAGGGTGGATCAACTATTCTTTGTTGCTTGTTACCATGGTTACGTCTCCTGAGTTACTCTTTAAAACTGTGATTTTATAGGGTTTAAATCCACCAAATATGAGTTTTAGCGATAAGGATAAATCCATTTGGACATAGGCCATCTCCTGAGCATGCTTGAATTCCATATTATAAACATTTTTCTAAGAAACATGGTTACTGTTGTCTCCTCGCTGACGGGACAGAATAACAACAAGAAAAAGTTGATTGACCCAGAAATTAAGCAGCATGGCACATCCCTAACCGACTTTGGTTACATAATCGTCACGACTCCGGCGCGGGACTTCCAACTTCACTTGACACGGCCTATTTCCGACAATTTGACATCTCAATTCCTTTGTAGTCGCATAGAAAAGATTGTTATCGGAGGTTTCCGCGCTCAGGGCCGTCCTGGACCTTTACTGGGTACTTCAATTACTATAATTACTAGCGAAATGAAGGCCACTTAAAATGCGAATTTAGTGACACAGTTTTTATTAATTTTAAATCAATTGAGATCCCACTGGTTGACAATAATAATAATAATTCCATCAACCAGAAATAGTCCCTGTACACCCTGGCGGGTGCTGTCTCTATGTGCGTCCCATGACACGGGCAGGGACAGCATCCGCTCGGTGTATCCCTTGCATTTAATTAAAGTGTCAATAGGGCCTCTACGTGTTGGCTATGTGGTACTCGTTTGGTACTTCGGTGCCTCGGTACTTCGGCTCCACGCACGCCTCCCAAAGGTCCGGGATACCATTGTCCCGTGAACGGGAAAGACATACAAATAATAATATCAATTTATTTCAGGCTTTGCCCACAAAGTGTTAGTACATTCAAATTTTTAAATTTTACAAAACTAGTGTTAGTAAACGACAGAATATAAACAGGAATTTCAGGACCTGGATGAGTTTTAACAACAATTACAATAAACAAATTAAATTAAAAACTAACGCATAACATAACTATGACTAGTGGCTCTGTGAGCTGTAGACCTCGTGAGTGAGATTTTTTTATCATTCCCAAAATCTGTGATTATAAAAAAGATCAATTAAAAATATCGAACCTGCTCACGAAATTTCACGAGAATCGGTTGAGAATTGCGATCTGTAGACGAGAACAAACGGAAATCCGGAAATCCGGCATTTTTGTCGAAGCTGAAGATTTCACCAAACTTCATATACAAATATTACTTTTATCCCGCTTAATGAGCCTTTAGTGCCTATGTGTATTATGTATGTATTTAGTGTATTGGATTCATAGATTACATTGGAATAAGTTTGGTAGTACAACGTTATAGTTATTGGATCCAAGGTATATAATAAAATCCCGCTAGAAATAAGACAAGCTACTAGCTATGGATCTTTCAGTAAAAAACATAAAATGAAACTGGCATCCAACGCCTACTACACTTGCCCAGCCTTGCACGATAACCTGTATTATGATAATGTAACTAATGTAATCACATATATTTATTTGACGTGTAAAATGTAAAATTTTATAAATAAATGATTGCATTGAATTGAATTGAATATGTTTTATCGATATATACGTCACAATTTTTTTTCTACACCTGGCAACATCGTATCTGTCAGTTTGCTTAGTTTAATTCTGGACTTTATTCTAATATGTGCATTACGTGTAACAGCACTACATTTAGTTAAGTAATGAAAATATGTAACAGGATATATATGTCAGGCACGCGATGAATGTGTGTGTGTCCTAATGTAACCTACATTTCTAATAAATTGGAATTAAACAATGCAATAATTTCCGTTATAATTTAGACTTCTCTTTGCCTCTATTTTGTTTAGCTTGGCACTAAAAGAGCATAACTCCGTATATCGAAGGCACACATACGACATTTTATTAAAGGAGGGTGCTATTGCGATGTCATAGGGTAATTTATGACAAGCTTAGTGTCATCTGTGAGTTATGCCCTCTACATTAGTGGATGGTAATGCGGCTGCCTTTGAGCCTATTTCCAATATCCTAATTAGTATTTAGACCTTTGAACGCCCCGCCGGGTAGGATTACGTGTCAGCAAAGTAAGTACGGTACGGTATAAGTGTTGAAGTGACAGTTTCAAACGCCGTTTATTGTTATAAGTCGTGTTAATAAACCGACATGGACGCTGAGACATGGGCGCTAACGATGGGCCTCATAAGAAAGCTCAAGGTCACCCAAAGAGCAATGGAAAGAGCTATGCTCGGGGTTTCTCTGCGTGATAGAATTAGGAATGAAGCTATCCGTAGCAGAACTGGGGTCACCGACATAGCCTTCAAAATTGCGAGACTTAAGTGGCAGTGGGCAGGGCACATTGCTCGCAGGACTGACGGTCGATGGGGCCAGAAACTGCTTGAGTGGCGTCCACGCACCGGAAGACGAGCTGTCGGTAGGCCTCCGACAAAGTGGAGTGATGACCTGGTGAAGGTCGCGGGAATCCGGAGGAAACGAACGGCACAGGACCGGTCTAAATGGCGAGCCTTGGGGGAGGCCTATGTTCAGCAGTGGACGTCTTTCGGCTGAAATGATGATGATGATGATGATGATACATATATATGTATATGATCATACAACTAACTATTATAAGTGTGTCTACTCGTATGTACCTAACTATAGTAACTTTGGTAGCTGCGTATTGTGTAAACCTACCCATCATTCTATGTAAGGGAGCCCCTCTGCCAACAAACTGTCCTGCAGTTTGGCAGAAGAAGAAATTGTTAACAAAGGGTTGTTTCGTAAATAAATTTATTATTTATTATTAAAATAAATATTAGAGGACAATCTTACACAAATCGAACTAGCTCCACAGTAAGCTCAAGAAGGCTTGTGTTATGGGTACTAGACGACGATATATATTAAATATATCGTCGTCTAGTACCCATAACACAAGCCTTCTAGCCAAGATATAAATACTTAAATACATTATTATTATAAGATATATTCTAAAATGGCGTCTTGTATTTAGCTTACGGTCCCTGTGCAAGATTGCTAAACTTTTTATAGCTATTTATATTTAGTCTCTGATTTTTGTACTTTTTGTCATGTGTTTGATTCATTATTAAAAGGGCCATTCTACTTCTTCATGTACATAATTTCCAAACATTTTTTTAATGCAGATTTTGTAATACTTGACCCTCACTTCATATTTTTGTATTGTTATTTAGAAAGAGGTTTAATTGCAGTATCATTTCCGATTTGGGGGAGGCCTATGTTCAGCAGTGGACGTCTTTCGGCTGAAATGATGATGATAATGATGATCACTTCCAATAGTTTTGGTAATTAACGAACCACAGCTAATATCCATAAATCGAGTAACTCAGTGGTCCTTCGATGTCTCATCATTTGCATGAAAATGGTTTTTACCACGGTTTTACCCACATTTTACAGTAATATGTTAATATTTAAGTATTTTTACCTATAAATTCCTTTTATTAGGTTCAGGTACTATTTTGAAATCCTATTTTTGTACACTAATTCAATACATATCATAGATTTTTTTCTGTAATAGAAAAGTGATCATGAAAAAGTGGAATGACCCACAACTTTTGCTTTCGATTTAACCAGCGTGTTTTTAAAAAACTAACCGCCCCGCATTCCTTTTTTATAGCCCTTGATAATTAAATAACCATAAATTAACAATGCATCAAGCGTGAACCCCTGCAGTCATAAAAGTCTACACAGAAAACCAATGAGCCATAAACTTGTTAACACCTTCATGTCGACTATGATCGTTAAACGTCGTGTTAACTTCTGGCTTTACAATTCACAACCTCTATAAACACTCCTCTTGCCACTAGAGTAACTTTTTTTTCTAGTTTATTTAGAAAACAAACAGCCATTTACAAAAGAATTCATACAAAAATGGACGCAGATTAGGCCTAAAGTTTCATATATTACTTCGTAACAATTATTGACTAAATAAATTACAGGTGCCATTATAATTACCTATTTAGTTGTGTACTCATGCAAAGTAGTTTAACTAAAGTAAAAGAGATTATTAAAAACAATGTTTGACATGTTCGTTACACCCCCCCCCCCCCCCACAATCCCTTACACTGACACTTATCCCTTAAAGTTATAAGTTCGTGTACAAATATCTATTATTAAGTTTGTTTTCTAGTATGTACTTGATTTGTGCAATAAAGTGTTTACTGCTACTACTACTACTAACTACTAACTACTACTACAACTATGAGTATGTTTAGGGTCTATATCTATATCTTGACATAGAGATAATAACGCATTATTGGCTATATAAAAGTCTATTAATGGGTGCATCAACTTTTTAGTGCCACTCGTTGCCGTGATCTCTAGTTGTCCAGGGGACAAAATTCGAATACAATCGTGATTTTATGCTATTCAAGTTTATCAAATCGTATTTGTGGTACTTATAAGTTATTTCCAGAATGATCCATTTACTAAGCATGTTAGTAGAACTTAATACAACATTTTTTTGAACAAACTGCGCCACTAGTGTCCCTTGGACAACGGGTCAAGATAACAACACAAAAAATTGATCCCTAATCGAGTTTGTCTGAGATGAAGCGTAAACAACATTACAACATTGGAGTCTGTCCCGTGGCTATAGCCTGCTTGTAAGAGCCAAATCAGTAGGATTCTACTTTATAAATTGCTTTTAAATCCCTTTGTTTTTCTTTGTCTCATACTTTAATTATAAAATGTCTCCGAGCTCATTAAAAAAGCTAGTTCTTACTTGGATGCAGGGACCGATACCGGTATTTTTAAAAAACCCTGAATTAGCCCAATATTTTGGATTATTTTTTGCTCTGGCTGAATCATGTATTTAGGTAATAACGTCGTATTATTAGATTGTCCCATTAAAAACGAAATAATGAACCGGTGACCGTAATAATACCGGTATTTTTCTATGGAGAAAATACCGGTATCCGATCCCTGCTTGGATTTATTTATTTATTTGGAGAGACAAACAGAGATAGATGTACAAATTGAAGTAACTTATTTTAGGTTAATGTTATACATGCATCCAGCTCCTCAACAGCTCTCACCAAGACATAAAATTTATGTTATTTATGCACTACCCTATAGAAGATATTATACATCCGAAAAAGTTGCAGAGAAATGTTACAAAACTTACAAAAGAAACACGTACTCGTAACGAGCGGGAAATTGAATATTACCAAGTACTTTAGCCTAATTGCCATATAATATTACCATTCTTCCTCAGGAATAACATTTAAGATTTGTTTTTTAAATTGCGCTTTAGACGTATTAAATATGGATGTTGTAGTTGCTACAGATTATTACTTTACCAAATTATTTTGGATCATAAACCTAGTTAGTTGTTATTAATATGAGGGGGCAATCGTGCATAAAAATACCTAGAATTCTCCAGCCAAACTGGTCAATAAAATAAAGTTAACTCACCATTAAACCACCGAAGACTGGCAAATATCCTTGTTTACGCCATTAAAACACACCCAAAACAATGCAAGCCAAAGAACAATTAATTGGAAAACGGGCAAAAAAGCGCCGAACAACAAAGTGACTTAATTACATCGCACAATTAATGGAACGTCATTTGCAAAAGCGAGAAAACAAGTTTTTATACTTTTTATACTTAGCGAAAAAGTTAATTCCCCTAATTTGGCATCTTCCCTATCAAAAATCTTTCGACCGGGAATAATGGGCATCATGCTTGTTCCCGTTATTCTGTCTTTAAAAACAGCAGTGGATTAGGGATCGAAGAAATTACTAATGAACATTAGAATTCAAGTGTCGGCAGAAGATGAATAATATTGTACTGTGTAACACGATGATTTCTTATATTCGTTATGTTTTGTGTATAAATCTAAAACATGTTGGTTTTATATTCGCACTATCAACCGCCCCCGAGTGTTACTATCTAAAACTTTAATAAAATTATCGTAGCCTTTAATAACTTCATTGGTATTATCAATACTTTTGTCATAATTTGAAATCAAAACATTTTAAAACTTATAAGGCCTCTAGTTTCTCTAGTTTTTTAGTCTTATTTTTGACAGTACAGTCATATTTTGACATGTAGTGTTACAACATTTTTTTTATACAACGCCGGCGGCAAACAAGCTTACGGTCCACCTGATGGTAAGCGGCCACCGCAGCCTATAGACGCCCGCAACTCCAAAGGAGTCACGTACGCGTTGCCGACCCTTTATAAAATTTGAGGATGCACTGTGTTGTCAACAGAAGAGACCATTTAATTAATGATACTTTGATTATTATATTTATTTGATGTACCTAGATAGATTTTGACTTGCAAAAGTGCCCTTGAGGCCTAATTGCAGAATAAATGTTTTGATTTTGATTCTTAAATTGTTGTTGAATAAATAAATAAATATAAGATTTCAAGCTCACATGGTCATTTACTATAGAATTACGATTTGAGACGGGATATTTACCATGTATATTTGTATTTGTGAGTTCCCGATATTTCGGCACTGTTGCAAGCGCCATAACAAACATACATGACAAATACAAATATACATGGTAAATATCCCGTTTCAAATCGTAATTCTAAAATAAATAAATATTTAAATAAATAATAAATAAATAAATAAATATTATTGGACAATCTTACACAAATCAACCTAGTCCCAAACTAAGCAAAGCTTGTACTATGGGTACCAAGTGACGATATACATACTTGTATATGTAGATAAATAGATACTTAAATACATAGAAAACATCCAAGACTCAGGAACAAATATTCGTGTTCATCACACAAATAAATGCCCTGACCGGGATTCGAACTCGGGACCTCCAGCTTCGAAGGCAGGGTCACTACCAACTAGGCTAAAGCGGTCGTCGTGATTTATTAAAACGCTAAAATAATACATCTCTCTTCTACCGCTATTGTTCGACGACGAAAACACCAGCTTAGTGCATGTGCACACTATATCAACTGGAATGTGAATATTATTACGATGCGGGACCCACATACATGATATTTCTAATTACTCAGCCTAGCAGTTACGAGGGTGGTCATGAAATATTCATAAAACATAAGCCGAATGGGTTCCGTAAATACAACGTCTTGTACAGAGTATACAGGTTGTCCCACGGCTATGCTACTTGGAGGGAAAGTACCTTAAATATTGTAGATGGAACATTTTACTGAAAGAAGACATTATTTAAATTTTAAAAACAATTTAAACTGCATTCACAGATATTTAAATAATAATTAAACCGTGAACCGGGAATCGCACCCGTTACACAAGAAAAATAATTACCCTGTAGCTTTATCATACCAATCGAAAGGCTTCATCATATGGATTATTTTTTGCTAAATAACATAGTATCGGAAATAAAAGGAAGACCATGAATTTTAACATTTTCAATACAAAATTAATCAATTGATCACGTGTAAAGGGTTCGATTCCCGATTATTTAAATATCTGTGAATTCAGTTTAAATTGTTTTTTAAATTCAAATAATGTCTTCTTTCTGTAAAATGTTCCATCTACATTATTTAGGTTACTTTGCCTCCATGTAGCATAGCCGTGGGACACCCTGTATACAGCTACGCAATTCACTAAGCATCGTTCTCACCATCACCTCACAGCTCATCCGTTTTTGGAAAATGTCATTTGTCACTTTGTGACAGTTTCCATGTAAAAACGGGTGAATAGTGAGGTGAGAGGTGTGGGCTAATCGGTTTGTGAATACGAAGTAATATCAAAATCAAACATTAGGGCACTTTTAAATGGTCAAAATATTGATTTACAAAATTAATATCATACAGTGAAGATAATCTTGCAAAGTTATCTATTACAAATATTACAACATCAGTAAAGTTAGAGATGTATAAGGTCTCAAGATTAAACAAGGAGTATAATGAAATTAATATAATATCCCAGAGATGTACATGGTCTCTGAGCGTCAAAATTAAAATTAATTTAATAGTGTTAGAGATGTATATGGTCTCTAAGTCACTGATAATAAAAACGAATCCACAACAGGATGATGTCTCTCGTCAATCCCCTATAAGAAGACACTAGTATTAACGTAGTCACTATGTCCTAGCAAGCATGAACAGACCGGACTCCACAAACCGTACCGAAAACGTACATACCTGACTGTTGCAATGCATGAATGAGGTTCTAATACGGACATATTCCTACATTAACTGGCTGAAAGCCGTAATTGATTTATATTTGGTTTCGATTTTGAATCACTTCTTGTCAAACTAGACTAATATATGAATGATCTGTAAAAATACATAACAATATACATATATTTTTTGTTGTACACGTTAGTCGTATGGGAGCCTCTTAAATATTTATTCCATTCTGTTTTTTTTGTTATAGCGGCAACAGAAATACGGTTCATGAGATACAGTATGATGACAGATGTATAGACAGACGGACGGATACCGGAGTCTTAGTAATAAGGTCCTGTTTTACCCTTTGAAATGAAATGAAATGAAATGAAATCATTTATTCTTCAATTTAGGCATGTTACATGCACTTATGAATGTCAAAAAACTACCACCGGTTCATAAAATAAACCTCTGCCTGGAGAAGAACCGGCGTAAGAAACTCGGCGAGGCCTTGCCTTTGGGCACGTAACCCTAAAAACTCACACAGCCACAAGTTATACTTAAGGAAAGAAAGAAAAACCCCAGACCATCATGCTCTGTGAATCAACGGCTGCGGCCGTTTGGGCGAAGAAATTATGCACTAACCTACCTATTTGATTCCGACATATTAGAACGATAAAAATTAAAGCAACTTAAATTCCTTAACACCATTCATTACCTACCATAACCAAGTAATGTCATTAAATACACGCCCGGAAGAATCAGTTTACTCAATGTAACTCTGAAATCCCTGAATACCAATATACCACTATAATTAAATTTAATAAGTATATAAAATAAAAGAAATACCTATAATGAACTATTAAACTACGTATATCAATTCTTACAGTTAAAATAATAAAATAAAAATTTGACCATACAGAATGTTACACATTATAAGTAAATCTATACCTCTACTAAGTTACTGATAATACAAGATTCACTCGAATCAATCTCGATCCGTACGTAATTCGCGACGCAAAAGAGCGCGACACGTTGCGTCTCCTGGCGAGAGCTAGTGATCGACGGATGTCACGGATGCATATGGATATAAAGATATAGAAGAGTGATATATATCCCGGGTACCGAAAGATATGTTTCACTCTTTTCTTTAAAGTGACACATTTCGCCCATGTCTAGTCTTTAGAAGGTCCATGTGAGACCGATAATCGACGAGTGCTGGTACTGTGTTGGTTTTCAACGGCTTCCTTTGTAGCCTCAATATCGATCGAGACAGCGGTCGATCTTCAAGGGTCAAATCTCCACTATTAAAACTTAAACCTACGCTGTGCCATCCGTTCATTTAACACCTCTCCCCCTTCAACTTCACATGATTTTCTTGCTGCCGCGGCTGCTTTAAATTTTTGTTTCTAATAATGTCTAAAGAATACACGAATTTCGTATTTATCGCCCTACATACTTTTTATCATCGGAACGTGTTACGCCGTCAAATTAACAAAGACAGTATGACTAAAATAAAGTACAACAATAGCATTCTTTATAGACTAACGCAATTGTCTTAACAGGTTACGACATGCATAAATAGTGGTGTAGTAAATTTTTAGTTACGAAACCCGACATTACTTATGAGACACCTTCAGTATTATAAGCTTTTGACGACCGGTTTAGCCTAGTGAGTGCACCTGCCTGTGAAGCTGACGGTCCTGGGTTCGAATCCCGGTCAGGGCAAATATTTGTGTGATGAGCATGAATATTTGTTTCTGAGTCTTGGATGTTTCCTATGTATTTAAGTATTTGTATCTATTAAATATATCGTCGTCTAGTACCCATAACACAAGCCTTCTTGAGCTTACTGTGGGGCTAGTTCGATTTGTGTAAGATTGTCCTCTAATATTTATTTATTTATTTATTTATTTTGACCTCTTCACATATATTAGGTACTGACTTCTAACGCTGAGTGTACAGTTGTAAGTAGGTATAAACCGCAACGTAACACAAGCTAGCTGTGTTCGCATTTGGAAGGCAAATTACCAACATTGGTGGCGCCTAATGCTGGAAAGATTATGTTCTTTATGTATTTTGTAGGCGAAAATGTTTCGCGTCGTGAGATCCGTTATTGCGTAGGAAATGTAACACGTATTTTACAGGCGAAGCGAACACTGAAATTGTTTGCAGGTCACAACATGTAGTTCTAAACGTATCTAAATATGAGTAATATATGACGATTTCACTGATAGCTGAGCATTATCGAATACTGCACGATATCCTGTAAGTATTAACAAAATTATTTCTCTAAACAATGAGATGATGTGAAAGGCAAATCTGATTGAAATAGTCTCACTAACAGTCAGATTATGGAACGCCTTCACCTCAGATTCGGTTGAAACCGCTCAACCAATCTCACTGGAGCGCAAACTCTAATACCCATTCATAAAACTTAACAAACCTCTGCTAACTAAAATGTTCTTTGTTCCATTCTCACAAACGTAAATGTCAAAGTGACAAATAAGGACAAACGAACTTTAGCGGGTAGTTAACTAATATACGTTTGATAGACGTTTATGAATAGGGGGATTAGAGTATTCCAGTGTTCCAAACCACACGCGTGATCGTGTCGGAGGTTTGTCTGGATTTTCCCCAGACACTCTCCAACCGCGCACTCCTATCGCTTTATTGGGCCCAACCTATAAAGCCACAGTGAGGTTCAAAAAAAGAACGCCTTCTTAGTTTAATTATATTATATCGTACTTATGGCATTCTCTACCAGTCAACCTTAAGGCGAAGCAGAAAAATTACTGGTGGTGCTAACAATCAAAAGAAACTCAAAATTAATTACATTTACTTTTACTTACTTATCTAAATTAAATTGTAAACTTGTTGCCTAAGTGGTGATAAATTATGCCGGAGGCTGAGACTCTTTTGGTCGGACCGGTGAGCCATAGTACTTAGTTAGTTAATTAATTTTGTATGTAAATAATTGTAATATATGCAAAATAAAAATTAAAGAATGTAATTTATTTATACAGACGACCGCTTTAGCCTAGTTGGTAGTGACCCTGCCTACGAAGCTGGAGGTCCCGGGTTCGAATCCCGTCAGGGCATTTATTTGTGTGATGAACACGAATATTTTTTCCTTGGATGTTTTCTATGTATTTAAGTATATATTTATCTATATAAGTATATATATCGTCGCCTAGTACCCATAGTACAAGCTTTGCTTAGTTTGGGACCAGGTTGATTTGTGTAAGATTGTCCACAAATATTTATTTATTTTATTTATTTATTTATACTGAAACAGAATTGGTTAAACTGAATTTAGCCAAAGGCAGTTTTTGGAATGGGAATTTCAGTATCGGCACTTCAATCCATATTTTCATTAATACCCTGAATATAAATTTAATTACACGGCGACTGGAGTAAAATTGTTTTTGACACATTGTAAACTCCCGCACGGACGTAAATTAAAACCTAGCAGTGGAGTATTTAAACCGTTTTTTTGATAAAATAATACGTTTCTTAATATCAAATCAAAATCAAAACATTTATTCTGCAAATAGGCCTCAAGGGCACTTTTACAAGTCAAAATCTATCTAAGTTCATCAAATAAAAATAATACAATAATCAAAGTATCATTAATTAAATGTAGTGTTACATGTCAAAAATAAGACTAAGAAACTAATAACAATCGAGATTTGTTAGAGATGTATAAGGTCTCTATCATCATTATTGGACATTGTCTGAAATAAATAAATTGAATTGAATTGAATTATCATACCTAATTAATTTGAGAGCTAGGCTCTTGTCGGTGGAGCAGTCTTCATGTAGGTATCTCTCTTGAGCTTTTCCTTTGAGAGCCTGATACGATACCGCGTATATTTTCCCTTAACTAGATCCATATATTATGTTATTCTTTGTCACTCTTTCTTCCGCCTTCCTTCTACTTTCCCTTTCACGATAATTTGATGTATTCGTGCCCGCAAAATATGTAAAACGTTTCCATAATAATAAATAATCTTTTAAATTACATCATTTTTCGAAACTTTCAAGCAGGGCTCGAAACTGATTTTTACTATTTTTGAAATATCTCCTAAAGCACTTTTCATATCTCCATTTTTATTTTGAAATTTGGTTTTGTTAGCCTTCATCACTACATAGTATAAAACAAAGTCGCTTTCTCTGTCCCTATATCCATATGTATGCTTAAATCTTTAAAACTACGCAACGGATTTTGATGAGAGTGATTGAAGAGGAAGGTTTATATGTATAGTAACATCCATTAAATAGTGCACCCGTGCGAAGCCGGGGCGGGTCGCTAGTACATGACATGATTTAAAATACGAAAAAATATCGTAAGACGCAACTAACCGAAATTATTAACCGGTTAATTGTTTGAAGACGAAACCGGTTTCCGAATCCTGCTTTCAAGTATGATATCTTTTTAAGACGTTAAGCATATTTATTTTGTCGTGCTTTGGAAGGCACGTCAAGCCGTTGATCCCGGCTGCTGTTTATGATAGCACTTTTTAATGGATGAGATGTAGATTAAAAGTGTCGTTTGTATTCACTATTGTTCTGAATAATGCATTACATTGTTTGCGCTATAAATTGAATTGGTACACGCCTCATTAAAATTTTTGAACCAGCTATGTTATCTACAAGTGGTGCTCACCACTTACCCCACTCTTGAAATTGACATACGTAATAACGATAGGTAATAAAAAAATCCATTTGTTTTTCTTATTTGAATGGGATATATATATACCTAACTAAAAAGATTGTTGTCGCGCTCGTGGCTCAGTGGCGCCCGCGTACCGCGTGCGGGATGCGAGGTGAAGCAACGTAGGCCGAGGTCAGTTCTTGGATGGGTGACCGTTTTGAGTGGTTATCAACTGAGCGCTCCTGTGCTTTGGAAGGCATGCTAAGCCGTTGATCCCGGCTGCTGTCTATGATAGCAGTCGTCAAGCCAAGTTAGAGGCCTTCGGGCGGCTCGAGAACTTGTAACAGTCAAGTTGCCCACTCACTTGACAAGCCTAATTCCAATAAGGTCTGGTTTCCCCTCGGGTTGGAAGGTCAGATGGCAGTCGCTTCCGTAAAAACTAGTGCCTACACTAACTCTTGGGATTAGGTAGCGGACCCCGGGCATCCTTTAGGATGCAACGTACCGGGATAACGCTAGGATGATGATGATGAGCATATTTATTTATTCTTTTTATACAAACGCCTTAAGGGAGGCGTAGAGCGACATCTACCAGAAGATTCATGCTTCATTAACGGCACTAACGTCTCAAATCATATTGAGAATCGTCAGTTACGATGCGCCAGCCCATACCCAAATTTAGAATGAAGGAAAAATTGAAAAATTTAGGCACCGAGCAGGATTCGTTAGCAGCGGTACTGCTTAACACGAAGGAACGGTTGATGAATTTGGAACTGGGTAGTGATTGCATCTATAGCTCAGTTGGCTAGAGCGACTGGCCGCGAGTGTCGGGAGGTCGCAGGTTCGAATCCTGCTCGGTGCCTTAATTTTTCAATTTTTCCTTCATTCTAAATATTTATTTATTTTCTGTTTTTGTCATAATTCATATAGTGGCATCTTATTACTGTTTATTCCGCATGCATATTCCTAATTGGTTTCTGCCGTCAACCCGTACATTGAACTGTCCTGACTCAGCGTCCAGCCCGTGCCAGAGAGACGTCACATCTCCAACCTACGATACGCTAGTATTAGAAAGACAATGTCGGCCCAAGGGATTTCAGATGTCTGTTGAAACAATGCCAGGCTCGCTAACAGCCTGATTCGATTCCCGGGAACGATAAGGTTTCGGCCGTAACGACGAGAGATGGCCGGTAATTTCCGGGAACTCGGACTGGACTAGCCGTTGAGATAGGAATATTGACTGGGACTTGTTCATATAATATTAAAGAGATAGATATACAATGGATCGCCCACATCCAAGCGTTACGTAAGGTTGGGTAAAAAGTACTCACTTCATATTTTTGTATTGTTTTTTAGAAAGAGGTTTAATTGCAGTATCAGTTCCGATAGTTTTGGTAATTAACGAACACAGCTAATATCCATAAATCGAGTAACTCAGTGGTCCTTAGATGTCTTATTTGTATGAAAAAATGGTTTTTACCACTGTTTTACCCACCTTTTACTGCAATATGTTAATATTTAAGTATTTTTACCTATAAATTCCTTTTATTAGTTTCAGATGCTATTTCGAAATCCTGTTTTTGTACACATAACATAATTGAAAGAAAAGAATTATAAACTATACTTATGTACTACTTTTTTTTTTGTACTACTTATATAATTATAAATTTTAAAAAAATTGTTTAGTATGCGTAACAGCTATAAGAAACTACTTACATGCCTTTTTTCTTCAGTTCAATAACCATATGCTTAAGTAAATTCTTTAATACTTATTAACTTTATTAGCTGTTAGTTGAGCATTCACATTAAAGAACGGGAATATACAAAATATTATTCTACATATAGGTCACTTTTACATATAAGTTATAAATAGCGGTGTGTCAGCGATAAAAGTGAAAAATATTGTCGCATACACTTTACCTACTCATAAATAGTATAAGCCATGGTTCATGTCGGCGAATTAAGATTTCGGTAATACAAATGTCTTGACAGGATTAATTCGATACATCTTTGCACCTGAATATACCTAAAGACAAAGATAAAACATACATATGATACACCTCAGATTCGGTTGAAACCGCTCAACCAATCTCACTGGAGCGCAATCTCTTAGAGTATTCCAGTGTTCCAAACCACACACGTGGTCGTATCGGAGTTTTTCCCCTGGATTTTCCCCAGGTACTCTCCAACCGCGCACTCCTATCGCTTTATTGGGCCCGGCCTATAAAGCCACAGTCAGGTTCAAAAAAGAATACATGTAGGACCGGAGAGTCCACATGGAAATAATAATCTTCTAATTGAAATATTTGGTTTATTTACACTTCAATATAATATGTTGCCTCGTTCAAGTCGTCTTACAAACTGAATCATACGTCATCTCATTCGCCATTTCAAACTATTTCAAACCACATTCGAACGTTCCTTATTCATCATCTAGCAGCCAGCACCTTGCACAGCCATCAAAAAGTACCAATCCCACATACATATGGCCTTTTAGCAGTAGGATTCTTAAGATCCATGCAATCAACAAGTGTTTGACAGGACGAAAAATATGTAAAGCAGAACCGAAAGCCGGCGAAAGTTTCTCCATTTTTCCGGCCGCTTTTATTTAGTTATTTATTTATTTGGAGAGACAAACAGAGATAGATGTACAAATTGAAGTAACTTATTTTAGGTTAATGTTATACATGCATCCAGCTCCTCAACAGCTCTCACCAAGTCATAAAATTTATATTATTTATGCAGGTAGTGCATAAATAATATAAATTTTATGACTTGGTGGCGACCTAATGACCCGACTGCGCAGAGACAATTTTGTGTCTGTGACAAAGAGTACAAAGAGTACAAGTGCCGTACGATTGTACAGGACTTGTACCCCTTTTCACTAGAGCCAGATATTTCACTTTTCGACTGTTTCAGCTCTGGGTTTCAGAAAATTGCATAGAGAACTGGAGGAATTATTAAAAATTAATAGTGAACCGCCAATATCAGTTGATATTTTTATTGCTTTAAGAACATTGAAAACCTTTAAAAACTATTCGGCGCAGTTTGAATATGTACGAATCCCATTGGACATTACTATGCATGTCTAGATGTCTAACGATTTAAGTATTGATGCAAGACAGTCTTTGGCACATGAAAAAAAGAGATGCACTCTTTGAAAATGGCTTAAATTTGCTTAAATTAATCAACCACTTGTAATAGATAACTTTGCAAGTTTATCTTCACCGTATGACATTAATTTTGTTATAATTGTAAACTCGAAATTATTATTCTTTCTTGAACTGTAAATTATTTGACATGAAAAATGTACTATTATAGTCAGATTTTCTTAAATTGTAAATTAATATTTTGACATGTAAAAGCCTTGTGGCTTATTTGCAGAATAAATGTTTGATTTTAGTTTTGAACTCGTCGAAATTTCATCCTAACCAAACCTAAAACTAACAATTACATATAGGTACTATTTTCGAAATATTATTATAACAGTTTATCTTGCGTAATTAAAGTATTAATTCAATTTTAGTGTCAAAGTAGAGCTGAATAATAAAACTATCGTATTTTTATTGGTTAAATGGTCTTCTATTAACGGTTTGTAAAATATAGAACTCGTACCTACATCAAATATGTTACGAAGTCTCAAATACAAAAAGAAATAGGCAGGTGTTGCCTTACGTGCATACCTCAAATATTTAACAGATATTCGTATACTATTAGCACCTGAGCTCAAAGCGACACGTAACAACGACACCGAAACATTCTCTCGAAATATTGGCGCGTGCCTTTTGCGAGTTCTTCGATATTGCGTGTTGAGTAGAAACGGCAAGCGAACACTTCAGCGCGATCTCACTGCGAAGGAACTTGACACTCGCACATTCCCACTCGATTCCTGGTCGAAAGAAAGGGATAAAAGAGAAGGAACGTGTATTAGTCGATAAATGGGAATAGGTTGGCAGGTTAGTAGGCGATAAAGGCGCTGAAAGAATTCTATTCGACGAATACCGGAATTCCGAAGGAAGGTTTAGCCCATTGTGTTCGCCAGACGATGCATATATTTTGCCTATTTCACTGCGTCGTGAGGTGTCGTATACACGTGATAGTTAAGCTGCTTATTCCGGGCGCGAGGCTTTTGCTGTATTTTATATGTGTAGCATCAGAGTTGATGTAATTTTGGCAGTTTCCGTGTCATCATCATATATTTAAGAGCCTAGCCTAGCTCTTGTCGGTGGAGTAATCGCCATTCTGTTCGGTTCTCCGCCAATGCTTTGAGCTCCTGATACGACATTACATTGACTTTCTCTTGCGGCCTATTTTTACAAGTCGTTGCAAAGTAAAGTTCATTTATTTCATATGAATAGTGAAAACTTTACCATGTCTTGGGTTAGAATAGCAACTACCTTTCTTTTTGTCTGTATCGTAAGAGGCAGCTATGGGGTTGTAATGTTGTCGACGCTAATTACATTTTCTCCGTCTTCATATGCATAATACATGCGTGAATTATATGCATAATACATGCGTGAATTACTTATATGCATAATACATGCGTGAATTTATTTGAAAATTAGATACAAATCGTACAAGAGTAGACAATTTTACAGAATATGAGCCTCATATATTAACAGCAGCCAGTATAGCTTACCGGCATCGCAAAGACACAGACATTGTCAATGAAGATTGGACAGCATCCAAGAAAAAAAGAAAAAAAGGAAAAAAAAATAACCTCGAAGATTAAGACGGGAGCTTCGCTCCCGCTTAGTCTTATATATCGAAATTATGGAAAATGTCACGTCGACTTTCCGTATCATTGAAATTAAGAAAATGTTGCTAACGTATAAGTTGTCAAATGTAAAAATTGGGAACTGTAAAGCGGGCTTTTGAATTGCGGACAAATGACATTGTGGTAAAATGAATCCGTGGTATTTCAAACAGTTGCGAAACAAAGTATTTGGATTGTAAAGATTCGGTGAACCGTTTTCGGACAAGTGTAAATTTGGTAAATAGATTTTCGAAACATCGATAGGTTACCCCATTAAACAACGAACTTCAAAGAAAAACGAAAAGAACGTACGCAATAAAATAAATAAATAAATATTAGAGGACAATCTTACACAAATCGAACTAGCCCCACAGTAAGCTCAAGAAGGCTTGTGTTATGAGTACTAGACGACGATATATTTAATAGATATAAATACTTAAATACATAGAAAACATCCAAGACTCAGAAACAAATATTCATGCTCATCACACAAATATTTGCCCTGACCGGGATTCGAACCCAGGACCGTCAGCTTCACAGGCAGGTGCACTACCCACTAGGCTAAACCGGTCGTCATTAAGTCCAATAAGCCCTCAGAAATCACTTAACAATGCGGCATATTGACAAAATGTTATTGCCACAAGACGTGCGGGCGTACACGCGCTATTACCGAATAAAATTTCATAGAAAGCTTGGCAAACAAAGCCTGATGGCCCGGCCCATTAGGGCCCATGCATAAATTGTTAGTTTAGTGACATCAGCCAGGCCACCCTCACATTCTGCTATATTGACAGCTTTCGTTATTTTGATGGGAGGTAAATGTTATTTTAAGTAAAGTTACGTGCTCTATTTCAATTTTGCATAATTCCGGTGGTACCTGGGCCATTCTACTTTTTCATGTACATAATTTTAAGACACTATTTTTTTAATGCAGATTTTGGAATACTGGGCCCTCGCTTCATATTTTTGTATAGTTATTTAGAAAGAGGTTTAATTGCAGTATCACTTCCGATAGTTTT
Organism: Epiblema foenella; assembly: GCA_963556455.1. Taxonomy (NCBI): domain Eukaryota; kingdom Metazoa; phylum Arthropoda; class Insecta; order Lepidoptera; family Tortricidae; genus Epiblema; species Epiblema foenella. The sequence goes on along the minus strand of OY747108.1, from coordinate 767,544 downwards.
GGTAATTAACGAACCACAGCTAATATCCATAAATCGAGTAACTCAGTGGTCCTGAGATGTCTCACCATTTGTATGAAAAAATGGTTTTTACCACTGTGTTACCCACCTTCTACAACAATATGTTAATAATTAAGTATTTTTACCTATAAATTCCTGTTGTTAGGTTCAGGTACTATTTTGAAATCCTATTTTTGTACACTAATTTAATACATATCATAGATTTTTTTTGTAATAGAAAACTGGTCACGGAAAAGTAGAATGACCCACCAATTTAAAATCGTTTTATTTATACAGGGCGTCCCACGGCTATGCCACATGGAGGGAAGGTACCATGAATATTGTAGGTGGAACATTTTACTTAAAGAAGACATTATTTGAATTTAGAAAACAATTTAAACTGCATTCACAGATATTTAAATATTTTTATGGTTGAACCGGGAATCGAACCCTTTACACGTGATCAATTGATTAATTTTGTATTAAAAATGTTAAAATTCATGGTCTTCCTTTTATTTCCGATACTATGTTATTTAGCAAAAAATAATCCATATGATGAAGCCTTTCGATTGGTATGATAAAGCTACAGGGTAATTATTTTTCTTGTGTAACGGGTTCGATTCCCGGTTCACGGTTTAATTATTATTTAAATATCTGTGAATGCAGTTTAAATTGTTTTTTAAATTCAAATAATGTCTTCTTTCAGTAAAATGTTCCATCTACAATATTCAAGGTACTTTCCCTCCATGTGGCATAGCCGTGGGACGCCCTGTATACAGTGGAATCCGGATAAAGCGACAGTCAAGGAACCGGTGATATTACGTCGCACTAACAGAACGTCGCACAAAACGGACTGATTTACTTTGAAAATGTTCGGTATGAAATCTAATGTGTGGTGATTTCGAAGTCGTTAAAAGCGGTCAAATGTTATATGCGGAGTCGTTATAAGCGGATTCTACTGTATATCATCATCATCGTCCTAGCTTTATTCCAGTACAGTTGCATCCTGAAGGATGCCCGGGGTCCGCTACCTAATCCCAAGAATTGGCGTAGGAACTAGCTTTTACGAAAGCGACTGCTATCTAACCTTCCAACCCGAGGGGAAATCAGACATTTTTGAGTGGGCAACTTGACTGTTAGAAGTACTCAAGCCACCCGAAGGCCTTTATCATAGACAGCAGCCGGGATCAACGGCTTAGCGTGCAAAGCACAGGAGCGCTCAGTTGATAACCACTCAAAACGGTCACCCATCCAAGAGCTGACCTCGGCCTACGTTGCTTAACCTCGCATCCCGCACGCGGTACGCGGGCGCCACTGAGCCACGAGCGCGACAACAACCTTTTTAGTTATATATATATCCCTTTCAAATAAGAAAACAAATGGATTTTTTTTTATTACCTATCGTTATTATGTACGACCGCTTTAGCCTAGTTGGTAGTGACCCTGCCTTCGAAGCTGGAGGTCCCGGGTTCGAATCCCGGTCAGGGCATTTATTTGTGTGATGAACACGAATATTTGTTCCCGAGTCTTGGATGTTTCCTATGTATTTAAATATCTATTTATCTATATAAGTATGTATATCGTCACTTGGTACCCAGAGTACAAGCTTTACTTAGTTTGGGACTAGGTTGATTTGTGTAAGATTGGCCAAAAATAAATAAAATAAATAAAATAAATAAATATTTTTAGACAATCTTACACAAATCAAATATTTATTTATTATTATTATTATTTATGTATGCCAATTTCAAGAGTGGGGTAAGTGGTGAGGACCACTTATAGATAACATAGCTGGTTCAAAAAATTTAATGAGGCGTGTACCAATTCAATTTGTAGCGAGACAAACAATGTAATGCATTATTCAGAACAATAGTGAATACAAACGACACTTTTAATCTACATCTCATCCATTAAAAAGTAAAGCCTGTTCACACGGTGCCACACACGGCGATTTGTTTGAGATTTTCTATTATTAAAGTGATGACATACGTAAGTAATTTTTTGGCCGAATAAGGCAAGCCTTAACCGACATAAAGTCTAACGGATCTTTATAAAACCAAGGTTTTATAAAGATCCGTTAGACTTTATGTCGGTTAGTTAGGTCAAAAAATGTACTGAGTTACTGAAATTTGATCTGACATTTAGTCTAACGGATCTTTATAAAACCCGTCCTTAATCATTATCAAAAGGCCTATACATTTTCATTCATTACCGAAGAAAATGTGATAAATAACCTGCGATTTCTGATATTTTTTTAGGATATAATAATTTCTTCTTATAATAATTATAATATGACACTGACGTGATTCTATAAAGTATTCTAGTTTTGCACTTAAACGTTTGTAAGTCTTAAGGCCGTGGAATGAGAAATATCGCGCTATTTGAAACGCTGTTCTGCAGAATAGCGTAAAGAATAAAGATTGATTATCAGATATATAATTCTTACCGAAACATGATTGCTTAAAATTTTCTCGATAGAAAAAACCCAAGTTGAGTCTTTATTTCCCTTTTTTACTCAGCCTGCTAAAACAACGCATTAGTAAATGACAAAATTAAGTTAAAGTTATGGTATTTCACCTCATCTAAAATCTCTCAAGAGGAAATTTAATAAAACTGCACACAGTCAAATATTTATCGAGATTTGTCTATAAATGCCATTCCCGAAGAATGTTGCATCCCGTTTTGTCGTGAAAAGACATAAGCGTGTCTCTTTCACGGGGGGTGTGGCTGACCGAATCGAGGTATCCCTTTAAGTACTACACCAGAAATACCAAATTTAATTAGAGTACAAAATATAGCCTTTATTTATTTATTTTTATTTGGGGCATCAACAGCAATACAATACAAAAATACCATACTTAAAGAACTAAAACAAAAGCCAATGACAGATGTCCACAGAAATACTATTGACAAAACCAACTTAGTGGTAACAAAAAAATAAAATAAAATAAAATAATGAAACATTACGTATTGCACAAAAAGTGAAAAAAAGCAATGGTGTTTAAAAGCAATGATTTAATTATTAATATAATAATTTTTAATTTATTATTTGCCTACTATATTACGTAATGAAACAAAGTTTACGGTCTATTTTGTTCACGTTTTATTGCTCAGAAATGTAATACAGCTCAATAAAACCGCCACAGCGAGCCCGCAGGTGCTTACATTTTTTATCGCTCGTTTGCTCGTCTGTGCGACCTTTTGCCAGACGCACTACCGATGGCCATTCATTCTTCATAAATCTCTGGCTGTACATGTTTATAATGTTTTCGAGTTGTCTGACTAAAGCTACAGAATCATGGTAAATTAAAGTTCGTGATGTCTGCCTACAAAATCAGAATAGGGATGTTAAATAAATAAATAAAATAAATAAATAAATAAATATTAGAGGACAATCTTACACAAATCGAACTAGCCCCACAGTAAACTCAAGAAGGCTTGTGTTATGGGTACTAGACGACGATATATTTAATAGATATAAATACTTAAATACATAGGAAACGTCCAAGACTCAGAAACAAATATTCATGCTCATCACACAAATGTTTGCCCTGACCGGGATTCGAACCCAGGACCGTCAGCTTCACAGGCAGGTGCACTACCCACTAGGCTAAACCGGTCGTCAAAATGTTAACATCAAATAACGACCGGTTTAGCCTAGTGGCTAGTGCACCTGCCTGTGAAGCTGACGGTCCTGGGTTCGAATTCCGGTCAGGGCAAATATTTGTGTGATGAGCATGAATATATGTTTCTGAGTCTTGGATGTTTTCTATGTATTTAAGTATTTATATCTATTAAATATATCGTCGTCTAGTACCCATAACACAAGCCTTCTTGAGCTTACTGTGGGTGTGTGTGTGTGTGTTCGATTTGTGTAAGATTGTCCTCTAATATTTATTTATTTAATAAGAAAATCAATAACTTCAGGTCGGCAACGCGTATGTGACTCCTTTGGAGTTGCGGGCATCTATAGGCTGCGGTGGCCGCTTACCATCAGGTGAACCGTACGCTTGTTTGCCACCGGCGTTGTATAAAAAAAAATATTTTCGAAAAAGGATCATATTCTCAATCAAATGGCGAAAAAAGTGACTCAAAAGATTAAATAATTACATAATTATAAGTCTTCAAAGATTTAAGTGGGGTGTATTGAACGATCGTTATTTAGGGTGGGTTGCACCAAACTATCTGTAATCGTAAGCGGTGTTCGTTAAAATCTGATTGTATGGAAAGTTTGACAAGTTTCTATGGGATGACAGCTGCCGGCGCCATATTTGACGATGACCGGCCTGTGATCGTATGTTGGTGGAACCGCCCCTTACTATGGAGCTTTAGGTTAGTGACGTCACTGATATGTGGCGCTTTCTCTCTCTAATTTTAAACGTTCTAACGGTTGTAACTTCGTTATTTTTTGAGATATTTTAATGGGATTTTCAACATTTGGCAAAGTTTTATGTCTTCTTTCTTTCGGATAATAATTTGGATACCAATAAATCAATTTTTTTCATTTCATTCGACAATCAACATCCGTATCATTAACAGGCGCCTTCCGTGATGTATAATAATATCTCCTTTACCTAATATAACGCCTCCACATATTTACAGCTAAGAATATCCGACATACAAATTAATTGACTCGCTTTTAGCAAAACATGAAAAAGTTACGTGTATAATGGGGTCTTAAAATAGACATTCTAATATTTGACACCTGACTACAGTATTTTACTTTTGGCAAAAGGCTTAATGTTACTTTTTTATTTTTACTTTTGCTTGTTATTCCATCAGTTTGTTGTCTTGCTAATTGTGATATTGTTTTTTTTTTCTTTTGCTTAGGTTTCATTCTTTTATCCCTTTTTATTCAAAAAATATGTTTATATCAATTTAATGTAATTCGTATTTAAATTTGTTATTTCATTTAGATTATTTACTATAACGTTTATATGTTTACTACATTTTACTTACAGAGCAAAGATTATGTGAACATAATTTCCAGTGGAAACTGTTTTTGGCTATTGTCATTGTTCAGATTTTTATCATGTTCTGTATTATTATTTGCTGTATGTTTCCCTTTAAATAAATAAAAAAAAAAATCTGACGAACGCTGGTGGGCCATAATTGTGTGTTGAGATTGAGATGTTCATAATTTGCCTCCATACTGGCATATTTAGTCTTATTTTACCTGCTCTAATTAGGTCTTGAATTTATGAATTAATAAGATTTACAAAATAATCCGGTTATTTACGACCCAAGAGTAACTTTATTTAGAATCTAGATCCATATCGTTAACTTTACAACTTTTCCAATTAATTTAAACTTACTCTACAGTCTACGTCCAATCCTAATCTTGCCATAGAATCTCACAACTCTCAGAACTGTCTCATAAATACTTGCTTTGCGACATGTACTTCAAAACTATCCACCAATTTATTTCTAATCCCAACCATCATTAACATCTTTAAGTACTTTCTATATCTAACGTGACGAAATACCAACCCGATTAATTCCCAATGCTTAACACAACTTTCCAAGCGAACCAGCAAAGTCAGAGCTCCGTTTACAAGTAGTTGTATAGACTATTGCGGACCAATTACACTAATAGGGAAAGGTAAGTCGAACCGAAAGTAAATCGGTAGAGACGTTATGAATAAGCAATAATCCCAAGTACCGTTGTACGTGGTTGATCCAAATATCGAAATGCGTATCAAGTTGACGTCCGATTTATCGGAGCTTTATCTCGGTGGCACCCGTCAGCCGCGCCGTTGACTGATCCGGGCGCGACTTACGAACACGATTGATACCGATCTAGTTTACAATGATACGTAACATAACATATACGTGTTTGAAGTATTAATGTTCACGCGTCGAAACATTAACTTATTTAAACGTGCGAATATGCCTGGTAGAATCACCCGTCAGACGGGCCGACTACTGCCTGTGCCGCGGCGACTCGCGCTGCTCGACAAGAGCCCACGCGTAATAGGCCCGTCGATGTACGAGCGCCTACCCGCCACACTTAAAAACGAATCCTCCAACGACATAATTATTTGAACGCCGGCTAAAAGAACTTTTAATACTCAAATCACTGTATTACATAAAGGAATACAATGAACAGCCAATATAAAATTGCTGATTATTGTTAAATTGTATTTCTGTTATTTATTTCGTTTAATTCCTGACATTACCATATTATTTATTATTCTGATATTGTATTGATATATGACCATATTTGGAATCGAACGCTTATATTGTTTTTATTTCTATTATTTTAAATTTGATTAATGACATTGCCTAGGATATTCTAGCCGTAAATTTCTATTATTTTTTACCTTTGACATTATTTGATTTCAATTATTTTTCTTTCATTATTCTCTTTATTTATCTTTTCGCTTAAGTTAGGTTTTTACAATATCTTTATAAAAAGTAAAATATAAAACAATATTTACAAAACATAAAATCATTATAAAAACCTAACCTAGGGTGCCGCCGGCAGCGAGGCGGGGCCTAAGCTACCGGTGGTTAGGGCGACAGAGAGAGGAACCTCCTGACTATTCGCGCCGTGTCCAGGAGTACCGCCTTCTGTATCTGACCCTTGACCCAGCCATCTAGCGAGAGTCTCTTGAGGTGTTGGTCGAGACTCTTCGCTATTAGACCGTTCGCAGAGACATTTCTTTCATTATTATTATTATACCTATTGACGATCCTTTTGTGAATTTATCTTGTTTTAAAAATGTAAACCATGATGTAATTTTATAAAGGAAATAAATATATCTATCTATCTATCTATCTAATACTTTACGCACCAACATGAATAGATATTTCTTAAAATCATAAAGTTTTGCAGATACTTTTTTTAAATGAACGCTTCACTTCTGTTAGAGTTCAGTTCAGTTCATTTATTCAATAAACAATATACATTGCATTTGAAATATTTGCACATAAAAACACATTAAAAATAAATAAAATATACTAAGGCTCGTGCTATGTCGGTTTGTTATGTCAAGAAATGTACTGAGTTACTGAAATTTGATTTGACATTTGGTCTAACGGATCTTTATAAAACCCGGCCTAAAAAGAAAAAGTAATTTTAAATGTCAGTTATTATATTCTATAATTAATTTTCCTAATGTCAAAGTAATATACATACATATATCAATTATCGCACTTTTTTACAATAATATCACATTTTTTATAATACTGTCCAATTACCTCCTAAATATTCCTCAACTGTATATGTTCAATGTGTGAGAAGTTCTGTATTTACACCTATATGGTAACGTCATATCAGCAGAAATATACTGGTGGGGAGTTAAGTTTAATATAGGTTTTAATAATTTATTCCACTGTAGTAGTTTTTTAATGCTGGCTAGAAATTGCACAATACAGTGAGAAATGGAAAAAGAGGGGGGAGGCCGTTGCCCAGCAATGAGATTTTTTTTTTGAACCGGACTGTAGCTTTTAGGCCGGGCCCAATAAAGCGATATGAGTGCGCGGTTGGAGAGTATTCTGAGGAAAACAATACTCGCACGTGACTCCTATGGAGTTGCGGGCGTCTATAGGCTGCGGTGGCCGCTTACCATCAGGTGGACCGTACGCTTGTTTGCCACCGGCTTTGTATAAAAAAAAAAATACTCTAGTAGTAGTATATTCATCCTTATTGAAACATGAGAATTCTATTCGTAATTTTAAATTTACATTTGGACTATTAACATTTTTGCGAATATTTGAAGTTCCATATCTTTTTATGATTTGGATCAATTTGTCTAATTTACTATTTATTGTGATTTGATGGTTTTCGATCTATATAACCACACTTTGACATAAATTTTAACATGTGTCAAATATCCAATTGCAATAAGAGAGAAGCGAGGTAGGGCACAGCAAGATGTCATCTTGCTCGAATTTGGAGCAACCCAACTGGGGAAGTACCTCCGCCTTGCAGAAGACCACAGCCATAATAACATTATCTACTATACAAGTATGTAGTGTTGTGTTCCTGGAGGTGAGTAAGGTTGCCAGAGCTCCCGAGGATGCACTGTGTTGAGAGCGAAGGACCTAAACTTGTTCCTTCTGTTGTCAATAATCCTCAAATTTTATAAAGGGTCGGCAACACGTACGTGACTTCTTTGGAGTTACGGGCGTCTATAGGCTGCGGTGGCCGTGTACCATCAGGTGGACCGTAAGCTTGATTGCCACCGGCGTTGCATAAAAAAATATATAAATATGAAAGGTGAACATATACTGTATATTTTTCAAATTGTGAAACTTCTCAACCCGCATCATATCCTCATATATTATACAATCATAATAACCCATGATCTTGTACTACTTATAATATAAATCGAGATCATTTGCATTTCTCCACCGAGACATCGAAACCTGGACCTTCATTAGCATTATCAATTATTGAAATGGAGTCATATCTTTACTATGGCACTAAATATTCTCTATTTGCATCTGAAACATCTCACCTATTACAATTACTGCAAACTGAGTCTTAAAGTGGTATTAATAGAGTACATTTTAGAGCAGCGCGGGTTGAACCACTATTTTACGATCCCGGCGTGCGCCCACGCAGCCGTTCGAACCCACAAGAACTTAATTAGTCGCTTTTCACCGACTCCGTGGATTATTTATCATCTGACACACAATTCAACTGATTGTATGCTGAGACGTACAAAATAAGACGAATGCACACATTTAAATGAGCTGGAATTAATTACGGGTTTGATTTCAGAATAAATTCACGCTCTTTGGTAATAAATAAACTTTTACACGCTTTATGGTAATGAAGCTTTAATATGATGACATAACGTTAATAAAAATTTAAATCTATAAATTATCGTTTTTTTTTATATCTAAACAAACTATAGTCTACTAGCGACCCGCCCCGGCTTCGCACGGGTGCACTACTTAATGGATGTTATTATACATATAAACCTTCCTCTTCAATCACTCTATCTATTAAAAAAAAATCATCAAAATCCGTTGCGTAGTTTTAAAGATTTAAGCATACATAGGGATATAGGGATTAGGGACGGAGAAAGCGACTTTGTTTTATACGTAGTTTTATGGTAATGAAGCATTAATATGATGACATAACGTTAATAAGAATTTAAATCTATAATTGACATTTTTTTTTAATCTAAACAAACTATAGTCTATAGGCGATGGTAACCACTTACCATCAGGTGGGCTGTCACTGTCAGCTTGTTTGCCAAAACGTGGTATAAAAAAAAAACTAAGTAAGGAATCTATTTACAAATAAATCAAAGAACAAAAGATTAAATAAATTACACAGATGAAACATAATACAGGATTGCAATAAAATAAAAAACCGGCCAAGTGCGTATCGGACCACGCACAATGAAGGGTTCCGTACCAACACCTACAAGTCCACATTTAAAATCACTATCCAATACATTGAATCTAAAAAAGTCCTATCTTCATAGGGAACTCACGGCACTTACCTTTTATTTGGGCAAGACAGTTTTTAAGCGAAAACTCAAAAACCGTAAAACCTATAATTGTTCAAACTAAAAATCTTTGAAAGTATTTTTCAGGGGGGGAACACTTTCCATGACTTTGACAGCTAATATCTCACCAACGGTTGACTTAAATGGACAAGTTTTTTAGAAACCTCCATATCATCTTTAGAGGCCTATCCATCGATACCCCACACGACTATTATGCGTTGAAATTTTTTTTTTCATCCACCCCCCTAATTTAATATATTTTTTTGTAATTTCACATCACTTTTATGTAGCGGTTCATAGAATACACCTTCCTACCAAATTGCATAATTGTAGTGCTTCTAGTCTCCGAGTAAATCGGCTGTGACATACGGAAGGACGGACGGACAGACATGACGAATCTATAAGGGTTCCGTTTTTGCCATTTTGGGTACGGAATCCTAATTAACAAATAAAACAACCTAAATTATTGACAAATATAAATTAACAAAATAAAAAATGACAATTATAAAAAGAATACTCCCTCCAACAGCTCCGCCTGCGGCATGGTTCCCATTATGCTGGCGGCATTACCTCTCTGTATTAATTATTATAATTTCACTCACAATTAATTTTATTGGAGACAATCAAATGCAGAGTCCATAAATTTGTCGGTGCGTTAAAGTATAAGGGGACAGATATAAAGATGGCGTCACTCTGCTTCCAAATTAAGCTTAAAAGCCCAAAGGTAATTAAATTAGATATATATTTTCATTCCAGTATAAATTCCCTTGAAAATTGAAAAATCCGAAATGCTGTTTTTAGGCATTGCTAGAATAACTATTGATACCACTGATTTATATAGTATTTAGCTTTTGCTCGCGACTTCATCCGTGTGAACTCTATCGAATTTTATTGTTATTCTTTTATGCTACGTGCTTACCTAGTTACACACTTCCATACAAACTTCCATCCCCTGAGGAAATGATTTCCGGGATAAAAAGTATCCTGTCCTTCCCCGGACCTCATAATATCTCCATACCAAATTTCATCTCAATCGGTTCAGCGGTTTAAGCATGGAGAGGTAACAAACAGACAGACTTACACACTTTCGCATTTATAATATTAAGTATAGATTTACATTCATATTAACTAATAGTAATTTTCGGTACGTATTAATATTCATTTATTTTCATAATAATTCATATTACATGTCAATAGTTACGTCAAATGAACAATGATAATATTAATAATCAATATGTATAATAAATCTCAATTCTAATTCAGAATAGTAATTTAAAAATAAAATAATTATAATCAGTCACAATAAAATAAAAATAAAAAATATGTCAAAATACTTTAAGTACTTGACTCGTGCATAATAAATTCATTAAAGTTATAAAAAGTGTGCTAATATATATAGTGCTTATAAATAGTCTATCTCTTGTTTCGGTCACTACGCTATAAAACCTACCTACACCTATATATTTTTAGAGCTGCACCCGTACCACACCTTTAAACAAACCAGTCTACTTAGAATCTTATTTATTCGATTTTCATTCATAAAAACCAGACCACTAAATCTCCAAACAACACATCGTGTGAAGAATCACATGTTATAAATCCTGGTTCCATACAATGTGCTGCGCAGAATCGCTGGACAATCTGTAAATACCTAAGGTACAAGCCTTGAATTTATATGGCACTCACTTGATCATAGATTGAAATAAATCAAGGATCAAAAACTCCTACGTATTTGGAGTCAAACTAAAAAACTACACGACTTTGGAACTTATTATCTGGACACACGGTCCTAAAGATGTTTGTGCAAGTTATATTTTTCCTTAAACACATTACTCCTTCCCAAGTTTGTGGATCCGCAATCTAAACGAGCACCCACAGATCTGCACAACCGGGCGATCCCAATCTTTATTACTAATGAAGGTTATTTAGAAACCCCGCATTAAGTTGTTATGAAGCCCTGATAACTGATATTAACTTGCAACGTTCTACGTTAAACCTGTAGAATCTTGCAGTTGAAAACGGGTTATAATAATGACTTCATCTCAGTAAGTATAACTGTTGCACTAATCGACAGTTTAATAATCGGCCGTTGACGTTTGAACTCTAACGTGAGTTTAACCGGATACATTTACTTAATATTATCTATTTGTCGATTTCTCAACGTTATCATTTATTATGAATGTTATCGATGATACATTTGTTTATTTATTTATTATCTAGGATCACCAACAGTGGCAACAACAGTCATTAGCACTATACACAGAAAAGTAGGGAGAGCGGGGTTCAACGTGCCGCGGGTAGGTTGTGCCGATGCGAATATCTCAAAGAGGAAAAGAGGTAGACATATTCCGTTGTTGCGTCGAAAACTGCTTTACCCACGCGCACATTCGGCGGCCATTTTAGTTGCGTCAGCGCCGCGGTCTGAGTAGCTCGCCGCCACGTGCCTTCCCGGTGCCACGTAAGTAAATATTTTTTCGTTTATGTTTTTTGGTCTGCTTCTGTCATTTTGCAACCTATTGTTTTAAGTGTGTGGATAAACTGTTGACAGTTTACTAAAGAATCGTGAGGATAATGTGTATTAACGCTGTGTTCGACTTATTTTTTCGTATCGGTTTGTTGGTTGTTGTGTTGCTAAGGGGGTTAAAAGTGCCGATGGTTGGAGGTACATTGTGCCGCGGCACAACGAACCCCGTTTACGGCACAACTAACCCCACATGAATCTAATTATTATTTGTATTGTTTTTAGGATGAGAGTTTACAAAAGGAAGACAAATAGAGGTACCACTTCTCAAGAATTACTCCAAAAAGCCGCTGAAGCTGTTATAAATGACGGGCGAAAATTAAAAACTGTAGCTCGTGAACTGGAAATATGTCATGCTACATTACAAAGATATGTCAAGAAACTTCAGCTCGGACAAACTCCTACAGTTGGATATATCCGTAAGTTGGTGTTCAGTGCTGAAGAAGAGGCGATCTTAGCTTCGTATATATTAAGATGCTCCAGAATTTACTTCGGTCTTTTACCTGAACAGGTGAAAAAGCTTGCTTATGAATGCGCTATAAAATTCAATAAACAAAATATTCCCCCGTCGTGGCATATAAACCGCATGGCTGGTAAAGACTGGTTTACAAACTTCATGCAGAGAAATCCGACTCTTTCCATAAGGACTCCAGAAGCTACAAGCGCAGGACGGGCGTCGTTGTTTAATAAGCACAATGTGAGCAATTTTTTCGACAAACTTGGCAGCGTACTGGACAAGTACCAGTTCACCCCTTCACGAATATGGAATTTAGACGAAACGGGTGTTACAACAGTCTTGAAGCCGAAAAAAATTATTGCTCAAAAGGGTGAGAAGCAAGTGGGTGCCATCGTATCTGCAGAGCGTGGTACATTAGTGACGGTGGAATTGGCGGTGAGTGCAATAGGAAACAGCATACCACCCATGTTTATTTTTCCGCGCCTGAAATTCAAAAGCCTCTTTATCCGTGACGGCCCAATGGAGTGTATTGGAGCTGGTAATAGCTCCGGATGGATGACAAGCAAAGAATTTCTAGTATATTTAGATCACTTCATAAAATACACGAAACCTACCGCTTCAGAACCAGTGCTGTTGCTTCTAGACAACCATGCATCCCATATCGACATCGAAGTGATTGAGAAAGCGAAGAAGAAATCAGTGATAATGTTATCTTTTCCGCCGCATTGCACTCATCGCCTTCAACCACTCGATGTGGGCATCAATGGCCCATTCAAAGCATATTGTGCCAAAGCACAAGAAAACTGGCTTCGTAATAACCCCGGCAAAGTGATGTCTATCTACGAGATTCCAGGCATGGTAAGATATGCTTGGCCTTTGGCATCGACACCTACAAATATCACAAACGCTTTTAAGAAAACTGGCGTTTGGCCATATGATCCAAACATTTTTACGGATAATGATTTTGCACCGTCTTTTGTTACCGATCGTCCAGAGCCAGAAAATGAATCCATAGATCTCGCGAATCAGCCTGGACCATCAGGACTGCAACAAGCGACTAACGAATCTACAGCGCCTAGCCCAGATGTTCTTCAAGAATCTTCGGAGCAAAATTCTCAAACTGGTGTTTGCAATATCAGTCATATAAGCTCCACAGAACAGACCGAGACGGAACCAAGCCCATCCTTTGCAGCTCACGATGACGAACCACAACCGGGAACATCTAAAGATGACCCTTTCTTACCAGAAAGTATTAGACCACTACCCAAAGCTCCACCTCGAATGGAAACAGGGCGTAAACGAAGAATCAGAAAGAGTGCCGTTCTCACCGACACCCCAGAAAAGAATGCGATAGCTGAAGAACAAGCAAATAAGAAAAAGAAAGTGGAAACAGTTACAAGCAACAAAGGGAAAGGAAAGGGAAAAAGTACCAAAAAGAAAACAAAAACTAACGCAAAAAAAACAGGAAACAAATCAGTAAAAAGAAAAGTATTGCAAGAAACTGACGAAGAAGATGACGATGAATGCTATTGCCTTATTTGTTGTGACTCCTATTCTAACTCGCGACCAGGAGAGCAGTGGATACAATGCACTATATGCAAAAACTGGGCACATTCAAAATGCACCACTGATGAAAATTGCACGATATATACTTGCCCAAATTGCTTTTCTGATGTTTCTGACTCAAACTAATATTAAAAATATTATAACTTTGTAATATCTAATAAGATACTACCTCATGTTTATCTTATAGACTGATTTATGACTGATTAACGTTATGTAGATTTTTTAAATAAGGTAACATGTGATATCCTGTTGTGATATATAAATTACTACATCAGCAAATGTGTGTTACAAGAAGAAACTTATGTTTATTTTGTTAATTTAGAAAAATAATGGCTAAATATTAAGTTTTATGTTTATTTTTTGAAGTTTTGTTTCAAATAGACAAGTTGCTCTGTTGATCTCATTAAAAAAGTACAATGTTTTTACATATAAACATTTATATAAGTTACAAGTTCTTAAATTTTTGATAAATATACGCTATTATTAAATTACACATTTTATTGCTGTTTTAAAACCCAAAAAGTCTACTTTAACATATTATAAATATAAGCGGCATAACTTATATCATCGACACAACTCGCCCCTTGATGGGGTAAGTTGTGCTCCTCTGACTTTCTTTATAACATTGCTTATAATTTAATTAACTGTGCATATGATTAAAGACAGCCTATTGTTTCAAAAACTACATAAAATTTCACATAACATACTTCAAAAAAAAATTTTTTACTAAGATAATGCGGAAAATATCTTGCGTTTTAGTGAAATCGGCACGTTGAACCCCGCCCTCCCTACATGGTTTAGATTTAATTGCGCCACCAATTACAGGTGAACACAGCATGCATTACAGGAAGCGTCGACTTTAGAAAAACTTAAGAAAACATCTACATAATGATAATTAGTTAATAGTACGTAATATGCTTAAAAATAAACTAGGAACAAGAGGGTCGAAACTCTAATGGCTATGGTTATTGAGGCACTTCAACCGATAATCGACAGAAGTTTCGCTTTAAATCGATTTAAACTGTCATGATGTATGTCCAGCTGATGGTCCGAATTGTTGCTCAGTTTATTGTACATTGGTCTCTGATATTACGAAATAGTAGTTTATGCAACTGATACATAATGAGAGGTCTTAAAACACAAGTATGGTTTTATGAAACGTCAGCGAGTTTCATAATAGGATCACACGAGTGTTTTAAAGCCTAATTATGTACAGTTGCATACACTACTTTATCTACATCCGTTATTAAATCCTCTTTCATGTGTTCAGGAACCATTGCGTTGCAAGTGTAGTGAGGTCGAGCGTGAGCCCATTGAAGTCTTTTGAGCACGAGTCTGTATCGTTATGGGCGGAGATGGCCATAACGATACCGTTGTCGATGTTATTATGGCCATCTCCGCCCTGGGCCGGCGCGATATTGTAAAGCTGGGCCTTACGTACACTTTTTGAGCACATTAAAGAGGATTTACTGTATGGGTGTAGATAAAGATTATTTACATTTTAAAAAACGCTACCAACGACTGCGTCAACGTGTTTCGCTTTTTCGTTCGGTAATTGATGAATTGCCCCCGCCTGGGCTCCAATTTGGAACGCTATTTTGGCATATTGAGGAGATCGTAAGAACATCTAAGATCATGCATTGGATTTCCATATTAATAATTCTCTTATACATATGTGTGTTACGAGATATTGATATTTTATTTATTTTTTAATACAATTGACATTTTAGAGTACATTATATAGTTATGTTTCATGATTATTTTCTATTTTGTTTATAATTCCTTTGACATTGCACTCGTGTTTTAATGATTATTTTGTTACTTTTCAAAGACAGACGTTATTGTTTGACCTTGAATATTTGTATGCAAACCGGCAAAACATAGAGATCCATGTATTTATGTAAGACCAAACTCTGTACCACCTATGTTTCACAAATAAAGATTCTGATTCTGATTCTGATATTTAATTCCTTGTTATCCGTGTTTAGAATACCAAAATAGTAGTTTATGCAATCGTTATATAATGTATGCTTTTTTAGTCAAGAACCGCGATTAGATCACGAGGCTTGCCGAGTGGTCTAATTAAGGTTCGAGACTTAAAAAGTTAATTATATAACTATTGTATACACTATTTTTTCTACGAGTCAAAGGAAATTAATTAAACAAATCGAAACAATTAAACAGACTAGTTCTGCGAAAATGAAGTTTAGGCACATGGGTCGGACGCTCGTTGATGTCTTTTGTTCTATGCCGCGGCGTCAAGTGATTGGTCAATTACAAAAGAGTACAGTAATGGCGACACGTGATTGGCCAATTTCATAAGAGTACAGTAAAAGGCGACACGTGATTGGTCTATTTCATAAAAGTTAACTTCAAGGGAACCAATAAAGAAATGTATGTGATTTTAGTTTCGTCTACGATATCTTAATTCAAACATTGAAGTCGACGAGTAGAAAAATATTAATATATTCATGACCATCCTCTCAGGTGAATTTTGTCATGCTCATTGTATTATTTAACTGCTATTTTATTCATTGATTTTTAATTTATTTTGTTTTATTTAATGTTATTGACGATCACAATAGAGATTCTTGTAAATTGACATGTAATTTATATTGTAATCTTATATTGTGAATAAATGAATCTGAATCTATAAACGCGAATCAAAAATGAAATGCGATCGGTATCAATGTTCGGTAAAAAAAGTATTACACAGCCATTCTGTGAGACTGTACAAGAATGTATGACACAATATGCCTTTAATATTGCACTTAAACGGTGTAATCAACGTTAATGGCAGTTGATCGAATTACAACTTTAATGTAGGTTTTTCGGCGTCACCAAACAAACCTACGGTCCACCTGGTAAGCGGCCACCGCAGCCTATAAACGCCTGCAACTTCAAAGGAGTCACGTATGCGTTGCCAAACCTTTATAAAATTTGAGGATGCATTGTGTTGACAGCAGAAGGAACAAATTTAGGTCCCTCGCTAACTAAGTTTTACTATCGTATAAGTTATTCTTATTTAACTATTAATACCGATTGTAAATCAATAAAGGGGAATTTTGATAATACTTTTTAATGTTTAGTTTTTAGTTAGATAAAGTTGTTTTTATTTTAAGTTTTTAATTCATTTAATAATTGTTATAATTTAAGTAATTTTTATGTCAATTATGTCAGAATTAAAGGTTTATAAACTTTAGCAGCTTTTATTAATATAATATAGTGTACACCTAGATGTATACAGCAGTGGGTGTAATAACTCCTCAGAATGTACCTAAGGCGACCTCAAAACTGTTAATAAATCTAACTAGGTAGACATTTAGCTAACAGCTGTCATTATATTCGACAAATTGTTAAACCAACTTAATTACCTTCAGAGATTTATGGAGGCAGGCGTCTCAATAAGCACTCACCGAAGTCTACGTTTATCGCCAAATAACAGATTTATTTTAATGTTTACTTGAAATTGAATCGCGAATGAATAATTGAGACATTAAGACTTATTTCACTCCGTCAATTAAAAGGGTTTTGTATCCCGAAACGCTTTCTTCAAAACATTCCTTCTAAAACGATAGACTTTAATTTCCCGATTTAGATCGTAACAGTTAATGCGTGTCATAATTCTCTCGAGGAAATGTCGCCGATTCTTTACCATCTGCTTTTGAAACATTGGCAGTCGTCAAGCAAAATAATTATGTTTCTTTCCCCCCTTAATCATTAAAGGCGATGAGCCGAATATTTTAGCAGAACCGATGTAGCTCCCCTCGATGGAAACACCTGTGCGTTCTCTTCGGAACCGCTCACCACTCGGTACACTCATAAATAATGCTCAAGTTATGATTAATTTTACATTGTTTCATGCGTAATAATACTACACATTATACTTTGAAAGAAGCACTTACGTGATTGGATACCTATTTTGAAACTCTACGTACGTATAACGACACAATTTTGAAATAATTAAGGAGTAAGAATCGACTAATAAAAATACGGAGCTGCCATCGCAAAACGAATACGAAGTTCGTTCGTGTACCAACCTATCTTGTCACTGTCATGTCACCCCAATAGGGTATTTTCCTGTGATCGAGATAAAATATAAAACATGAACTAAATTTAATAGTAGATTCTATGAGTCGGGTGTAAAATAAGCCATATATCATCTATATTTTAACCGGGTATAACTTCGATTTCGAGAAAATAAATAAACAAAGATTATCCACCCATAATTAAAAGTAAAATAAAATAAGAATGGCCGCTTCTTTTTTAAATCTATTTTGACTCAGATAAATAGAAAATAAAATAGGGATGAAAAAAGACCTAATGTTTGTAATAGTTAAATTAGTTGAACAAAGTATCTACCAAAAAGAACCCAACGTTCCGATTGGCTGTCGATATGTTTTCTGATTGGTAGATTTAATATGGTGAAGTTTTTGATTGGTCAAATTAGAATGCATTATAAATCATAAATATGTATTACTTAGGGGCTAAATGTACTACTTAGCCCCAGTTTATTATTAATGAAGTCTTTTATTAATACATCCAAAAACATTGAAACTTGCAATATTAAACACTTTTTTATGCGTGTCACGTGACTTCATACATAAATATGTAGATTGTGACGAGATTACCAGTGATGTGACGTCATCTAGTTGTATTGTCAACCATTAATTGTCGCTATCTCTGTAGTCGGTCAAAGGAACAGTATTTTTAGTATGTTAACAGCTTAATTTATAGTTATAATGGAATTATCTAGAGCTATTTCGTAATGGATGAATTATTACATACTCAATTGATGATGGCATTTACCAACGTAAATAACGGCTGGCTCCCTCTATCCTTAAACGAGTCTATAATGGACATTTTGATGATTAATTTCTATTATTCACTTGCCTCTAAAATACGGAAAAAACCTACTCTCGAAAGTTGGACACTTACAAATTGAGTGTCATAATAAACCAATCCCGACGTAAATTTTAGCCTTTATCAAAATTAGACCTAACCTAACCTATCTAATGTTCCTGACATAGATATTTGAATGACTGTTTGTAGGTGAGAGTGCCTCTAACTATAATATATGACGAATGTGTTTGATGCAATGAGGTGGAGTTGCATGATAAATATTCCAGAACAATCCTTCCCTATTCCGATAAAAGAACGTGTCAATCAAAATCAAAATATTTAGTATGCAAATAGGCCCCAAGTGCACTTTTACGAGTCACAATATATCTAAGTATATGGGGGTCTCGATCTCATCTCGTCATCGAATACAACTTCGTTCCGTTCGGCGTAGAGACCCTCGGTCCGTGGGGTCCCAGGACCCAAGAGTTCTTCAAAGACCTCGCTAAAAGGTTAGTGCACACCACTGGTGACCAAAGGGCTGGCAGCTTCCTCGCACAACGCATAAGCATTGCTATACAGCGAGGAAATGCTGCCAGAATCTTTGGCACTATGCCGCGGGGGGGACCCCTTATTTTTGATTATTTATTTTTAAGTTTGTAGGCCTTTTATTATTTGTAGTTTAGAATTTATATCCATCTAAGCATATCAATTAAAAACAATACAACACTCAAAATATCATTAATAAATGTAGTGTTACATATAAAAAATAAGATTAAAAAACTAATATCAATCGAGATTCATTAGAGATGTATAAGGTCTCTAAGCGTCAAGATAAATAGTAATAGGGTACACTAATCATAATAGAATATTGTGAGATATATCTCTAAGTGTCAACATGAAAGTAATAAAATATAGTATAAGTATAAGTAAATTAATTATTGATAATTATACGCGTCAACTTGCTAATTTTCACATGAAGTTAATGTTAATTATTGGGCATTAACATGTCAAACATCAAGTCGTTTAGATTATACAACTAGCGCCTCTGTGACCTCGCGAGCACTCTTTACGTTTACAAACCCCATGACTACGCCATTTTAGTGTTAAGTCACACAGATATATATTATTAACTGATAAGGACCCTTAGGTAACTGGTATACTAAATAAGTGGCAGCTACTCCGGTTACCGGGCGCCACTGAAAATCAGCGCCACGACTTAATGCCTAATAGCTTATTTCGTGGCACCAAGCTGAGTGGCGACCATTTTAGCATATATTAGTTGTATTTTAATTTTCCTTTGTTTTATTATTATTTTAATATTGTATATGCTAAATATATAAGTATAGCTATCCGTAGTAGAACTGGGGTCACCGACATAGCCTTCAAAATTGCGAGACTTAAGTGGCAGTGGGTAGGGCACATTGCTCGCAGGACTGACGGTCGATGGGGCCAGAAACTGCTTGAGTGGCGTCCACGCACCGGAAGTCGAGCTGTCGGTAGGCCTCCGACAAGGTGGAGTGATGACCTGGTGAAGGTCGCGGGAATCCGGTGGAAACGAACGGCACAGGACCGGTCTAAATGGCGAGCCTTGGGGGAGGCCTATGTTCAGCAGTGGACGTCTTTCGGCTGAAATGATGATGATGATGATGATATGCTAAATAAATGTTTTCTTTCTTTCTTTCCATATTTAAAATAATACAAAAAAGGTCTTCTGCACACAACATTTCATGAGAATCTGTTAATAAATGCGACCTGTACAGAAGTACAGCTGGAAATCCGCCAACGGACATACGACAGCTTTATGCACAAGCCGACGGAGACCTTCGATCGCTTCGCTCACTCGGTCAAATAATACGTCAGTTCCAATGTTCCAGCTTATGACATTAACTAAACCGACAAGCACCGAACCGGCAAGCGGAACATTCATGACTCATAATCATAACGCACCACCTGAACGCCGACACGCCACCGTCTACTACCTACATATATTTGTTTAACTCGTTAATTCGTGTAATTTTATAATAAACATAAAAAATGGCGACGATCCTACGAGTATGCCACGTTAGTGTAACATGGTGCTATATTTTGGCGACTTTAAACTATAGACAAGTAAATATACGGTTTCATTATACAACACTGGGAAACTCAAAATAACTTTTTATAAACTAGTGAAGGCGAAAAAGTAGTTTTTGGGAAATTGTATAAAATTCTACAATAAAATTACAAGACACATTACTGAACTTACGGATTCTAAATTTAAGTCTGTCGTGAAACAGACACTTATTTCAAAAGCATATTATAAGATAAACGATTATATCATGGATAGGGATGTTTGGAAGTGATAGCGTCCCGCACAAGTAATCTAACACAGAAATATTTTGTCCTTAATATTAAAAAATATGTATGTATGTTTATATTGTAGCATTTGAATTCTGTAGTATTATGATATTGTTATTTTATATACATTGTATATTGTTTTGAAAAAATGACACCTCGCCGAGTTTCTTACGCCGGTTCTTCCCGGGGCAGAGGTTTATTTTATGAACCGGTGGTAGTTTTCTGACCTTCATAAGTGCATGTAACATGCCTAAATTGAAGAATAAATGATTTCATTTCATTTCATTTCAACAGTAAAAAATAAATAATATTTTTGGGCATTCTACTTTTTCATGTACATAATTTTCACCCACTTTTTTTTAAATGCAGATTTTGGAATACTTGGCCCTCACGTCATATTTTTGTATTGTTATTTAGAAAGAGGTTTAAGCAGTATCACTTCCGATAGTTTTGGTAATTAACGGAATACAGCTAATATCCATAAATCGAGTAACTCAGTGGTCCTTGGATGCCTCACCATTTGTATGGAAAAATGGTTTTTACCACTGTGTTATCCACATTTTACAGCAATTTGTTAATATATAAGTATTTTACCTATAAATTCCTTTTATTATGTTCAGGTACTATTTCGAAATCCTATTTTTGTACATAGTTCAATACATATCACAGTTTATTTGTAACAGAAAACTGATCAAGAAAAATGTTTAACATCACTCAAAGTCACATTACATCATCGATTCTTTACGTCTGTAATAATTAATCTTTGGTTCAGACTAATCATTAGCATTCTAGTAAGACGTTAATTTTTTTGAGTTCTTTGTCTCACATTATTTATGTGCAATGAACCTCTTAAAACAGAGTCCTATACTTATTAATTTAAGGCAAGGCCCATTCACAGATCTGACGAAAATACTGAAGTTTGAGCTTCCAGTGTGAAGAAATAATGTAGAATTACACTACACAAAAATTACAGTAGACTGAAAAAGAAACAAAGAAAAGAGATAACCGAACAAAATATTGAAAAATGCCTTAGTAAATCTGTCAAAAAATCCTACATATCATAGTAAAAATAAAGTTTAATGCTGCAGATCTCGTAATTATCAATGACAGTGATACGTTTTTTTTTACAAAAAACTATAGCTTTTTCATTGTTCTAAGGAAATAACCAGATACATTTTTCATAAGTGATTCAGTGTTCCAACAATCAATAAAAATGTACTAAATATTTACGAAATTACGTGCAGAGCTTCCGTAGAGAGCGGGATGGCTAATTGTAAACTCACGATGTACAATAATTTACCTACATGACTTGTGTGGTCAAATGACCTCAGTATCATAAACTATAGGTACCATAAACTCCACCTATTAAAGCTAGTAGCTCGTTTTTATTTTTTCCTCGTTTTCCTTTCAATTCTCTTTTGTTTTTTACCACTTACATTTACTTAAGTAGGTTAAGTAGTATCATTGTAATAAGCATATTTTGGAGAAAATGACTGACTGTCGAGTTTCTTTCGGCGTTTCTTCTCGACAGTGGTCTCATGAGAAACGCTAGTAGTTTTTGACTTGTAAAAGTGCCTTTGCGGCCTACTTGCAGAATAAAGTTCATTTATTTCATTAGTAACTTCTAAGGGCTGTGTTACCATGAAACTAAATAGTAAAGTGATCGAAGTCACCTGGCCACCGCGTCCCGCCCTTCGGTCGCCGGTCGCCAATCCAACGGAAATTAGGCGCAAATCAATAATTTCCCTCGCAATACTGCCCGTCGCTAATGGAGCTGATGGACTCGTCTACATGTGAAGTAGCGGGTAAATTGAGTTGGAACATGTTTATAAATGACAGCGCTTTGAGATTAGACGTATCTGGGCCATTCTACTTTTTCATAACCAGTTTTCTATTGCAAAAATAGAATTTTAAAATAGTACCTGAACCTAATAAAAGGAATTTATAGGTGAAAATACTTAAATATTAACATATTGCTGTAAAAGGTGGGTAACACAGTGGTAATTTTCATACAAATGGTGAGACATCCAAGGACCACTGAGTTACTCGATTTATGGATATTAGCTGTGGTCCGTTAATTACCAAAACTATCGGAAGTGATACTGCAATTAAACCTCTTTCTAAATAACAATACAAAAATATGAAGTGAGTGCCAAGTATTCCAAAATCTGCATTTAAAGAAAGTGTCTGAAAATTATGTACATGAAAAATTAGAATGGCCCACCTACGTACGAATGGCTATTCTGTTTGAAAAATAAATGGTACATGACACCATCATCATCATCATCATTTCAGCCGAAAGACGTCCACTGCTGAACATAGGCCTCCCCCAAGGCTCGCCATTCAGACCGGTCCTTTGCCGTTCGTTTCCACCGGATTCCCGCGACCTTCACCAGGTCATCACTCCACCTCATGACACCAATAAAATTAAATGATTCTTGCATTTACCAATGAATGAAATTCGATAAGTACCTGCTCTGAAACTTATTTTGCATTTTTAGGTTAGGTATAAGGGTGTTGTATAAAAAAATACCAAGTGAGTTTAACGAACACCGCTTACAATTATAGACGGTTTGGTGCAACTTACCATAAGTGATAGGTGATTTATGCTAAGTACTTTTTACCTTTAAGGCACGAAAACATAAAATAACTAGTTATTTGTTATGCAAGCCTTTCAAATTTGTTTGTTGCCATTTTGTAAGATTGAACATTGAGAGGACGGAACCAACTAGGCTACCAGCTGATTTACGGAAAAAAATGATTTATAATACTTTTAATTCATATGTTACCTACTTAGGCCCGGTTTTATAAAAATCCGTTAGACCTTATGTCGGTTTGTTATGTCAAAAAAAGTACTGAGTTACTGAAATTTGATGTGACATTTGGTCTAACGGATCTTTATAAAACCCGGCTTTAGTGTAGCAGAGTATACCTACATTCGGTGTTGTATAGGTATACACGTTATACTTTTGATAAGGAATTACAACTCGTTGTTTTTGACTACTTAATTGCCTCGTCAAAGAATTCACTTCAAGACGTCTACCTATAGGTTATTATTGTATCCATCTTTTTAAATTACTTATGAAAGTCTCTTAAGAGGCCTTATAAGTTTTAAAATGTTTTGATTTCAAATTATGACAAAAGTATTGATAATACCAATAAAGTTATTAAAGGCTACGGTGATTTTATCAAAGCTTTAGATAGTAACATAGGTAGCCATTTTTTGATTTTATTGTGTGTAGTAGAATTTAAGCGGAAAAAACCATTTTTCAGCTTGAAAATGGTCGATTTGGAGTGATGTTCGAAACGATATTACTTAATGAAAAATCCAAAAATACATTTAAAGTTTATGACATAAGATCGTAATAGTCCTGTTCTAGATAGTAACATTGAGTAAATGTCAAGATACGTGTCAACTCAAACAGAAAATGGCCTAAATAGATGAGCGATTTTTAACTGATAAGGACCCTTAATGTGCATGCTCGACAGGATATAAATATAATTGCAGTTAAAACCGCTGGTACCCTGCAAAGCCAATATGTCAGAAGCTTACCAACGAACCTCACTAATTAAAACAACCCATCGCTTTTAAATACCTCTCGTCGATAAATCACATGACATCGTGCATTGTCGCAATTTAAAATGATTAACCGCAAATTGCGAAGCCAATTCTGTTAAAACTATTCGACACGGAATTCTTGACGCCATTACCTTAACGAATGACGGGAACGTGGCGTCTCGTTTCACGCCAATTTTTGCCATACGGAGGCTTTCGAGATTGTTATCGAAGGCTTTGTCCGCGCCTCGATTAAATTAGGCTGTAATCTGTCAAGCCACGTTAAAGACTAGTGCCTTGTTTAAGGCAAGACCCATTCACAGATCTGACGAAAATACTGAAGATTGAGCTTCCTGTGTGAAGAAATAATGTAGAATGACACTACACAAAAATTACAGTCGACTGAAAAAGAAACAAAGAAAAGAAATAACCGAACAAAATATTTGTAATAGATAACTTTGCAAGTTTATCTTCACTGTATGACATTAATTTTGTTGTAATTGTAAACTCGAAATTATTATTCCTTCTTGAACTGTAAATTAATATTTTGACATGAAAAATGTATTACTTATTATAGTCAGACATTCTTAAATTGTAAATTAATATTTTGACATGTAAAAGTGCCCTTGTGGCCTATTTGCAGAATAAATGTTTGTATTTGTATTGAAAAATGCCTTGGTAACTCTGTCAAAAAATCCTAAATATCATAGTAAAAATAATCTTTAATGCTGCAGATCTCGTATATATCAAAGATAGTTTGAGCTTCCAGTGTGAAGAAATAATTTAGAATTACACTATACAAAAATTACAGTAGACTGAAAAAGAAACAAAGAAAAGAAATAACCGAACAAAATATTGAAAAATGCCTTGGTAAGTCTGTCAAAAAATCCTAAATATCATAGTAAAAATAAACTTTAATGCTGCAGATCTCGTAATTATCAAAGACAGTTTGAGCTTCCAGTGTGAAGAAATAATTTAGAATTACACTATACAAAAATTACAGTAGACCGAAAAAGAAACAAAGAAAAGAAATAACCGAACAAAATATTGAAAAATGCCTTGGTAACTCTGTCAAAAAATCTGAAATATCATAGTAAAAATAAACTTTAATGCTGCAGATCTCGTAATTATCAAAGAGAGTTTGAGTTTCCAGTGTGAAGAAATAATTTAGAATTACACTATACAAAAATTACAGTAGACTGAAAAAGAAACAAAGAAAAGAAATAACCGTACAAAATATTGTAAAATGCCTTGGTAACTCTGTCAAAAAATCCTAAATATCATAGTAAAAATGAACTTTAATGCTGCACATCTGGTAATTATCAAAGACAGTGATACGTTTTTTTACAAAAACGATAGCTTTTTTATTGTTCTAAGGAATTAACCGAATAGATTTTTCATAAGTTCATAACCGGATAGGTTTTTCAGTGTTCCAACAATCAATAAAAATGTACTAAATATTTACGAGATTACGCGCAGAGCTTCCGTAGAGAGCGGGATGGTTAATTGCAAACCCACGCGTGTTAGAGGGGGTCATTTGCACTGGAATGGCCTTGCCTTAAAGCTAATTGAAATGTCAGCGCCCCACGAATAAAGCATGCGGTTTCTGATACGAATAACTGAATACAACTATTAACTGTTTAATGTCGCCGTAAATGCGTAAAATGAACTTGATTGATGAACCCGCTCCTTAACGATTTGGTCGACTCGAATGGGCTTGTTTCCACGGGCTTTTATTCAACTTTATGTGTGTCGTTAATGAAATTTTACGAGTTGATTTTGACCCAATCCCTTGGGCAATACTATTTCGGTTGTCTTACATTGTGTTGAGATAACAATATACTGCGGTGAACACAATCCCGGACTTATACAAATTGACTGACATTATTCATATTATATTTATTTATACGGAGAACCAACAACTACTATCATTACATTACAATATTTTATATTATACAATACAATACCGCTTGCGGTATGCGAGGTGAAGCAACGTCGGCCCAGGTCACTTATTGGATGGTTGACCGCTTTGAGTGGTTATTAACTGAGCGCTCCCGTGCTTTGGAAGGCACGTTAAGCCGTTGATCCCGGCTGCTGTCTATGATAGCAGTCGTTAAGCCAAGTTAGAGGCCTTCGGGCGGCTCGAAAACTTCTAACAGTCAAGTTCCCCACTCAGGCCTAATTCCAATAAGGTCTGGTTTTCCCTCGGGTTGGAAAGTCAGATGGCAGTCGCTTCCGTAAAAACTAGTACCTACGCCAACTTTGAGATTAGGTAGCGGACCCCGGGCATCCTTTAGGATGCAACTGTACCGGGATAACGCTAGGATGATGATGATGATGATATTATACAATACAATACGAATACTCTTTATTGGACACCTCAATTAAAGAACACATTACAATAGAAGATTTCAAGCTTACATGGTAATTTACATTAGAATTACGATTTGAAACGGGATATTTACCAATAATCCATCAATAATCATTTGTTAATCCTTGATAATGGCGCTTGCAACAGTGCCGAAATATCGGGAACTAAAAATACAAATATACATGGTAAATATCCCGTTTCAAATCGTAATTCTACAGTACAATAGCTACAAAATCATGATGAGTAGAGGCAAGCAACTGTGGTCTTATAGCTAAAGAGCTATTTTAAAAATTGGGGATTAATTACCGATTGACATGTATAGTGCTCATCTGGCTTACCTATTTGCAGAATCAACGTTTTTAGATAACAGGAGTCCTTTTACATCTCTAATAAAATGGAAGCAGTTTTTAAATATTTGTATATTGTGTATGTACTATTGCATGACATTCAAAAGCGCCCAGGCCCCTCGGGCGCTTTTGAATGTCATACAATAGTACTTTGAGAATAAATTATTTCATTTAATTTCATTTCAACATTAGAATTTTTAGTGCGTTACTGTACAGTCGCGAACCGGGATTATTGAGACAGTTGCCATTATCCGTAATTTAGTCGCATAATGTGAAAAAAATAATGAATGACCGATGTTACGCGATGATATATCAGTCGCGATTAGCGTTACATGTCCAAGTTGCGAAGATTGGCCAATGGCTCCACAATCCCTGTTCGCGATGGTACATACTGCGGCGAGTGTTGCAATTGTAGAATGTGTCTCAGGTGTCAATGATGTAAACGGCGAGAGCGGTATATTGAGTCCTGAGTGAAGCGAAAGATTCTACAATAGAATGGCCATGGCAATTACTACTTTGTCGTGATAAAGTAACAATAAAAAAGCTAGCGAGGTTTCAATGTGTCAAATCAGAAACAATGACAAGGCATTTTGACAGTAATTTTTGAGACTGACTATGCGACTTTTAAGTGTTACGAAGACAAAGCTTATAGTTTTAGTCTACTATACAAGTATGTGGTGTTGTGTTCCTGGAGGTGAGCAAGGTTGCCAGAGCTCCCGAGGATGCACTGTGTTGAGAGCGAGGGACCTAAAGTCCCTTCTGTTGTCAGCGCAGTGCATCTTCAAAGTTTATAAAGGGTCGGCAACGCGTACGTGACTCCTTTGGAGTTGCGGGCGTCTATAGGCTGCGGTGGCCGCTTACCATCAGGTGGACCGTACGCTTGTTTACCACCGGCGTTGTATAAAACAAAAGGAGTACCCACCGTTACCCTACACGTGACCCCTGGGCGGTGCTAAATGGTGCAACACAACAGGCAACCGTACTGTCTTCTCGAAGATTTCATGGTTCGAAATAATTGCCATACCATAAATAAAATGAACAAGCTGAATTAACTTTCAGGCGTGGGCTTTTGGCCGGCGCAATATATTGTTATAGTTACGATGTCTACGCACGGCCACGTCGGCCACTGCCCTGACATTAACTAGTTCACGTTGATGTTTGTTCACGAAATAAGCTACATTATGAATATTACTTATATTCTATAATCATATTTTTTCACTTCTCATGCTCGAAAAGTGTGTCATATTATGCTTGTCAAGCGGGGCTAAAGTAGTACATTTTATTTACTTAGTGGATTCACCTACGGAAGCATTTGCCTTCCGTTAGTAAAGCGAACGAATCCTCAACTCCATAAAGGTTCGACAAACCAAGTAACACAGTCATGTCGAATAAACGAATAAAGTTTGAGTAAATTCCTATTCAGTTGTTATTCAAGCAATTTGAGCACATTTTTAAATGCGTTAGCCTGTATAACAGCGATGTAAAGGGTAATAGCTTAGTAATACTGTGGTATGATACCCACCTTAATTCAACTTTTACTAAGCTTAAAGAGGTATTAAAGATCTGAAGAGAATATTATTCAGAAATTGGCTACATTAACATCCTTTACTCACACATTCCGAAATTTCCGAAATTTGTTCCTGAGTCTTGGATGTTTTCTATGTATTTAAGTATCTATTTATCTATATAAGTATGTATATCGTCGCCTAGTACCCATAGTACAAGCTTTGCTTAGTTTGGGACTAGGTTGATTTGTGTAGATTGTCTACAAATATTTATACATATATATTATATTTATTTGCTTTTTCAGAAAAGCAAATGACAGATTTATGTGGAGAAAAATGGAGGAGGCCTTTACTCTATGAAGAGGTCCTTGATAAAAAATGTTGAATTAAAATTATATGTATTTATTAAAAATTTAATCAATTGTAAATTGCATGCTATTTAATCACAATGTTATTGCAAACTGAATTTTATTAAGGAAATAAAAAAGGCTTAATTATTATTAATTATTATTTGTATGTCTTTCCTGTTCACGGGACAATGGTATCCCGGACCTTTGGGAGGCGTGCGCGGAGCCGAAGTACCGAGGCACCGAAGTACCAAACGAGTACCACATAGCCAACACGTAGAGGCCCTTTTGACACTTTAATGAAATGCAAGGGATACACCGAGCGGATACTGTCCCTGCCCGTGTCATGGGACGCACACAGAGACAGCACCCGCCAGGGTGTACAGGGACTATTTCTGGTTGATGGAGCCTAAATGAACTGGGTTATTGGGTGAAAATGATGAATTAATGGCTGGGCTATTGCGTGAGACAACGGACGCCTGCCTAATAAAACTGTCTCAGATATTTATTTCCGGCAGACGGTGACTCGCTCTCTGCTAGATGGGCCCCCATAAAATAGCGACATTATAAAATGGCCTAAGGGCAACACCGGTCAGAGAGCTGGGGGTGGAGAGGTGGCACTGGACTTTAAACATATAGCCAACTCGCCACTTAGGTGACCACATCCACCCTCGAGCATCAGCTCTTGCGACTCCACTCTGGACGGCCGGTTAAGGCAAGCCAGAGGCGGGGGGGCCTGTCCCACCAACCACACAGGCCACCCCCAGGAGCACTCAGGTACGTAGGGCCGCTACTCCCTAACAGCTCGCCACAAGCCGCCTTACGTTATTATTATTATTATTATATTTATATCTATACATTATGGAGATTATTGCTGATGAGAGGTGTAAACATTTACGAATTGATATTACTCAAACCATTCAGCATGCTGTTACTTGGGAACGCGGTTGCGATTCATCTACAGTCCATAGGCTTCGGTGGTTGCTTACCGTAAGTATCGTACCGTAAGCTTGTTTGCGAACGTCGTTATATCATCATCATCGTAGCGTTAGCCTAAAGGATGCCCGGGGTCCGCTACCTAATCCCAAGAACATCGAATGTCGTTGTATATAGAAGTCGAGTCTAGTTAGTTTGTTCCAAACCTCGTCGGTCGTGCCCCTGGATTTTCCCCAGGCTACTCTCCAACCGCGCACTCCTATCGCTTTATTGGGCCCGGCCTATAAAGCCACAGTCAAAAAAAAAAAAAAAAAAAAAAAAGTCGGTTAGGAGGAATTTGGAGTTGTATTTATATTATTCAGAGCGTGGCCTGAACGTGGCGGTTGCATGGCTCTTCGCCGTTACCGAACAGAGGTTAGCGTGGCCAGGAAAGGTCAAGCATAAAACTACTCGGTCAATCGTTCTGCGAATTTATTAATATGCAGCGTGGGGGACACGGGAGTGTTACTTGAACGCTTTTTCTGAGACTTGAAGACGGATGGCACAATGACAGATGGTTGATTCTCATTCCAAAAAACATTTTCTTAATTTGTCCTTACCGGGCCCGGGTTGTTACCGACTCGTGAGTGATTATTTCTGACTAACTATTTTTATGTCACACCTGGCCATAAAGTGGCAATTACCGCACGCTCCGCGCGCGGAAAATCCCACTTCCTGGCCAGGGGGTGACATAAAATTTTGTACTTACCTCGGGCGGTAATTAAGAAAGCCTCAGATCGCATAATTATCGCCCTTGCCTTCGGCTCGGGCGTCAAATACCTGCGATCTGAGACATTCTTTGTTTTACCGCCCTTGGTAAGTAATGTACTATAACAGTTAGGGATCCAGGTATAGAGTAAACTGGAGTCATCAACAAGTTTAAATTGCACTCTGATTTCCTTAACTTTCACTTAACGTTCGTTTTGGAATTATTTTACAAATTATTATTATTGTGAGACATGTTTTGTAAATTACCTTTTCACTTCTCATGCTCGAAAAGTGTCTCATATTAGGCTTATCAAGTGGAGCTAAAGTAGTACATTTAGCCCCTAGGGAAAATATGAATACATATTTATGATTTACAAAACATTCTAATTTGACAAATCAAATTTTTCACCATATTAAATCCACCAATCATAAAACACGTCAGCAGCCAATCGGAACGTTGGGTTGTTTCTGGTACATACTTTGTTCAACTAATTTAAGTATTAAAAACATTAGGTCTTTTTTCGTCCCTATTTCAACTACTATGTATGTGAAGCAAAACAATTTTAAAAAAGTTGCCTCCATACTCTGATTGTATTAATTACTAGCTTTTGCCCGCGACTTGGTTCGCGTGAACTTCTACTGACTATTTCCTTCCCCTTCGTAGATAAATTCTGCAGGTTAGGTTATAAACAACTTAACTTTGAGTGACTGACTCAAAATTTACTCAAACGTTTTTACGTCTCAAAATTACAATATTACAAAGTTTCTTACTTATGCAAATATATTAGCAAGTGAAATGGGCCCTCTTGTCCATGAAAGGAGGCATGTGTCCTGAAGTAGGATGTAATAGGCGGATAATTAAACAAAATGGGTATGATTTATGAATACCTGTATATATATGTATTGCCTAAGTAAGTCAGACGTTAAATACACATTTCATTAATTCCAGCCCGGAGAACGCCGTCGACTCGATCCCATATAGCATTTATGCGTATGATTTATTTTTGATGATTTCTTATACTATGTAACAAAACACTAATGACTGCTAAGAAACTACCTCATCACATCCATGTAGCATAGTGGTGTCACGGTTTGATGTTGCGTACGTCTACACATACGTTCTTGTTCGATGACGTTACCCAATTCCCTACTTTCCGAGCCATAGTACTGACATGCTCTTATTTATCATTAATTGTGGGTGTTATTAAGATAATTTTGTGTTCGAATTGTACATGTTTCTCGCTTTGCCTATTAATCCTAATCTCAACTCAATTGCTCAAAGGTTCATCATCATCATCATCATCATCATCATTTCAGCCGAAAGACGTCCACTGCTGAACATAGGCCTCCCCCAAGGCTCACCATTTAATTTTTTTGGGCATGTTTTTTATTTTTCCCCTGGGGGGGGGGGATTTGCCATAGTCGCCACGCTAAAGGTTAGCTGGAAGAAATCCCTTACAGGGATAAGCTCGCCTTTGTACATATATGTCAACTGTTCTTGTAATTTATGTTATGTTTTACTCATGTACAATAAAGAATTTTACATACGAGTACATACATACATACATAATCTTTGTTTATTTATTTTCTCGCAATCGAAATTCTTCGAGTGGTAATGTGGCTTATTTTAGACCCTTGCCATACAATCTATTATTTCGTAACTTTGGTAATTGCTCTTGGCCGGGATCTAACCCGGGGGCAAAAATGAGGCTGACGGTCAACGGGGACGAGGGGCCTTTTGACATAATTGTGCCCTACTAGCTTATATGCAGAATCGCCATCCTTCTAGCATTTTCCCGGGTATGCCCTGGGGCCCCGGACCCGGGGCCCGCTTGGAGTCCTAATTGGCTTAGTAGCTAGTTTTACGAAATCGCCTGCCATTTGAGCTTCCAATCCGGAGAACTAGACCTTGTAGGGGTTATATCTCTATTTGCAGAATATATATTTGATTTACATTGATTTTGAATGTAGCTTCGAATCTGATCTCAAGCCGTCGTCTCAAACAATAGCATTATTTTACTTCATGTATAAATAAATAAATATTAGAGGACAATCTTACACAAATCGAACTAGCCCCACAGTAAGCTCAAGAAGGCTTGTGGTATGGGTACTAGACGACGATATATGTATGTAGGTACATATTTTTAAGCTAGTTTCTAGGTATTAAGTTTTAAATTGTAATGTGTTGTTGTTTTGGTGTGCAATAAATTTGGTTCTATTCTATTTTGTAATGAGCCCTGGGATCCCAGGGACCGGTAGACGACAGGTTGCTGCTAATCCAAAACTTAAATTTAATTTCTGGAGAAAGATTAAAAAGTCAAGTCAAATTCCAAAGTCTATTGCTTTAAGTTTATTTAGTTGATACTTGGCTTACATTTTGCTCAATTTCTAGGCGAAGCGTGCTACACACACCGTCATTAACAACCTAGGTTTCGCCGGAAGATCAGCGCCAGCTCCCTGAGTCGGCATTACGCTGAGGCGAAACCTTTTCGTGGCGTCCTTGTTTTTTTTTTAATTACATTCATTTATCTATATTTTATGTTTGTACCGTCACGAATAAATGTTTTTCTTTCTTTCTTTCTTTCTTTCTCCACAGCTGTAAACATAAATTGAAATTGCAATGGTGTTTGGACGCCATTGGTAATTCCAAGCATTGTCCACAGCAATGATGTAGGTACTTCATTTTAGTAGGTAGGTAAGAAACATCTTTTGGTAGTTAATAGTCAGTCACTTCTATCGTAGATAACATATTAAACGATACCGTCCTATGTAGATAGTATTAAACAAAACTACATGCACTATATGGGGAGCTGGCGAAGCGACTCGTGGAGGCAACTGGGGACCAGAGGGCTGGCGCCTATCTCGCCCAATGGATTGCGATCGCAATCCAGCGAGGCAATGCCGCCAGCCTTCTGGGCACCTTGCCCCACGGCACCGACCTTGGCCCAGTCTTTATTCGTGAATATGTGGATTTATTTTATTTTAGTTTATAGTTAGGTTAGTTTTGTTTTGCTATTTTTTTTCTATATATTTATAAATAAATGAACTACTTAGGTTAGACAATAATACATAATCGTATTCTTATATACATAAACTAGCGACCCGCCCCGGCTTCGTACGGGTGCAATGCTGATGCATGTATTATACATATAAACCTTCCCCTTGAGTCACTCTATCTATTAATAAAAAACGCATCAAAATCCGTTGCGTAGTTTTAAAGATTTAAGCATACATAGGGATATAGGGACAGAGAAAGCGACTTTGTTTTATACTATGTAGTGATCTTCGTTAGTAAAAGAGCCTAAAATAATATAATCAATTTCACACGAAGTGTCCGTAAATAACTGCAAAGTAAAAAGTTAATTCTGGTCCAAGTTGAATAAGTAATGTGTAGGTGTATTGGACTATTCGGTAAATTTGGCCCAGTAAGTTTCAATTCCGAATAGTTACTACACAGAACGATGCACTTAGGTAAATTAAGCGAGGTCATTTGAATTGGGTACCTACTAGATAAGTACTAGTTGTTAGATAGTAGTGACCGCAGGTTCCAGCCCAGATCTTCGCTGCTCTGCAATCAGTGTTGGTAGTTTAATAAAAAGGCCATTCTACTTTTTCATGTACATAATTTTCAGACACTTTTTTTTAAATGCAGCTTTTGTAATACTGGGCCCTCACTTCATATTTTTGTATTGTTATTTAGAAAGAGCTTCAATTGCAGTATCACTTCCGATAGTTTCGGTAATTAACGAACCACAGCTAGCACCCATAAATCGTGTAACTCAGTGGTCCTTGGATGTCTCACAATTTGTATGAAATGATGGTTTTTACCACTGTGTTACGCACCTTTTACAGAAATACGTTAATATTTAAGTATTTTTACCTATAAATTCCTTTTGTTAGGTTCAGGTACTATTTCAAAATCCTATTTTTGTACACTAATTCAACAAGTTTATTAAGGATATAGTCCTATTTTAAGAGAAATTCATAGAACCACATATACAGCCTGTATACTGATTATATATACCTAAATAAATAAACTAATGACTGTGAACTGTAGACCTTGCAAATGATATTTTTTAATTTTTCAAGGCCAAGGCTCGAATCGACAAAAAAATGGTATAATTATAAGAAAAAAATAAGAAAATTCATCAGGCTACAATTAAAAAATACCTACTTAAAATAAAGTTCGTATATCAGCAACGTTTCAGTACTGAGATACGAGGTTTCGAAGAGTAGTGACAGATTTGATAGTGTTTTGCTTCTCACTCGACGAAATAAGAAATATTTATTCGAGACAAAAACAACAATTAACACAGCAAAATAAAATATAAAAATAAACAAATAAAAAAGTTGTATTATCTCTAAACGGTACCATCTCAGCATAATGCGGGCAATCGCCAGCGCTAGTCTTCCGATGCGACCGTCGATTGATTTCACCCCTCCTGCCAGGGATCGGATACCGGTATTTTCTTCATAGAAAACCGGTATTATTACGGTCACCGGTTCATTATTACGTTTTTAATAGGACAATCTAATAATACGACGTTGTTATTCAGCCCTACGTAAAGAGCAAAAAATAATCCAAAATATTGGGCTAATTCAGGGTTTTTTAAAAATACCGGTATCGGTCCCTGCCTCCTGCTCACAATTTTCACGAGGATCGGTTGTGAAATGTGACCTGTAGAGAACATCTGAACATACGGACAGACATACGAAAGTATTTTGCCTAAGCTGAAAAGAGAACCCTCCGCGCTGGCTCGGTCATAGAAAGCATCCAAGGCTCAGAAACAAATACTCATGATCATGACACAAATATTTGTCCTGACCGGGATTCGAACCCAGGTAGGACCGGCAGCGCCACTAGGCTAGGTAATGCTTTTAATATATAGTACCTAGCACCTAATTAGTAATTACAAATGTTACATTGTTATCTCTCTTTGCTCCAAGCGATTTTTTCTGCTTGCACATTGGGCAATATAAATATAAATGTTATGTAAATAACGGATAACCGTTATTGGCCTTCAGTTAACTAACAACTTATGTAAAAATATGTAATACAATAAGGCTGTTGTTATCCTTAATACAAATAAAATAAAAATAAAATAATCCGAGTACCTAATCCGGTCGTAAACTATCAGTATGTCGAAATTAATCAACATAATACTGTGGATAGCGTATGAGTTTTAATCTGAGATTATTTTAATTACTTTTTGCGGAAGGTAGATTTCCTACGAGGGATATTATGAAAGTAACTGAAGCGTTCGAAGCTGAAACTGAGAAACCAGCTTGATAATATAATGATATGTATGTATAATTGTATATATGTTATTTACGATCCTTTATTAATTATTATTAACGAAGAGCTGGCGACTTCCTCGCACAACGTATCAACATTGCGATACAGCGAGGAAATGCCGCCAGCATCCTCGGTACAATGCCCCAAGGGCCTGTTTTAGATTTAAGTTAGTTGTAATATTATTTAAGTTATTGTTATTTAACTATTATTACCGCCTGTAAATCAATAAATGTTTAAAAAAATATAATACTTACATTTTATTTATTTAATACATACTTTGTTAGTGGTTCGGTAGAGCCGAATATGTGGTAGAGTTACGTACCCACTCGTGCTACTCATAAAATTATAACTTGCTTTAGATTAGAGAAATTAGCAATGTAAGCATTGTTAACAATTATAAATCATTAAAATCTATACTTGTACAATGATTTTTTTTCTGTAATCATAAACAAATGTTTAGGTACCTATATAAACATTTAAAATATATTTTTATTTGAATCATCATATTATTTGTAAATTAAATATATTTTTCACGAATACTAAATAATAAATTAAATTTCCGAGGATACTTTTGGCTACTCCAGGAATCCTGCAGCGAATTTCATCGAACTTTATAATACAGCCGACTGCATTCGATGTATTACGCACGTACGCATAAACAAACAAAATACGAATGATAATATCAGCTACGCATGTTCACTAGTTGTAAAGTAAAACATTATTTCGTTACATTCTTACCAAGCAGATACGTAATGATTCTATTATCTCTCGGCGACAGTAACAAATTATCTGCCGTAGGCGTGTGCGGTAACCAAGCTCCGGTAATCACTTCCGAGTTCCTAAAGATAACGTTATAATACTAATTCCTAACACATTACGCAGCGTATGACTTGTAAGATTTCTAAGAAAGAATACTATCACGTTAAAGCGTATTGATAACGTGACGCTCCCTAAATAACTTAGATATCTCACTAAAAATACTATTTAATAGGTATTAGACGCAAAAGTTGAGAAGTCATAACAAAATCGCTACCGCTCGATACACTATCACCAGATAACGTAGCGGCCAATCTATCTATTTCACCTCATTTTCACGTCGACTTGAGCGATAGCATCTAGTGTACAAGCAAGAAAAAAATATTTTTAAAAACAATGAAGCCCATTCACTTTTATCAACGCATCGCTCGGGGTGAAAGGCGGTGAATAGACTCCCCTCCGGGCGGACCGGCAGGCTATCAGTTCCTGAATGGCTATTAACCACCTCGGGGCGACGATAACTCTGAAAGGGCTCGCATTATGAGGCCTGTTTGCCCTCACTCATTACCTCATCCTGGCGGCGTGCCTCATTCACCGGATCACCAGCACTGTCACTCACTGCACTGACGTCACTGAACAAGGGCGGCTCGTCTCCGTCATACTCCACAACGTTCAGCGAGGAGTTGCCATCGTGGAAGCGCCAGGGCAGCGCCTGCCGCGGCCGGCGCCTCTTATGCCGCACTTTATGCCTCGTAAACCTCCCACCACCACCGTCCTCGAGCATAGCCTCGTATAGAGAGTCCAGGTTAACTTGCAACTTATGCGGCGCGGGGGAAACTGTGACGGGCTCCCGGCTGAGCCCTTCCGCGTCCCAGAGCTGTATACGGAGTATGTTGTCGTGGGAGGGTAGGTGGGCGCACGCGGTCGCGAGCGCGATCGCGAGGAGCGCGGGCGCGCGCGTGGGGACGACCATCTCGTGCGGCGGCCGCGAGCCTACTGACGGCACCGAGGTTTCCCGCGCTTTCCCGATAACGCGTAGCGCTACGAAGATCGCGACATCAACGCCCCTCGCACTTTAAAAAAGAAAACGATTTATTTTTCATTTCATTTCATTTATTAGCCATATCATATCATATCATATCATATCATTTATTTGCATTGATCACACATCGTCGTACATAATATACATGTCAAAAATAATAACCATGAGCTATATAAATTCACGCTGAGATGAATAAATTTTGATTTTAACACATTCTTAATTAAGGTGTAGTAAATTGTTCCAATACGGTGAGGCAGTGAATATGTATGTCTATCCCTGTAAAAATTCCGTAACCGAGTAAAAGGCCTTTTGGACCAAGAAACACTTGAGCTTATGTGCAAAACCAAGATCTGAGGTAGCATCTTTTATTATGATGAGGTAGCATATTGTAACATGATCATTACATGGTATGTCAGTAAATACAATAATAATTTAGTCATGTGTATATAAAACAAGATCTTAATTTTGATCTTAATTCTAAAATATGACATACTAAATAGTATCTAGTCCCAATTTATATTTTTATGGTTTTAAGGGTCAAATATTCATTAATGGAATAAAACGCATGTTTTTGGAAAAATGTTTACAAGTGCGTTTAAAACATTTGAATGGCAAGTTTGTAATATGGACAATTACAAAATTTAATGTTTATAAAAATACTCTGCTTCTGACATTTTCTTAATCTAAGTGTTGGAAGCATCAGTTTGCTCTTGTTTCTGGTATTGTAGCTGTGGCAATCAGAGCGTTTAAGAAGAGTACTTGCCTTTTCATGAACCTCTAGGACAGAGACCTCTAAGAACACAAGACTTTTATACAAATATATGTCCTACAACTATGCACAACTGTTTTACATACTCTTATCCTACATTATTTAAGACTTTTTCGCAAGCGATTAATTTTGCATAAGTTTTATTTTCCTAACCCATATTTTCCTAAAACCGTATCTTATAAACATTATGCACATACACAAAACAAGTATAATAATGATTCTCTTCTATGTAACTTATTAAAATAAAGACTAAATTGCGTTTCTCTGTAAACAATAAAGATTTATTTACTATCTCCATAAATGCAATTACAATATACCAAATAAACTATTCACTCACCTGTAAACAATAAAGAAACAACATTTTAAGCCTTTACTTCTGGCTTTGTTAATTATTTACTACACATTAATAATATTATAGTACACCAATAAAAACATAACGTTTTGCCGTATTCATTCTAAAGCAAATCTAATGTCAATCAACCGCGGCTGTCAGACATCGGTTGTCAGTTTATAAAAACTAAAGAGGTTAAGAAAAGAGGATACACGTGAGTGTAATGATTTTCTTTATACAAATAGTTAGGGAGGCGAGGTAGCTAAATGGCGTAATTCAACGGCGCCGTCGAGACCTATCAAAATCGAAAGATAATATAATTTCGAAAAGAAAAGCTCGTATGGTAAAAACCATTTTAGCGGTGGGTTTGGCGTGTACGGTGTTTCAAAAACGTTAAAAAAAACAGTTACTTGGGCATTCTCGAGCGCGTCAGATATTCATACTACGTATGCCCCAAGTGCCTCTGATAACAACGGTATACTAATCTGCCGGTTTGCGTGGTGGGGGTAGGAATATAAAGTAGTCAAAAATGCAAAAAAAAAATTTTACTCGAGCGCGTCAGATTTTCAGAAGGGGTGTTAAGTAGGCCCCAAGGAAGCTCCCTTTAAAAAAACTGACGATTTCGGCGTGACGATAAGTTACGATGAATTTTTGAAAATGCAAAAAAATAAAGTTTTTTTGAAATACTCGAGCGCGTCAGATTTTCATAGGGGAGGTTTATCTCGGTATCCTGAAAGCATATTTTCTTAATCTGACAAAAATGTTGGTGGGTTCTCTTAATCTGACCGAAAAAGGTTTTTTGGTTCTTTTTTTTCCTTTCTTTCTCCTTGATAAAACGGGGAATTTAAGAATGACAATAAAGCGATAGATACAACCAACGTAAATGTGGGGCCAGAAACTGCTTGAGTGGCGTCCACGCACCGGAAGACGAGCTGTCGGTAGGCCTCCGACAAGGTGGAGTGATGACCTGGTGAAGGTCGCGGGAATCCGGTGGAAACGGACGGCACAGGACCGGTCTAAATGGCGAGCCTTGGGGGAGGCCTATGTTCAGCAGTGGACGTCTTTCGGCTGAAATGATGATGATGATGATGATGAAATGTAGTGCGCATTGTATTATCTAAATATATAAAAGAAGAAACTGACTGACTGACTGACTGACAAGGATTTTACAAAATTCACCCCCTAAAGGGGTGAAACGGGGGTCCAAAGTTTGTATGAAAACATGTATTTATTAAAGCGAGAGACATGAAACTTTGTATATAGAGTATGTGTTTAAATATATTAATGGCGTATTTCAGCGTTTTTCTAAATTGCTCCACTAAAGGGGTGAAAAGGGGGTTCAAAGTTTGTACGGAGAGCAAATCTTTTTTGAAGTGAGAGATTTAAAACTTCGTATATAGACTCTTTGTTTAAATACAACAAAACATGTTTCAGCGTTTTTCGAAATTGCTCCCTTTAAGGGGTGAAAAGAGGGTTCCAAGTTTGAGCCGATTACGAAAATGGCATGCATTTTCTAATCAAAGATGGCGGAGATTTATTTTTCTTAATTATCAATTTGGGTGTCATCTTCGAGGTTGCTCTGGGTGCCGATTACGAAAATGACATCCAGTTTCAAATCAAAAATGGCAGACATTTATTTTTCTTAAAAATCGATATGGGTTTCATCTTTGTGGTTCCTCGGGGTGCCGATTACGAAAATGACATCCAATACATATCTACATGCAGGTCAAACTGAGAACCTCCTTTTTTGTAGATGGTTAAAAAATACTCTTAGTACGCGGGCGACGCCGCGGGCAGAAGCTAGTTTATTGTATAAAAAAATGAAATGATATAAAAATTGTATTATAATTGTATTGTTATGTATGACCTTTACATTTACTTCAATTCTTCACTTCGTTTTGCTTACGGTACGTCCAAAAAACAATTTGAGGATCAACAGGCTATTGAATAATATACATACATGAAACTGTACATGTTAATAATACTTTTGTATACAGATACGCGTAACTTTTTCAGAGTCCACGAAAATTGTCGAGAAGCTTTAGAAAAATAAAATTTTGAGATATAATAAAAGTCACATAATTTAATCATCGTTATTTCATATCAAATTTTTTTAACACCCTCAGTCTTCGAGATATACTCAAAAACCGGGAGTTTGAGTTTTTATGATGCTTCAAGTCAAAAAGTTTTAACTTTGGACAAAAATGTAAAGAGACCTTTTTTGTGTAAAATAAAATTACCTTTTTTGTTTATTTAAACTTTTTTTTGTAAAATGTATCGTTCGCGACTTATATGCCGCGACGCGTTTTTCGGAAGATGAAATGGCTCCTCCACACTTCCGGTCATGCGGAAACCGGCAGATTTTGTATTTTTAGTAAGTTTTACATTATATTCTTCAAAATAAATAAAATAAAAATCGCGCTCGAGAATGCCGGATTAACGTTTTTTTTTTACAAGTTTGCGACCCTATTACTCGGCGGCGTCAAGGACTTATCGTCAGATTAGTTAAATTTAGTCTTAAAACACTAAAATCTACCCCCAATATCTTAATCTGACGCGCTCGAGTATTTCAGACTATCGATTTTTTTTTACTAATCTGATCGTCTATCCTAGGCGCGCGTCACGACATATAGAGCTAAATACTTTACAAGGTTGTTCTATTAGGTCTAAGGTATCTCTCATATCTTAAACTGCCACGCTCGAGTATTACCGAAAATTCCCCTATTCGCCTCCCTAACCAAAATATATGTCCTACAACTATGCACAACTGTTTTACATACCCTTATCCTGCATTATTTAACACTTTTTCGCAAGCGATTAACCTTGCATAAGTTTTATTTTCCTAACCCATATTATTCTAAAACCGTATCTTATAAACATCATGCACATACTTAAAATGGTTTTTAATATAGTTTCATATTTCAGGTTTCTCACTTAGTTTTAATTTAGTTAATTAGTTTTATTTTCGGTAGTTACATTATAATATATGTTCTTGTTTTTTATATTTATAGGTATAATAATGAATAATTTCGATTAGGGATGCGCCGAATATTCGGTTATTATTCGGTATTCGGCATATTCGGCATGTTTTTGAAAGTTCGGTATTCGGCCGAATTATTCAGCTCAGCTGCCGAATATTTACCGAAAAAATTTGAGAGGGTTTTGTTACAAGTTACAGTTACTGCTTCGTGAAATTAATACTTGACCCATTATTAACAGTTATTAACTTATATTTTGTCAATATTACAATTAGTCTGTTTTACAACCATAGATGAAGGAATTCACGTTGGACCGAATAATTCGGCCGAATATTCGGTTCGGCAACAGCTGGACCTAATATTCGGCCGAATGTTCGTATTCGGTCAAACCCATATTCGGCGCATCTCTAATCACGATTATATATACTGATTATTAATGTTATTGAAGTTTTGAGAGAACACTTTAATTTAGTTTAGTTTTTTTTTATACAACGCCGGTGGCAAACAAGCGTACGGTCCACCTGATAAGGTGTTTTATGATACATGCAGACACACGCCCACACATGAATTAAATAAAAATAGAAATTTGTCCATTGTGGTATACTTAGTGAAGCGTAGTCTCAAAGAGAAAAATAGGTATCATAAGCTGTATAAGGAGTTCTGAAACCCCCGAGGCACTATCCCTATTACGTTCTAGGTGTAAGTATCTCACTGAACAATGTTACAAGGTGTTTTTGTTGTCTGTCGAGGATGCTCTTAAATGACATTAAATCATTCTGGTGTTACATAAAGTCCAAAAAAATGTCTGCCTTAATTTCTCAAACCATGACCCATGGCCAGCGCTCGTCCTCGGATGATGAGTGTAGTATACTAGTGTCTTTTTATAGGGGATTGACGAGAGACATCATCCTGTTGTGGATTCGTTTTTATTATCAGTGACTTAGAGACCATATACATCTCTAACAATATTAAATTAATTTTAATTTTGACGCTCAGAGACCATGTACATCTCATCTCTGGGATATTATATTAATTTCATTATACTCCTTGTTTAATCTTGAGACCTTATACATCTCTAACTTTACTGATGTTGCAATATTTGTAATAGATAACTTTGCAAGTTTATCTTCACCGTATGACATTAATTTTGTCATAATTGTAAACTCGAAATTATTATTCCTTCTTGAACTGTAAATTAATATTTTGACATGAAAAATGTATTACTTATTATAGTTAGACTTTCTTAAATTGTAAATTAATATTTTGACATGTACAAGTGCCCTTGTGGCCTATTTGCAGAATAAATGTTTGATTTTTTTGATTTTGATTTTGAGTAAGGGCAGGCCCGAACGGCATTTCTGCCTCTTTCGTTAGGGACTGCGGTGAAGAACTTAGCTATCCTCTATGTCTTCTTTTCAACAAGTCTCTTGCTGCCGGAGTGTTTCCAAGGTTGTGGAAACTGCATGTTCCGATATAAAAATTGGGGAATAATTCATGCGTTGAAAACTACGGACCTATAAACATAATTATATACAACAGTAAAGTACGGACCTATAAGTATAATTATATACAACAGTACCGTATTGCCAAGTTTTTGAGTCTAGTGCATACTTATCTTTATAATCA
Organism: Epiblema foenella; assembly: GCA_963556455.1. Taxonomy (NCBI): domain Eukaryota; kingdom Metazoa; phylum Arthropoda; class Insecta; order Lepidoptera; family Tortricidae; genus Epiblema; species Epiblema foenella. The sequence continues at coordinate 723,747 of OY747108.1, read as the reverse complement.
CGTAAAACCATACTTGTCTGATAAGCAGCACGGCTTTGTTGGCAATAGGTCCACTGTTCCAAATCTACAACGCTTTCGCCTCGCAGGGTCAAGTTGACGCCATGTGGCATAAATTAAAGAAGATAAGTTATTGGTTCTTAATGTCACTAAATGCCAACACATAAATATAAGATTTCAAGCTTACATAGTCATTTACATTAGAATTACGATTTGAAACGGGATATTTACCATGTATATTTGTATTTTTGAGTTCCCAATATTTCGGCACTGTTGCACAAGGCGGACGGCGGTAGTGACGGTGACACTGTGCGAAAAAAGCGAACCAGGAAGAGGGTAGATCGCTATGGTGTGTGGGTAGACCACAACTAAAACTGGCAGCACGTCAGTTAATCCTTGATAATGGCGCTTGCAACAGTGCCGAAATATCGGGAACTCAAAAATACAAATATACATGGTAAATATCCCCTTTCAAATCGTAATTCTAATGCCAACACATAAAGTTCACTCGTAAAAAGAACATTATCACGAACAGGTACAGGTACACAATAGGTGACGTGAGTTAGAGGAGGTATGCACTATCAGAGACTTGGGAGTTATTCTAGATAACAAATTGAACTTTGTCATATAGGAAACGTTAGGTTAGGTTTCGTAAAAAGAATAGCACAACTTTAAATGCCGTAATACTGTTGCGACACTTTATAACACATTGGTGCGCTCGCGCCTCGAGTACTGCAGTCAGGTTTGGAACCCGTCGTACCAAGTACACATAAATCAATATAAGATTTCAAGCTTACATGGTCATTTACATTAGAATTACGATTTGAAACGGGATATTTACCATGTATATTTGTATTTTTAAGTTCCCGATATTTCGGCACTGTCGCAAGCGCCATTATTAAGGATTAACTGACGTGCTGCGAGTTTTAGTTGTGGTCTACCCACACACCATAGCGATTTACCCTCTTCCTGGTTCGCTTTTTTCGCACAGTGTCACCGCCACTACCACCGTCCGCCTTGTCACTTGAAACTCGATTACGGTCACGACACACTACACTCACAGTATCAATACGCGAGTTCTTTCCGGAAACAGTCTCTTTTCGATTTGAGAACTTTCGGATCACTGGACGCCAGACATACATGGCATGGCATGGCATGACAAATATACATGGTAAATATCTAATTCTAATACACATAAATCGTTTGGAGAGAAAAGAACGCTTATACACTCGATTAAAGGTCTTTAAGGATCGCACTGGTGCGGTCGGGAAACGAAGTGGTTATGAGCGTAGACTGAAACATTTCAAAATGTGTACCCTCCAAATGAGAAGGGATCTAGTTATGCTATACAAACTCATTAATGGAGGCGTCCAAGAATGCCACCTCCTTAGGAGCTCGAATTGTGTGGTCCCGAACACCCACGTCCGATCCTCACTCACCACTTTCCGGCCTAAACCGGTTAATTCCAACTTGGGCAAATTTTCTATTACGAGCAGACTTCAGACTCGGTAAAGTTATCAAAAGACTTTCGACCTGGATGTTTATTTCGACAGTGCCATTTAGATGGAAAATTACTATTCTGAAATTGTAACGTGAATGTTTTATATAATTTTTATTTAATTTTAGAAATAAAGGAAAAATTGAAAAATTTAGGCACCGAGCAGGATTTGACCCTGGGACCTCCCGGCACTCGCGGCCAGTCGCTCTTAGCCAACTGAGCTATAGGTGCAACTTTGTAGGTGGTTCCTCCTTTATTTCTAAAATTTGTAGTTTACGTTAGCAGCCGTACTGCTTACTATAAAATTAATTTAAATTATTAAGATTATTATTTTCTCTTACTATATTCGTGATCTAAATAACGCATTATCCCGTCGTCTACCGGTCTCTGGGATCCCAGGGATCAAAACAAAAGAATGCTATTGTTTATTTTTTTGTAATCTTGTTGATATTGGAAACTTAAATTATACTCTTAATTATTGTTATACTGACCGGGTATCTTAACTTAATGATGTTGCACGCCTGTTACTGAGACACAGGCAGGACTTGTGTCATCTAATTTTATATTCTTACAAATGAGCCAAGTATCTTGTTAGTGTCAAATAAATAAATTTAATCAAACTTTTGTTACTAGTAGTGTTCATGTTGATACATCATTGGTTCGACTTGGTTGAAATAACCTAAGTTGGGCAACTCTGTTATTGAATGCTGAACTTGATTGGATTTAACCATGTAATTATCCCTGCTGTGTTGGTCGACTTGACACTAGTGCTGTATGTGCACTTGGTCAATTATGCGCTTACTTATTGATCATGCTGTGTGCACTTGCTGTGGATGTCATGCTGATCTGAGCTACTGATTTTGTGCAAACTTAACTGTATCATTTATCTGTAAAGTGTACCTTTTTAAAATATATAAATAAATGAAATATAACTATCAAACATTCGCTACATTACAACACACACAACAACATTCGTTTAGAGATCCCTTAAAGGGATAAATAAATAAATAAAATAAATATTTTTGGAAAATCTTACACTAATCAACCTAGTCCCAAACTAAGCAAAGCTTGTACTATGGGTTACATACATACTTGCATAAATAAATAGATACTTAACTACATCCAAGACTCAGGTACAAATATTCGTGTTCATCACACAAATAAATGCCCTGACCAGGATTCGAACCCGGAACCTCTAGCTTCGAAGGCAGGGTCACTACCAACTCGGCTAAAGCGGTCGTCCAAAAGTTCGCCTTTGTACCAATGTAACCGAATTTGTCTATATTTTTTACCCGTATTTTGTATACAATAAAGTATTTACATACATACATACATACATACATTACCAAGTCGGCTCTATAGGTTGATTTTTTTAAAGTCCTGAAAACTTGAAATCCATTGTCCATTGTTCGTGAAATAAACTCATGTAAATTAAAAAATATGCGAAGTTCACCAATATGTAAGGACAGCTACATCAACGCTGCCCAACACTACTATCTAGTTACCAACACAATCTAGTAATATATGTTATCACTGATATACTTCAATAATCAATTATTTAATCAAACGCCCAACAGACGCGCTCTATCTCACCCTAATTCAACAAGATAATGAATAATTAAAAAAAAAACTTTTATTTCAGACCTTATGATCCATAATGGGTTAGTAACAATAACAATAAAACAACCTTTCCAACTAAATACAATTATATTCCGATAAAATTATAACAGTTGTGACAATTACAAAATAAACAATTTGTACTGATCTCTCTTACCGAAATTAGTAACTATACACTTAAACTTTTACCGTAAAATAAAGTCGATTATTTTAACAACAATAAAATAAAATAACAAAATACAGGCGCTATACTTACTTATAATTAATTTTTACATCGAAATTACTCCGATATGTTTATAATAAACAATTATACCTAAACTAATATTGCCATTACATTTACAAAAGCAACTATAAACGGAAATGTTTGGTTTTATCAGTTTTACATTATTGTATCCCATTTGAGCCCATTTTAATAACACGGCGGTCTAATTAAAATTATTCGGTACAATTTAAAAATAAAACAAATTTAAATGATCCGATCATCTACCTACCCACTGCATCATGCCTAAATGAGACTAATCCAGTGTGAACACCACGGAACATTTCTATACTAAGCATTGTAACGCCCCCAAATCAACTTCGAATGCAAATGCGACCCTCGGTAGCAGCGCTCTTTTCGCATTATGGCATGCTAAGGAAATAATCAATATGTAAATATTGTCATACATTTATGGGCACTACAACAAAGGTTAGTCACGGCTGACGAAGATACATCATGTTAGGCATTCAGCAACACAACGCATTCTCATCTCGGTAGAGGCATCAACACGTCACAGGACTACCTACACAATACATTCATAACTCATGTGCTCGAAAAGTACGTTTTCTTAAGCAGCCAAACTGTGCGGTAAGTACCACTTCTCCGCACTAGTGCTTTTTACTTTTCAATTATTTTTAATTTTTAACTAAGTACGTCGACGCAAAGAGAATTTGTTATTTGAGAGAAGTTTTACAAATTAATCAATTATAGATTTACATTCTTATAAAAAGGTACAGTCGCCATCAAATATATCTGTACTCATCAGGGTGCTCAAAAATATCTGAACATGCACTTTAACGCCTTGACTATAGAGTCGTGTTCAGATATTTGTGAACACCTTGTTCGCTCCGATATATCTGATGGCGATTGTACATAAATACGAATACTTCAATCAACGTATTATTGATCATTGTAGATTTAATTTTTTTACCTGTAAATAAATTGTAAATGGATGGATCAACTATTCTTTGTTGCTCGTTACCATGGTTACGTCTCCTGAGTCACTCTTTACAACTGTGATTTTATAGGGTCCTAAATCCATTTGTACATGACTCATCTTCCGAGCATGCTTGAATTCCATATTATAAACATTTTTCTAAGAAATGGTTCTGTTGTCTCCTCGCTGACGGGACAGAATAACAACAAGAAAAAGTTGATTGACCCAAAAATTCATTAACATGTTTGGCTCAATGCAGATTCGATCTGTGCCTTCCCGATTTAGCATTTTGCACATGCGCAGCTAATAGACGTTGACGTATCGACAAATATAAATTATAACCTACAAATTTTAATTTAATCTTTGATTAATTTTTTTATTTCCTCGCACAATGCATTATAAAACGTTGTACGATGCATGTTCGGAAACGTAATTCCCGACTCGTGTCGGTCAAAAACACTCGCCGAACGCTCGTGTTTTTGTTCCCGCCACTTGTTGGGAATTGCTTACTTTCCGAACTTGTATCGTAAATAGCTATTTTAACGCGTTTGTTTCGATTATTTTGTTTTCCGTCCGACTTCGCAACAAACGCGCGCGACAATCAAGTTTGAAGTTAGTAAATAATGTAAAATTAACAAGAATTTACGGTGGGTGATGGTTTCTACTGTTATTTATTCTAAATTCACTGCCAAACGATCTCCTCCGGTTGCGAAAGTATTGTCAGTCACAAATGTATCTCTTTTTACAAAATAACTTCACGTCTTACCAAATATCAAGTAACACTAAGTCATCTGGAAACATCCGTACGAAATTACTTTTATTAGAAATTACATTTAGGCCCGGTTTTATAAAGATCCGTTAGACCTTATTTCAAAAAATTAGACCTTAGTTATTGAAATTTGATCTGACATTTGGTCTAACGGATCTTTATAAAAACCGGCCTTAGTCGATTGTATATATTTTTTTAAATGTTACGCGCAGCATAATTAGTTGATGTTCCAATTAAGTACATTTAGGACGTATTAAAACTGCATTAGACAAATGTTAATAATAAATTTAAAAACTCGTAGGTACATATTGCATTATATTTGGCAAGAATCCATCGAGGTCGAACAAATGTCGAGATGTGGCAGAAGTGTGACAACATAACGACAGGAATGTACTTTTTCCTGTCAGGCAAGAGTTTTCTGGACATGTTTTATTTGACGTTTCAGGCAATCGGCCGTAAAACGTACCCAAAAAGCTGGATTGGTGTCCGCTTTTATATAATTTGATCTAAATATTACTTGCGTCGTCTGATGGTAATTGTTTTTACAAAGAGTTACGTTTACACATTACAAAACTGAAACAGTTATATTTTCTAGAAGTTTACTTTGTATAGTGCGTCTCATCCACGAAGGCGCGCCCCTCCACAGCCCTATCTACAGATTGTACACAATTGCGCACAGATTAGTATGAAATTACGTTAATAAAGTTTATCTACACCCATACAGTAAATCCTCTTTTATGTGCTCAAAAAGTGTAGGTAACGACCAACTTTACAATATCGCGCCGGTCCGGGGCGGAGATGGCCATAACAGCATCAAAAACGGTATGGTTATGCCCATCTCCGCCCATTACGATACAGGCTCGTGCTCAAAAAGACTTCAACGAGCTCACGAACTCGAACGCCTGCACTTTCAACGCAATGGTGCCTCAACACATGAATGAAGATTTAATGTATGGATATAGATAAAGTAGTGTATACAACTGTACATAATTAGGCCTTAAAACACTCGTGTGATCCTATTATGAAACTCGCTGACGCTCGTTTCATAAAACCACGCTCGTGTTTTAAGACCTCTCATTATGTATCAGTTACATAAACTACTATAACAAACATTTACCTACGCTCCATTAGTTACATACCTAACCGAAAAACGATCAAAGTATATTAACTCCATATTTCGCAAAGTATTTAAGTTTATAGTCCATATTTCCGTTAATGGACCATAAACTGAGCCTAAACTTTTGAGATCAAAACACAAATCAACGCTTTTAAGCACTTAAAAGTTTGTAAACTTTTTAGAACAACAGTGATAACATAAAGTGTAACAATGACCCATTAAAGCACTCGGACTGAAAATATTACATTTTTTTACCTGAGATATATTTGCGAGGCTGGAAGTATTTTAACACGAAATAAGTACTTGGCAAACTCTTCAACTACGTATATTTACGTTAGTTGTTAACTTTTTAAGGCAGGTTGTTGCAGTTAACTCTAAACTTGTTGACGACACGAATATATTTGGTTACCATAGTGTTGCTTTTAAATTGTGACCTATGTATTAATTTTTGAATAATTAAGGATTTAAAAGTACAGGATTTAAGGATACAGTCAAATAAACTGTTCCGAGGACTACAGAAACGTAGCAAATTAATCGGGACGATTAACTTTTGACATAAGTACCCACAATGAAAACTTATTGGCCTCATTGCCAAGGAATAAAAATAAATTACATAGCTAGCTCATTATTGTCGAAGTGAGCTTTAATTTTGAGCCCAATTCAGAAAGTGTATTTAAAGGTATAAAAAATTTAAAGTTTTAAAAATACCCACTAATTATTATTAAAGGTATGGTAAGTCAGTAAAGGTATGTGTCTAAGAGTGGTCCAAAAAACGCGTGTTTTCTGGATAAACCCTAAGTTGCAAACAGTTCGTACGATTGATTGTATTGGCCGCTATCGAAAGGTATATAACTGAGTGGTGCAGGACCGCTCAATGTGGTACAATCGAGCTCGAAAATATGTTCACAGACAAGTTGATCATAAATATGTGAACACGACTCCAGCTTCGTAGGCAGGGACGGCAGGGTCACTACCAATTAGGCTAATGCGGTCGTCAAACATATTCGTTTATTTTCCTTGGGCAAAAATATTTTTTCGAAGTTGAAAAAAGCTAAACTACCTACTTAATGAAGTCAATCGGTGAAAATTCATCATTTCATTTTATGTAAAAGTGGTCAAATCTGTTACTAATAATCGGGTATGACATTGTATTTATTACCTTTTATCTAGCTTGATCCCGCTACTATTAATACAATAGTATTTATTTATCTATTTGTGATAATCCACATCGAAAGGGACCTTATGGCGGCAGGCGCTTACGTTACACCTATTCACTATTGTATTGGAACAGCGGCAATAAAGGTGTAAGTGCCGGCCACCATAAGGTCCCTTTCAATATGGATTATCACACTTATTTATTTATTCAACATTTATGTCAAGTGCATTACAGGAGATGTTACAGGTATTCACTTGTTTATGTCCGGTCGAGCGTGCGGCGGCACGACGTGTTCTACTACAATACGTCGCTATTTGTGATGTTGACTGTACCGCTCGATAGAAAGTGACAGATGCTTTATGTTGTCGTTTATCACACGCTAACTGCGACCATACGTTTATCGACTAGTATCAGAAAGTGACAGATGGGTGGATCAACTTTGTTGCTCGTTGCCATGGTTACGTCTCCTGAGTCACTCCTTAAAACTGTGATTTTATAGTGTTTAAATCAACCAAACATGAGTTTTAGCGATAAGTATAAATCCATTTGGACATGGGTCATCTCCTGAGCATGCTTGAATTCCATATTATAAACATTTTTCTAAGAAACATGGTTACTGTTGTCTCCTCGCTGACGGGACAGAATAACAACAAGAAAAAGTTGACCCAGATGCTTTATCTTGTCGTTTGTCGTCGATAAACGTGACCATGATAGACCCCCAGGTCATATTCTTTGCTACCGCCGTAGTGTATCGATAAAACCGGCCAAGTGCGAGTCGGACCCGCTCAAGAACGGGTTCCGTATCATTATCTATAAAACGGCAAAAAATCACGTTTGTTGTATGGAAGTCCCCTTAAATATTTATTTTATTCTGTTTTTTTAGTATTTTTTGTTATAGCGGCAACAGAAATACATCATTTATGAAAATTTCAACTGTTTAACCATCACGGTTCATGAGATATAGCCTGGTGACAGACGGACAGTATGACTGTAAGTCTTATTAATGGGGTCCCGTTTGACCCTTTGGGTACTGAAACCTAAAAACGATCGCCCCGCTTGCTAAAGACGCGTCCTAAAGGTACATATTAGTTACCTTTATGCCGCGTCTTTAGCAAGCGGGGCGATCGTTTTTAGGTTTCAGTATCAAAGGGTACATGCATATGTTAATCAACTACTTGCATATGACTATCATATAACTATTATTGTTTGTTTAATTTGACTTACCATATTACTTTAACTTACACACAATACGTATAAACACTGAATAATTATAAATATAACACTATACCGTGTACATGTATTATGCATATGTCTAAATATTTGTGATAATCCACATCGAAAGGGACCTTATGGCGGCAGGCGCTTACGTTACACCTATTCCCTATTGTATTGGAACAGCGGCAATAAAGGCGTAAGTGCCGGCCGCCATAAGGTCCCTTTCAATATGGATTATCACATATTATTATGAATTACCTTAATTATCACATTATTATGTAAGTTTAGCCCGGCCAGGTACATATTAAAGTATGAAATGTCATAACTTGTGATGTTTAATTATTTAGCATTAGCTTACTTGCAATTGTGAGTAAATATATAGGTACATCTAATATACTATGCAAGGTACACTTTGGGTTCATAGATATAATATATGCCACCACATGTTCTTTGTGCTAGTATACTTAAAATCATTCTAATGAGGGCTATCGTTTTTGTGCTCACCAGTTGGCGCCACTGTCGATTAAGGTCCAGCTGTCAAAAATTGTTATTTACTACTCGTCGACTTCAATGTTTGAATTAAGATATCGTAGACGAAACTAAAATCACATACATTTCTCTATTGGTTCCCTTCAAGTGAACTCTTATGAAATAGACCAATCACGTGTCGCCTTTTACTGTACTCTTATGAAATTGACCAATCACGTGACGCCGCGGCATAGACTACTAATTATTATTATGAGCATGAGAAAGAAGTTTTAAAAATCATATTTAATACCTTAAAACCGTACCGTAAAAATATCGAACAGCCCACATTGTAGCGCGGTCCCGTTTTGTTCGGAAAAAAGGAGGAAATAAGTTTCCGAAAGACAAAACTGTCTCAAAGCACTGACCCGTAACTCATATTTGCCATAAACAAGCTCAGGTATTGCAAAATAATTACCATATTGTTCGAATTAGATATTAACCCGCGTAGCGCAACCACAAAGTGACATTTGACATTTCGGACCCTCGCGCTACACTAGCGCCTCTAGCGGCGAATTCATACGCGATAGCCCTCATTGGGCGAGTTGTATCAAATTAGTCACTTGAAAAATCTACTTTAATTTTTAAGGAACATTGAAAGTCGAATGGCAGATTTATAAATTAACTATCGTAAATTCAGTGGTCGTCGTTACAAAGATTTCAAACCGAAAAGTGCACGTCACATGTTTCATAAGTAGATAAACATTACATTAATGTGTTGTTTCTACCATTGTAAGAATCTATTTTATGTAATGTACTTTTATCTACACCCATACAGTAAATCCTCTTTTATGTGCTTAAAAAGTGTAGGTAAGGACCAACTTTACAATATCGCGCCGGTCCGGGGCGGAGATGGCCATAACAGCATCAAAAACGGTATCGTTATGGCCATCTCCGCCCATAACGATACAGGCTCGTGCTCAAAAGACTTCAACGGGCTCGCGCTCGACCTCACTACACTTGCAACGCAATGGTTCCTGAACACATGAAAGAGGATTTAATATACGGATGTAGATAAAGTAGTGTATGCAACTGTACATAATTAGGACTTAAAACACTCGTGTGATCCTATTATGAAACTCGCTAACGCTCGTTTCATAAAACCACACTCGTGTTTTAAGCCCTCTCATTATGTATCAGTTGCATAACTTACTATTTCAACTATCAGAAAAACACTTGAATATAATATTTACAGTAATAATAACAAATACAATATAAAAGGTCCCTCGGTAGTTTACTAATAAGTTATTCGCTACTTTCTATGTAATATTTATATTCAATTTACCGGTAAACCGGGGTTACTTTCAAATCGAGTGGCGACTTCCAAAAGTCAGTTCAATTACATATTTCGCTACCTACGTACCTATGCACGTACTATAAACATAATTAATACTATCAAGTACATTTGTAGGTTTAGCGTTCTAATTATTGTCTAAAAGCCATGGAATTTGCTTAATTACTTCATTATATATTACATTGGTATAATAAACAATTACTTCACACATCGTATTACATATACAAACAACTTTTAAGGTCATTGGTAGAAAGGCGTGAATGGGCGAAACGCGTCTTTTAATTTAAGAGCACTTTAATAAAATGTAACAGGTCCACTAGCGCCACTCGTAAATAATTGTAATTATTTAAATTTAATGATATATATCTAAAAAAGGGGGCCGCTACGTACTGTATTTTGTATTTAAGTACGTTTTGAATCCATCAAACTAGTTATTACGTTGCTGGATTCGTCAATCTATGCGTCCAAAGTTAAAACGGCCGTTTTAATTTTGAGCTCATAAAGAGACCAATCTAGCAACGTAAAAATTAGTTTGATGGATTCAAAAAGTACTTAAATACAAACTACAGTACGTAGCGGCCCACTTTTTTAGATATATATCATTAAATTTAAATAATTACAATTATTTACGAGTGGCGCTAGTGGACCTGTTACATTTTATTAAAGCGCTCTTAAAGACTAAAACCAGAAACAGTACGACGTCGTCTCCCGGCGAAAAAGTATCGGTGGAAGCTGAGTTTGTATATCTAGTTGTAACATTAAAACTATGTCATGTACTATTGTGCATTAGCAAATACCTTGCTAGTGGTGGGTAGAAAGGTCATAGATAGTTGAATAAACAAAAGTTGTGTCTCCTATGGTAGACCACAGTTAAGCCCAGAGACCGATACCGGTATTTTTAAAAAACCCTGAATTAGCCCAATAATTTGGATTATTTTTTGCTCTTTACGTAGGGCTGAATCATGTATTTAGGTAACAACGTCGTATTATTAGATTGTCGCATTAAAAACGAAATAATGAACCGGTGACCGTAATAATACCGGTATTTTTCTATGGAGAAAATACCGGTATCTGATCCCTGGTTAAGCCTACTTAAAGATTTATTTAAACGGGTGTAGCGCGATATTTATGTATTTACCTTTGTACCGACGTTTCGACACGGGTTGCACCGGTCTTGGTCGCGGTTAAAATGTTACATAGTTAAGCCGTCGTCTCCAGGCAAAGAAAATAAACAATAGCATTCTTTTGTTACGATCCCTGGGATCCCAGGGACCGGTAGACGCCGGGGTGGCTTTAAGAGCGCTTTAATAAAATGTAACAGGTCCACTAGCGCCTCGTAAATAATTGTAATTATTTAAATTTAATGATATATATTTAAAAAAGGGGGCCGCTACGTACTGTAGGTTGTATTTAAGTACCTACTTTTTGAATCCATCAAACTAATTTTTACGTTGCTAGATTGGTTTCCCTATGAGCTCAAAAATAAAACGGGCGTTTTAACTTTGGACGCATAGATTGACGAATCCAGCAACGTAATAACTAGTTTGATAGATTCAAAACGTACGTAACTACAAAATACAGTACGTAGCGGCCCCCTTTTTTAGATATCTATCGTTAAATTTAAACAATCAAAATTATTTACGAGTGGCGCTAGTGGACCTGTTACAGCGCTTATTAAAGCGCTCTTAATGTATATTTTTGGGTGGCCGATATAACATAAAACTTATTTTGGGTTTTCAATCTTCTACTACGCAAAATAAAGTCGCATTTTATACCGATCACCGATTTGTATACAAGTTATATGTTATTTATCGTATGGCAGTTTTTTTGACAGTTTTGTTGCACCGTTTAGCCCCACCCAGGAGTCACGTGTAGGGTAGCGGTGGGTACTCCCTACGGGCGTGGTACAACTTCGACCCCCCTTGTGAAGTGAGTGGGTAACTTGACTGTTAGAAGTTCTCAAGCCGCCCGGAGGCCTCCAACTTGGCCTAACTGCTATCATAGACAACAGCCAGATTTATAACATAGATTTATAGAAATGAAGACGCCTTTTATGTGGTCCTCAAACCAAGAAATAGGCTTCCTAGTCGTTAACTTTTGATATGTCCACATGGGACCAGAATCCACAGAAATGAGGCCATCCGTAGCAGAACCAAAGTAACCGATATAGTCTTTCGAATCGCTAACATGTTGTTCACTCAAAATCAGGGACCGATACCGGTATTGTTAAAAAAAACCCTGAATTCGCCCAATATTTTTAAAAAACCCTGAATTCGCCCAATATTTTTAAAAAACCCTGAATTCGCCCAATATTTTTACCCACGACGGAACGGAGAAGGTATATGCGTTTCGGGTGAGAGGTTGTTTGTTTGTTTGTGTGTGCACATCAATATTGGATTATTTTTTGCTCTTTACGTAGGGCTGAATCATGTATTTAGGTAACAATCTAATAATACGACGGTATTATTAGATTGTCCCATTAAAAACTAAATAATGAACCGGTCACCGTAATAATACCGGTAATTTTCTATGGAGAAAATACCGGTATCCGATCCTTGCTCAAAATCTGACTACTGCAAAAGAAACAAGGCAAAAAATATTGCCAAATATGTCAAAAAAATAACGAAGCTAGAACCGTTTTAATGTTGCTGGTTAGAGAGAGAAAGCGCGACAGATCTGTGAGGTCATTGAGCGCCATAGTAAATGACGATCGTTCCAATACAAAGGTGCGTTTTGCGGAAAAGGGACAGAGTATGCCACCTCTTAAAACTTTGAAGACTTAATTATGTAATTGGGTGGATCAACTATTTTTTGTTGCCCGTTACCATGGTTACTCTATTGAGTCACTCTTTAAAACTGTGATTTTATAGGGTTTTTAATCTACTAATCATGAGTTTTGAGCATTGAGCAACAATCCATTCGGACATGGGTCATCCCTTGAGCATGCTTGTAGTCCATATTATAAACATTTTTCTAAGAAACTCGGTTACTGTTGTCTCCTCGCTGACGGGACAGAATAACAACAAGAAAAAGTTGATTGACCCAATTATTCATTCTTTTGAGCTACTTTTTTTTCATTTGATTAAGAATTTGATGTGTCAACATCTCTATCAACAAGTTCGATATAGATATGACACGTATTCGTCTATATTTCGTGCCTTATCATACTGGGAGGCATCCTTTACAAAACTAGGCCGACTTATCAATTTGATGCAAGTTATACAAATAAACTAGTGGCTCTGTGAGCTGTAGACCTCGTGAGTGAGTTTTTGTAACATTTCCAAAATCTGACATTATAAAAAACATCAATTATGTATATCGAACCTGCTAACAAAATTTTGACGAGAAACGGTTGAGAAATGCGACCTGTAGAGGACAACAAGCCGAAATTCGGACGCAGAAACTTACAAAATCTTTGAAATAAAAATTGTTTTTGAAAATTTCCAAAAACCGTCTCCACAAAAAAAATCTATATAACTATCGAACCTGTTCACCAAATTTCACGAGAATCGGTTGAGAATTGCGACCTGTAGACGAGAACAAACGGAAATACGAAAGTATTTTTGTCGGAGCTGAAGCAGAGACCTTCGTTTCACTCGGTCAATAAATATTTTGGGGACAATGTTACACAAATCGACCTAGTCCCAAACTAAGCAAAGCTTGTACTATGGGTACTAGGCGACGATATACATACTTATATAGAGAAATATATACTTAAATACATAGAAAACATCCAAGACTCAGAAACAAATATTCGTGTTCATCACACAAATTAATGCCCTGACCGGGATTCGAACCTGGGACCTCCAGCTTCGTAGGCAGGGTCACTACCAACTAGGCTAAAGGGGTCGTAGGCTAGGCTATATGCAATATAGATAATATGCATCGCACGCCATCTAGGGAATTTAGCTTTATTAGTCTGATCAGTCCAGTGACAAAGAGCCAGTGACCAAGTAACTGGAACTATGTGCCGAATATTCGGTTATTATTCGGTACTCCGCATGTTTTTGAATGTTCGATATTCGGCCGAATTATTCGGTTCAGCTGCCGAATATTTACCGAACAATTTTGAGAGGGTTTTGTTACAAGTTACAAGAGTGTATTATAGTTACTGTTTCGTGAAATTAATACTTGACCCATTATTAACAGTGATTTAACTTATTTTTGCCAATATTTCGCTTTGATAATGAACAAAAATTTTACAATTCAGTTAGTCTGTTTTACAACAATAGATAAAGGAATTACGTTGAACCGAATAATTCGGCCGAAGATTCGGTTCGGCCACAGCTGGACCCAATATTCGGCCGAATGTTGGTATTCGGTCAAACCCATATTCGGCGCATCTCTACAATACACTCTTCTTTAAAGCTTTACAGTCTAGGTCATCCAAACGTAATCGCTTGCTGTGAAAATCGATTTGGGTTAGTTACATATTTATAAACGTCAGTCTAAGGCTCGGTTGCACCAACATACGATCACAGGCCGGTCATCGTCAAATATGGCGCCGGCAGCTGTCATCCCATAGAGACTTGTCAAACTTTCCATACAATCAGATTTTAATGAACACCGCTTACGGATTACAGACGGTTTGGTGGCCCATAATGTGTCAAATAATGAAAATGGGTCATACACAGATTTAGGTTCGCGTCTTTTCTGTGGACACACCAAAAGTTAAGGGCTACAAAGCTTAATTTTAGATTGGACCAGTAACCCGCATAAACAGTGTCTCCATTTCTATAAATCCCTGTAATAAAAACATAGCTAACATGCACATAAGCCGTTAATTGTAAACTCGAAATTACTATTCTTTCTTGTACTGTAAATTAATATTTTGACATGAAAAATGTATTACTTATTATAGTCAGACTTTCTTTAATTGTAAATTAATATTTTGACATGTAAAAGTGCCCTTGTGGCCTATTTGCAGAATAACCCCCTTATTCATAAAACTTAACAAACCTCTGCTAACTAAAATATCTGTTGTCACTGTCTCACAAGCACATGTGTCAAAGTGCGAGATAAAAACAAACGAACTTTAGCGGCTAGTTAACTAATACAGGTTTGATAGACGTTTATGAAAAGCAAAAAAATATACCAGCAAAAAAATATACCAACCGTATTCATTTATAGATTTCAAATTTGTAGCTTTTTTGTTTTTGTACTCCCGATGCTGTATGTAAGTAGTAAGTGTTTTTATTTTTGCTTATTATTATTTTATTTATTTATTCATGTACGACTAGTTACGAATTGTTTTCACTATTGCAGTTATTTTTATTTTACTAATTTATTTTTCTGCAACTGTATGGCGTTCCGTGAGTCACCGACGGTACTGGATGAAGATCAGCGCTGTAGGTGTCAATGACACGTCAGCATAATGCTGAGCCAGTGTCCGTTTCACTGCCGCGGGGACACACATGTTGTGTGGTTTCTGTGTATTTTTTCTTGTCATTTATGTGTGTCTGTGAATAAATGTTTCTTTCTTTTTTTCTTTCTGTCTATGAATAAGGGGGTAAATGTTTGATTTTGATTGAACTATTGACTACAGGTGGGACGACTTTTGTAGTTCAACTAAGTATGACCCAAATAGGAATGCAAAGACTATAGCGCCTCTAGCGGCGAATTGATAAACGAGAGCCCTGATTAGAGTGAGTTATAGCACGACCCAAGTAATAAGGCGTGTGGATTAAGCAATAATAGTCTCTCAGTCAACTACTTAAGAGCTTTGACGCGCGCCATATTAATTGTGTTCTCCTGTACGACCGTTGTTCTGTCATCATTACCGCGCTAAGCTCCGGGAGCTGCACCCCCCCCCGCGCGGCGGTGGGGGGGAGCGCGGGAGGAGCGTCCTCAGTCAGTCGATGCTGAGGTCGTGCGAGAAGTGCCGCGACAGGTTCGCCACGTCGAGCCCCGTGAAGTCCGTGAACACGTCCGTGGTGGCGGTGGAGGGCTTGGGGTTGGGGGCGGCGGCGGCGCTCCAGGGCTGGTTCTCGGTTTTGAAGCAGGTTTCGAAGGGGGATGATACGCCTATGGAAGAATGCGTATATTCACAATTTATTTATTTATTCATTGTAATGTCATGCATACACAATAAGATGTTACATTTCTAATTTAAGTCATTTCATGACACCCTGTAAGGGCACACAATAGTCATAATGTTAAATCTAGATTTAAAAACTCGATTATTACATTTACAGTTATGGTATATGTCAAATAAGTTAGGTGAATCAACTATTTACTTCACAATTAATTATATGATATATATTACTGTTATTTTATGTATAATGTCAATCTAAGACTAGGTGCTTACATTTTATTCAGTATGTTTGTTAACAAAATTGAATTATGAATAGGGTGATTCTCATTCCAAAATTTAACATTTTCCTAATTTGTCCTTACCGGGCCCGGATTGTTAACGACTCGTGAGTGATTATTTCTGACTAATTATTTTAACAGTTAGGGATCCAGGTATAGAGTAAACTGGAGTCAACAATAGGTTTAAATTGCACTCTGATTTCCTTAACTGTCACTTAACGTTCGGACCAGGTAAGGACATCGATTAACTTTAACGATGAGAATCACCCATAAGGTCATTTTGCAAAGTCACCTAAAGACTAGTAGGTTGAAATTCGCCTGAAGATATGTATGTTCAGGCGAATTTCAACCTACTAGTATTGTTGTTAGCTAGTGTAGTTGTTATGGTAACGAACTTGTTATCATTTTATTAGACACTAGCAACCCGCCCCGGCTTCGCACGGGTGCACTATTTAATGGATGTTATTATACATACCACATAACGCCACTGTTATCTTAGATACCACATAACGCCACTGTTATTGGTCAGTGCACTCCGCTATCCCGCTCTAACTACAGTCAACGCTATAGCTGACCTGCTCTCTCGGCTCACGGCGATTGGTTAACGAACATCAAGCTTAAGGTTGAAAGATGAAGTGCCTAGCTTGTAATCAGGAAATTCAATATCCCAGTGAAAGAATAAAATGTACAGCATGCCACGGTAACTACCATTATCTATGCTTGAATATCACATCTGCAACATTCCGAGCAAAAAAAACGGAAATAGAAAGGTCCTGGCTATGTCTACCTTGTGAAAACATAACTCGTCGTCCAAAAAACGATAATACGTCGGTTCAAAACCCTACTAAATTAAACCTAGACGAAACCACAATGTCAGTCGAAGAACTAGACAATGATCATACACAGATGCCCTCAAACTCCCCATCCTAAACAACCACAACAAAGCCATACGACAAGTAATGCAACGATTAGTCTCGAATGTTTCAGTAAACTCCTAGATCAAAAACTGAGTCAAAATAACCAGGCTATCCTCACAGAAATACACAAAGTAATATCAAACCTGAGCCACGATATCACATTAAATACAGAGAAGCTAACTTCCGAACAAACAGAGATAAAAAGAAACATATCCGACATTGACAACAAAATAAAAATCCTCGAAGAAGAAAACATAAAACTAAAACAAGAACTAAATCTACTAAAAACTAAAACCTCCATTACCCCGGCGAATAACTTGGAGGAAAATAGCAAGAAACTGGTTATTCACGGACTGTACGAATACCCAGGAGAATGCGAAAATCAACTACATGATCGCGTCATCTTCTTGTTCCAGGATATACTTAACGTAAATATTACTGGTTATATCGAAGAGTTGTCGAGGATAGGAAAATACTCAAAATTTAAGCAAGACCACTCTTGCAGGCCTCTTAAAGTAGAACTAATCAGCAAACGTATGACGAAATACATCCTGCAAAAAAGTCACTACTTCAGAAACACTGGATTATCTATTTCCGAATACCTTAGCGAACAGTCGTTACAGGAAAAAAAAATGCTAACTGCCAACCTACGCCTTGCCAGACAAAGCGGTCACCACGCAGTAATTCGCCGAAATAAGCTAATTGTAAACGGAAACATTGTCGATTTACAACAACAAACTACACCTGAACGCGAAATAAGTCAAGACACAAACTGCAACTCCTCCGTCGACGCAAACGAAACTAACACAAACACGGATTCATCACACGGCCGAGATATCAACTTAAACACTTCATCACAATCCGCTAACTTTCGTAACTACCGCAAGTGACGAATCATTTATAATCTTGTACCAAAATATGCAAAGCCTGTTCAATAAAATACCACTACTTGAAGCACTTTTGGAATCCAATAGTAACCGATACCTAGCTATGTGTATATGTGAATCCTGGCTGTCAAAAGAAAAAAGTGAGATCGTAAGCATCTACGGGTACGTGCTCGCGTCATCATACTGCCGAGCGAACTACGCTGGCGGCGGCACCTGCATACTACTGAGGGACGACCTACAGTTTGAAGAACGAAAGGACATTATGGACTAAATTGCCGAGAAATATAACCATATTAGAGGGATTGATAGAATTTAAAAAAAGTCTATTTGCATTTCTAGTTAAAAAAGCTTACTATTCACTAAGGGAATACTTGACAGATGAAGAATTGTAACTGTTTAAGCATGCTCCATCTCGACTCAAAATATTTGTATGCCTTATGGCAAAACATAGAGAGACAGTAATATTAATAATTCTAAGACCTATGTACCTATGTTTACAAATAAATGTTTTTGACTTTTGACTTTTGACTATTCCGTGGAATATGTCTTTGAAGTTGCTGCAGTCGAGCTCATTCATTTAAATATAATCCTCATTGTAATTTATTGGAATAACAGAAATGATGAAGTTTTTTACACACAATTGCGACTCGTCTTAGAATGCGTAAGCAAAAAACACAATAAAAAACGTGTTATCTTAGGCGGTGATCTGAACACCAATATATTAATTAACAACAAAAAGTCCTCAACCCTATTGAACTGCATGTTAGAGTACAATTTTATCCAACACATTAAAGAACCAACACGCGTCACAAATACCTCGTCAACTTGTTTGGACTTGATATTTACGAATTTCACAGACAGTTCCCTGAATACACACGTTCATGATTACGGTTTTTCTGACCATAAAGGTACCCTTGTACAAATGCGCACAACATGTCATCAACGCACTAAGCAATTAAACACCTGGAAAATATATAAACGTCTATTTACTACGGAAAATGTCTCCAAATTCAAATTAGAACTACAAAAAACGGACTGGAACCAAAAGCTTTTCCCAAGTAATAATGTAAACGAAAACTATAAAATCTTTGAGAACACATTAAAAGACACCTTAAATCGCTGTATTCCAATGAAACTTCACAAAATAAATTGTAAACCTAATAAGAAATGGCTCTCGAAAGGAATAAAAAAATCGTGCTACAATAAAAGACTTTTAAAAACATTAGTTACATATACAAATGACCCAGTACTCAAAAACCATTACAAATTATACGAAAAAGTATTAAAACGAGTCATATTAAAATCTAAAAAGAATCAATGTATAAGTGAGATCAGAAAAGCACAAAATTTTTCAAAATCTATGTGGAAAATTATTAGAGAACGTACGAATAAAGCCACTAAAAAAGTACAACACAATATTGAGCTGGCGATCCATACTAATCTTACGCACGACCCGAAACAAGTTGCAAATGCGTTCAATGCATTTTTTGCATCTATCGGGGTAACTGGAGGGGGGCCGGAGCCGCGCGGGCGGCCGGGGCCTCGCATACTTAACACAATGTACCTGCGGCCGGTCGAGCCGCGCGAAGTAAACACTATTATACGTAAATTAAAAAATAAGAGTAGCCACGGTGTCGATGAACTTCCGCCTGCGTTAATTAAGAGTTGTGCTGACGAACTAACACTACCATACTACTTATTGATTAACCAGTCGTTTTCAGAAGGAAAATTTCCTGACCCCATGAAAACTTCGGTTATGTTTTAATGTTTATTTGGGCACAAACAGTACAATATTTCTTATAGTATATATCAGTTACTTAAATCATAAACCAACAAAGTTGCCACAACTTAATACTACATATAGGCAGAACAGAACAGATTACAGGATAATCCAGGATTTGAGCTGGGAAATATATATATATATATGCCAGGCTGGGAAATATATATATATGTATATACCAGGCGCAGTGTAAATATCATCCATTTAAGGCGTTAGATATTTCACGCTTAAACTTAACTAAAGGGAGGTGAAATATATCAACATGTGTGAAATTATTGTTGTTCTAATAAAGAATGAGTTAGTTTTATATTTCTTTCTGGTGAAGGGAACGTGAAAAAGCTTGTAGTTGCGTGTGTTCAATCGAGGAATCTTGTAGCTAATTTTACTTGTTAAGTATGGGGAATCAATTTCATTTCTTATAAAACCGGTTCATAAAAAAGGAGCTAAGACAGATCCTAGTAACTATCGCCCTATTGCTTTGTTGCCAACCTCGTCTAAGATCTTTGAATCAGCAATGTGTAAACGCTTGTTCTCCTTTTTCGAGAAAAAACAAGTATTCAATTTTAATCAGTATGCGTTCCGCCGAAATCGGTCAACAGTGTTGGCCACCTATAAGTATATGCAAGAAGTACTGAATATTCTGAACGAAAAAAAATACGCAGTTGGCTTATTTCTCGACATGTCCAAAGCTTATGACCGAGTACAATATAAAATACTACTCGATAAACTATACGAAATAGGTGTTAGAGATACTGCTCATAAATGGTTTGCCTCATATTTAGAGAACCGCAAACAATACGTGGAAATTCAATATTTAGACCACAAATCCGGGGTAATAAATTTAGTAAAATCGGACGTGCAAGCAGTAAAACACTCAATTCCGCAGGGTAGCTGCATCGGATGTTTATTGTTTTTAATTTATATTAACAATCTCCCAAGTATCCTGGATGAGTTATGCGTCCTTTTTGCGGACGATATCTCAGTTTTAACAGCATGCCAAAACGATAATAACTTGAATAAAGATTTACAGATCATACTGACCAAACTTACAGATTGGATGAACGACCACAATTTAGAGATTAACTTCTTAAAGACCAAAATTATGCAATTTAGGCCCTACCAAAAAAATTCACTAAACATAATTTTTTCTTACAACGGGGTAAATATAGAATGTATCGACACATTTACTTTCCTTGGGATTGACATAGACTCATCTATTAACTGGAAATCACATATTTCAAAAACTAAAAATAAACTGTCTAAATTCATATACGCACTACCAGAACTAAAAAAATCAACCAACTTTCAGTGTGCTTTAACAGCTTACTATGCGTATGCCTACTCATGGCTTAAGTACGGTGTCATACTCTGGGGTAACAGCACAGATATAAATGACCTATTCCTCCTGCAAAAAAAATGTATACGTATATTAGCCAACATTAAAAATCTAGACAGTTGTAGACCCTATTTTATCGAGTACAAAATATTGACTCTAACATCCATTTATATCTTCGAAATCTGTAAGTTTGTAAGGAAATCCCCGCACTTTTTCCCAAAACTCGTGGACCAACCGCGACGGTTCCAAACTAGGTTCAAAAATAACTTAGCACCAGCCCCACGATCTAATCTTAAACTACACAGAAATAACCCAAACGTGATGGCAGTAAATATCTACAATAAAATTGGTGATGACATAAAACAACAAGTGACAGAAAAGCAGTTCAATCGACGGTTGAAGGACTTCCTAGTTAATAAGTGTTACTATAGCCTTAAAGATTTCCTTGACGATAAAACATGATATAATTAATATTTGGAATAGCTTATTAATGTCACTACGAAATAATTTATTAAAATCTAATTATAATAATTATTATATAATTTTTGACTGTGCGAAATACAATTTGAAAGGAATGTTCAAAAATTAATTATTAATAGTATTATATTATTTATTACTGACTTTAAATGTAATTTAGCTATAAGACTACATATTGCTGTGCCCTACCAGGGTCCATGTGATCTAAAAATTAAAATAGTAAGACCTATGTAAACCATGGATGCAATAAATGATGATTAAATGATGATTAAATGATTACATATAAACCTTCCTCTTCAATCACTCTATGTATTAAAAAAAACCGCATCAAAATCCGTTGCGTAGTTTTAAAGATTTAAACATACATAGGGATATAGGGACAGAGAAAGCGACTTTGTTTTATACTATGTAGTGATTGACACTACAGATTACTAACTACTGTCTTAAACAGTTTGGATAACCATGACTGAGTCTTGGCCTCGGCTATATTCGTTGATCACAAAAGAGAAATGCTATTACTATCTCTGTTCTTCGCAGTAATGCCATAGCCTTCTTCACTGAGCACTGTAATCCGAGCTCTTTGTTCTGCCAAATGTCAAATCTAGATGGTGGAAACCTCATTGACTGACCACTTGACATCTGACAAGCAATTGATTTTTGAAATTGAAATATATTTTTTTGTGATGGAAAGAGTTAGGTTTTAAATAACCTAACTCATTAAAAATGACAGACAAGCCGCCCGAAGGCCTCCCACTTGGCTAAAGGACTACTGCCATAGAAAGCAGCCGGGATCAACGACGTGCCTTCCAAATCACGTGAGCGCTCAGTTAATAACCACTCAAAGCGGTCACCCGTCCAGAAACTGACCTGGGCCGACGTTGCTTAACCTCGCATACCACGAGCGCTCCGTTAAAGGATTAATTCGACATGTTTTCTGGAACTACACATTGTAAATACCTACTGTTATTTTTTCCTCGTCTTTCTTTCAATTCTCTTTGGTTGTTTACCACTTACATTTACTTAAGTAGGTTAAGTAGTATCATTGTAATAAGCATATTTTTGGAGAAAATGACTGACTGTTGAGTTTCTTTCGGCGTTTCTTCTCGATAGTGGTCTCATGAGAAACGCTAGTAGTTTATGACTTGTAAAAGTGCCTTTGCGACCTACTTGCAGAATAAAGTTCATTTATTTCATTTTATTTATTTATTAATAATATAAAATAGGATATGTAGCAAGCATATTTTTGGAGAAAAAACTGACTGTTGAGTTTCTTTCTGCGTTTCTTCTCGACAGTGGTCTCATGAGAAACGCTAGTAGTTTATGACATGTAAAAGTGCCCTTGTGGCCTATTTGCAGAATAAATGTTTGATTTTTGTTTTTTTTTTTTAGATTCCAAAGCTACCCAAGACACTCCTGACGTCGCTGTTGGGCTGGCTGAAGTATATGAACCGGTCCAGTCCCTCGGCCCTGTGTCCACTGGGAATGCCTGGAAAGTGGACCAGAACTGACCTAAGACACTCCTGACGTCGCTGTTGGGCTGGCTGAAGTATATGAACCGGTAGAGCCCCTCGGCCCTGCCTGTGTCCACTGGGAATGCCTGGAAAGTGGACTATAACTGACCTAACACGCTTCTGACGTCGCTGTTCGGCTGGCTGAAGTATATGAACCGGTAGAGCCCCTCGGCGCGGACGCCGCTGCCCACCGGGAAGCTGAGCGTGACCACGCGCGTGTTCGGCGCCACGTGCAGCGGCCGGATCTCGGGCCGGTGGACCTTCGCCATGTATTCGTACGCTATGTAGTCGTCCAGGTTGTGGAAGGTCGCCTGGAAAGAGAACCTTAAGTTAAATAAGCGACAAACAGAACCGAGCCGTAATAACACCACATTTAAAAACAATATAGAAAATCAAGGGCTTTTTTACATGTCACAGTACTTTTATCTCACGATCGCGGGTGAGCCATAAAAAAATAATAAATAAATATTTTTGGACAATCTTACACAAATCAACCTAGTCCCAAACTAAGCAAAGCTTGTACTATGGGTACCGAGTGACGATATACATACTTATATAGATAAATAGATACTTAAATACATAGAAAACATCCAAGACTCAAGAGCAAATATTCGTGTTCATCACACAAATACATGCCCTGACCGGGATTCGAACCCGGGACCTCCAGCTTCGAAAGCAGGGTTACTACCAACTAGGCTAAAGCGGTCGTCTATAATTTAGAATGAAGGAAAAATTGAAAAATTTAGGCACCGAGCAGGATTCGAACCTGTGACCTCCCGGCACTCGCGGCCAGTCGCTCTAGCCAACTGAGCTATAGGTGCAATCGCTACCCAGTTCCAAATTCAACAACCGTTCCTTCGTATTAAGCAGTACTAATAAAAATAATATAGATAATCAAGGGCTTTTTTACATGTCACAGATTACAATACAATACAAATACTCTTTATTGCACACCTCACATAATAAAATAGCACATAAAAAACAAAAAACAAAGATACAGGAAGACAGAGGCAGAACAACAGGCGGTCTTGTCACTAAAGAGCGATCTCTTCCAGACAACCTTTGGGTAGTGGAGAAATGAAATATAAAGCTGAAAAGTAGGTGGTGCATAAACTATTACAATGAGAAAAAAAGATTCCAAAACAACTATTCAATATAAATACATATACTACAATACAATACCTACAATTACGGTACTTTCATCTCACGATCGCGGGTGAGCCGTGGTTGTACGTTGAGATATAAAAAGAAAGAAAGAAACATTTATTCGTGACAAACACATGAAAATTAATTAAGCCTCCATTACACTGCGTCGTTCACCTAATGCGGTCGCCGAATTCATTTTAAACTACTTAGGCCAACAAACGTCGTGTTCACATTAGTCTGTCCGCCTACCTATAAGCGTTGGCAGCTGTCGATCGCCGAATGCGGCCGACTAACGTGTTCCTTACACTTTTGCGGTCGCCGCAAAAAGACATTCCATTCGGACCAGTTTTAGAGAGAGACGACCAAATGTTGGTATGGGACCGACTACAATTAGAGCAACGCAAAAGACGAAAATGAGAGGCAAAGTACAGCATAGCTAGCAAGCACTGAAAACGCTACATACTGATTCACACGCAGGCGTGATGTCACGCCTGCGTGTCCTCGTACTACCGTTATTGGTAAAAAAAAATCCGTTTTTACCGTTTTATTGAAACAGGAGAATTCTATTGGTAACTTTCAATTTACATTTGGCTAATAAACAAAAACGTTTTTGCGAATCTTTATAGTACCATATATTTCTCATAATTTTAATTAATTTGTCTAATTTACTACTTGATGACAATTTAAAAAAAAACTCTAGGTATGAGGTTTTGTGTTCCTGCGAGCTGTGCGTGTATTGAGAGGGAGGGACATGCATACACCGTGGACGTTAACAACCCAAAAGATTTAAACCAACGATTTTAGAGCCTAATTAGATTATATGAAGTTCTATAACATATAGTCCAAAAACCCATAATTTAAGAGATATTATTTAAAACAAATCACAATTAAAAAAAACATCCCACATACCCTAAAGGCGTGACGTAGTCACTTACTTCTTTCACACGCAGACGCACTAACTGCATGGTTGTTAGCCAGTGTCACTTAATTAAGTTTTGTATCTATCATACAAAAAGGTTCCACTACCGAAAGTGTTGTTCTGTTCTCAATCGCGAGAGTGCAAACTATTTACCTTTACTGATAACTGGCTGATAGATTGAAATTGATGTCACTATAATGACAATGCTCGCTCTCTGTTTTTCAACTTGCGATTAATTAAACTCGCTCACTCTCTGAAGTAAAGGTTTGTTCACGAAGAAGCGGTCGATAAATACGTAAATCGTATTAAATTTGTACTGAAATTGTAATTAAATTAAGACACATAATTGGACCCATGTTGATATAGCATTATTTACTCGTACTGTCGTCAAAAATACTTGGTTTAAATCTTTTGGGTTATTACCGCCCACGGTGTATATCTCTAGCTGTAATCATAAATCTCATATCAGAAAGGGTCAGCAACGCGCTTGTTGTGCCATCGTAAGCGTTAATAGACTACGGTGTCTTTTAACCATGAAGCAAGCCGTTACTCAACACAAGGAACACAATTCCACATACTTAGAGATTTTATTTACACACCAGAGTAGTGACACCAATAATATTAACACACGCCAAGGCCGCGGGTTTTCCGTGTTACGTGTTTGACGTAATATTACGTCACAGCAAAATGTACTTTATACGCCAAGAGGTCAACGGCTTTAAGGTGAGGTTGATCAACTTCGTCAAAATAAAATTAACAACTTCTGTTTAGCATGTTAACTTGAAAAATTGGCCGAGCGTGGAGAGCGAGCGTAGCTTATCTGTTTCATCTTATGCAAAAATGTTTTCGTAGATCTTTTCGTTCGGTTAGTATGAATATAGCAAGGAAATAAGACTAAAGACGTCACAATTTTTTGTGATGAATTGCGTATTTATTTATAGCTTTATTTATTTGAAAATACTTTTAAATGGCAAAAACAGGTACAAGGTTGATGGTTACCGAGTATTTTCCTGATTTTTTTGTTCATTGGAAACGTAAAAAACCGTATTCTGTAAGTGATAGGATTTGTGACTTATATCGTAAAAACCGATCCAGTCGTTGAGGTGTACCACTTCTGGAAGTTGTCTTCTCCGTGTGGTTGGAAGTGATAGGGTTTGTGACTTACATCGTAAATACCGATCCAGTCGTTGAGGTGTACCACTTCTGGAAGTTGTCTTCTCCGTGTGGTTGGAAGTGATAGGGTTTGTGACTTACATCGTAAATACCGATCCAGTCGTTGAGGTGTACCACTTCTGGAAGTTGTCTTCTCCGTGTGGTTGGAAGTGATAGGGTTTGTGACTTACATCGTAAATACCGATCCAGTCGTTGAGGTGTACCACTTCTGGAAGTTGTCTTCTCCGTGTGGTTGGAAGTGATAGGGTTTGTGACTTACATCGTAAAAACCGATCTAGTCGTTGAGGTGTACCACGTCTGGAAGTTGTCTTCTCCGTGTGGTTGGAAGTGATAGGGTTTGTGACTTACATCGTAAATACCGATCCAGTCGTTGAGGTGTACCACTTCTGGAAGTTGTCTTCTCCGTGTGGTTGGAAGTGATAGGGTTTGTGACTTACATCGTAAAAGCCGATCCAGTCGTTGGGGTGTACCACTACTGGCTGTTGTTGTCTTGTCCATGTAGTTGGTATTGATAAGATATGTGACTTACATCGTAAAAACCGATCTAGTCGTTGAGGTGTACCACGTCTGGAAGTTGTCTTCTCCGTGTGGTTGGAAGTGATAGGGTTTGTGACTTACATCGTAAATACCGATCCAGTCGTTGAGGTGTACCACTTCTGGAAGTTGTCTTCTCCGTGTGGTTGGAAGTGATAGGGTTTGTGACTTACATCGTAAAAGCCGATCCAGTCGTTGGGGTGTACCACTACTGGCTGTTGTTGTCTTGTCCATGTAGTTGGTATTGATAAGATATGTGACTTACATCGTAAAAGCCGATCCAGTCGTTGGAATGTACCACTACTGGTCGTTGTTGTCTTGTCCATGTAGTTGGAAGTGATAGGGTTTGTGACTTACATCGTAAAAGCCGATCCAGTCGTTGGCATGTACCACTACTGAAAGTTGTTGACTTCTCCGTGTGGTTGGAAGTGGCAGGGTTTGTGACTTACATCGTAAATACCGATCCAGTCGTTGAGGTGCACCACTACTGGCTGTTGTTGTCTTGTCCATGTCGTTGGAAGTGATAGGGTTTGTGACTTGCATCGTAAATGCCGATCCAGTCGTTGGGGTGTACCACTGCTGGTTCTTGTTGTCTTCTCCGTGTGGTTGGAAGTGATAGGGTTTGTGACTTACATCGTAAATGCCGATCCAGTCGTTGGGGTGTATCTCGACGTCCTGCGAGAGGATGCACTCCACCCGGTACTCGGAGTCGCCGATGTACCACTTCTGGTCGTTGAGCACGAATCTGATCGTCTTCTCCGTGTAATTGGAGAACGTCTGCAAAGATACAAATAAATATTTATTTATTACAATGTTGCACGAAACATATAACTGTAGAAAGGGCGGGCTTAACGCCAAATGACATACCAGCCAACCGTTGGGATAAACAAAGATTTGAAACGTGTTCTAGCGAATGCGTCTGAGCAGGATGCCTTGATTTGAATTTCCTTGAGCTCAAGGATCCTATTTTGCTTTTTTTTATTTAGTTTAAAATGGTAAATGACAGTTCGATGTGCCATTATTTATTGTGAATAGTGTTAAAAAAATATATTTATTTTATAAATTCAAAAACAATCTAATTGGCGGATGTTTCGACCAACCACAACAAAAAGTATCCACCACAGGTTTCGTCAATTTATGCTACAAAGAATCATCCACAACACGTTTCGTCACCTAAAGTGTGAGTGTGAGTGTAGTGTTAAAAATAAGGTCACTATTTTTCCGAGCTTGAGCAGTCTCTGAAATTAAAAACGTGTTTCGTGGTAAAAGGTATGTAAATATTTAAATAAGTATATTGTTTTTTTTTTTTCAATTCTATGGTGCGTGACGTTTTTGTATCTCGTGTTACATTATGCAACATAGCTTTGCCCGCGACTTCTCCCGCGTAAACTTCCACTCCCTATTTAATGTCTTCGATGGATAAGTTTCTAATCTAGGCGATAGACTCTTTGTATATCATGTATATCATATTTCATTATAATCTGTTCAGCCGTTTTTGCGTGATTGTGGTTTAAGACATTTATTCTCATAAGAATACATTATTCAGTTAAATGAGAATTTAAATTTAATTTAGAAATAATACAAGTTCAGTGTCTTAGTTCTTAGCATCTCAGGAGCCAGAGCTACTCAGCACTCTAAATATATGCAGCGTAAGGTTACGTTTCGCATAGCGAGTTACTCTTTTGATTGAGGCACAAACATCCAACCAAATTTCTAAACATTAAGAAATCCAAACTTTCTCATTTATTTTGTAGGAAGTAGGAAATTTTGTAACAGAGTAAGCAACTATTTAAATTAAATGACAACCAAACATACGTAACATGCGGTGAATGGCCATTATTTAGATTTTTCACGTGTAAAAATGTTGCACGAGGTTACCGAGGTCTTGTCCTATTACTAGAGAAACGAAGGCAAGACTAAGGGTGGGTTGCACCAAACCGTCTGTAATCGTAAGCGGTGTTCGTTAAAATCCGATTGTATGGAAAGTTTGACAAGTTTCTATGGAAATACAGCTGCCGGCGCCATATTTGTCGATGACCGACCTGTGATCGTATGTTGGTGCAACCGACCCTAACTTGCAGTGACTTAAGTGGTGTTAAAGGTACTATGAGCATCACATTTAACAGACCATCGGTAGACCTTATATCATTGAAATAAGGTGCACAAACGG
The DNA here is from genome assembly GCA_963556455.1 of Epiblema foenella. Taxonomy (NCBI): domain Eukaryota; kingdom Metazoa; phylum Arthropoda; class Insecta; order Lepidoptera; family Tortricidae; genus Epiblema; species Epiblema foenella. Next base: position 694,201 of record OY747108.1, on the reverse strand, counting down.
TCAGTCAACTGTGACCCTACATGTGTGCGTAAGTGCTAAATAGGTTATGAAACCAAATATGTGCAATATTAGATATAATAACATGCAATATAATGGAGCTACTTACTTACCGTCAAGGAAAGACATACAATGCAGACATTGTGTGTTATATGAGGCTTTAATCCCCGGCATCCAAGTAGAATCGAGTCGGCGACTTTGAATGATAATAATAATCGACTACTCGAACTAGTATCATCATTACTTACCACACACTGGAAAAATTGTCCGCGCGGTAGGCAGTCGCGCGTTCACACGCGCGGGGGCGGAGCGGCCGCGGACAGCGCACTATCACCGCGCCAAGGTGTGTGTCTGAACCATTGTTACGATTCTTATAGGACACAACTGGCCGCCACTTCAAGCCGCGCTAATGTGTGGTATCAGTGGCTTAACGTCGGACGGAAATTTGAGTATCCATTACCTTATTACCCTTGAACGAAACCTCACTCTTCTAGGTAGATGTCGTTGTACGCCTCCCTAAGGCGTTACAAGAAAGAAGGAAGGTAGTTGAGGGATTTGGGGGCCGAACATGGTTGCTCCCACAGAGCAGTCGATTGGTCACGAATGCCAGAATGTCGCACGTTCGAAATTTTTCCCTTTAATTTATATAATTACCTCATCAGATTCGCAGACGTCAGCAGCTAAAGGCGCTGCTAAGGATCCATCAGTAACAGTGTCTGTGTCCACACCGTCTATATTGAGTGCCATGGGGGCGACCAGCGCCGACCGCATCCTCACAGAGGCCCGCGCCTTCGGAGACTCGATTAGCGAGCGAATGAAGCCGTGCCGAATCTGCATGCATGTGTTAGTCAGGCGCGGATACAGGGGGGGGCAACAGGGGCAATTACCCCCCCTGAAGCCTGTGTCAGGGGAGGACAATTGCCTATGTCCTGACGCAGGAAATATGTTCTGACAATAAAAACAGTTATCAAAAGTCAGTTTTATTTTCGGAAAGTTCGAAAGTGCCCCCCCCCCCCCCCCCCCAACCAAATCCTGGATCCGCGCCTGGTGTTAGTCAAGCATCTACATCTGATCTACTATCGCCTCGTAAGTCCCCAGGTTGTTTGTGGTGTGCGAAACTCTAAGGCCAAATTCTGTCAAACGAACGGATGCAAAAAACGACTAAAAGCTCTGATTATAAGATAGATTCTACCTTGCGTTCATTTGATAGAATTTAATCACAGTTTCGGGCGTACACTTGTACGAGTACAAAGACAAATTGAATTTCGAACTCTAATAAGATTAAAAGAAGATTCCAAATTCAGAATCACAATAATCAATTTGGGACTTACAAGGCTACACTAACAGTTAACATCCAAAATATCTATACGCGTTTAGGCTACGCGCGCACTGCGGTGCGGTGAGAAGGCAAAAAAAACTGTGATTGTCCAATACGCGCACAGCGGTGACATATCCGCACGTTTTGCCATTCTAGTCCCAACCCAACTGTAGTGCAGTGTTGCCAGGTGGTTACATTTCTTATATATTTCGTATCTTTTGACCGGCACGCGTAACATGTAAGTAACTTCTGTTGTAAAGGAAGTTGTCGTAACTTTTGAGAATAATGAAACTCTATTTAAAAAGAAAGCTCAATTGTATCTAACCGGGACCAAGCGAGACAATTTATAGGCTTCCATACAGAGAAGGTGACAAAAGAACCTACATGGTACGACTCTGTCTGTCCGTCTTTTGCAACTATGTATGCCTGGCGTAATTCTATCGCCGAACTCGCCGAATGTTACGCCGAATTGTCGCTGTATGTGGCTTCTCATTTCTTAAAATCGAACGTTTTGATAAGTATAACAATATAAAAAATGTAACATTGGCATCAAAAATGGAAAAGTCTCTCTAGTGAAGAACGCACGTCGAAAATGGACCATTACATCAAAATCGGCATCAGTGTATACTGTCGCGTAAATAAAAAGTACCTAAACAGTATTGGATACATCCGATCGTGACATTGCGGCACGGATTTTATTCCGCAGTGTGCGGGGTTTCATAATAGTCCATAGTATGCAGAAAATTCGTGGCGCCGCACGAATTTGCAGCAAACAACAGATTTTAATCCGCATACGGATTATTTTCCCCAGTGCGCGCACTTCAAGGTCTAACTTCACAGATTTTGCAGAATAAAAACGCACGGCTGAAATCCGCAGTGCGAGCGTAAGCCTTAGGGGGCAACCGGGAAAACGAGGATGATTGACTTAGGCTCGGTTTTATAAAGATCCGTTAGACCTTATGTCGGTTTGTTATGTCAAAAAATGTACTGAGTTACTGAAATTTGATCTGACATTTGGTCTAACGGATCTTTATAAAACCCGGCCATAGTGAGCATGACTTCGATGACGAGAACGTACCTACCTATTTTTGTCACTTTCGCGTCGCGTATATATTTGTGACTTTAACTGTACATATTGTCTTATTCTCTCATAAAAAGCCAGAATCAGTATAAGGATCATTCTACTTTTTCATGACCAGTTTTCCATTATCAAAAAAAACTATGATATGTATTGAATTAGTGTACAAAAATAGGATTTCGAAATAGTACCTGAACCTAATAAAAGGAAATTATAGGTAAAAATACTTAAACATTAACATATTGCTGAAAAAGTGGGTAACACAGTGGTAAAAACCATTTTTTCATACAAATGGTGAGACATCCAAGGACCACTGAGTTACACGATTTATGGATATTAGCTGTGGTTCGTTAATTAGTAAAATTATCGGAAGTGATACTGCAATTGAACCTCTTTCTAAATAACAATACAAAAATATGAAGTGAGGGTCAAGTATTTCAAAATCTGCATTTTAAAGTGTCTGAAAATTATGTACTGAAAAAGTAGAATGGCCCACCGTAATTAATCTCAAGAAACTAATACTATAACGTAGCACGAGTCGTTCTCACTAGTTATTCAACAAAAAAAACATACATATTTAATTAAGTTACTTGACTGAAAATGGTTTCTTATTTAGTTTTACGCGGTGGGTTCCGTACGTAAATGAATTTCCATGGATGGTACCTATATTGGTATATATCCGTAGCGCTCGTGGTCCAGCCGCGCCCGCGTATACCGCGTGCGGTATGCGAGGTTAAGCAATGTCGGCCCAGGTCGATTATTGGAAGGGTAACCGCTTGGAGTGGTTATTAACTTTTTTTTTTTTTTTTTTCAAAAAGGTACATAAAGTTTCCAGTTTCAATTTTACTCGCCAAACTGACAAGACAGTTTGTTGGCGAGACCTCCCGAACTGAGCGCTCCCGTGCTTTGTTAAGCCGTTGATCCCGGCTGCTGTCTATGATAGCAGTCGTTAAGCCAAATTAGAGGCCTTCGGGTGGCTCGAGGACATCTAACAGTCAAGTTGCCCACTCACTTGACAAGCCTAATTCCAATAAAGCCTGGTTTCCCCACGGGTTGGAAGGTCAGATGGCAGTCGCTTCCGTAAAAACTAGTGCCTACGCCAAATCTTGGGAGTAGGTAGCGGACCCCGGGCATCCTTAAGGATGTAACTGTACCGGGATAACGCTAGGATGATGATGATGGTATATTGGTATATATAGAAACTATGGCAAAAACAAGTTTCAACGGCGCCAACCAATGAGCGCTAGTTATTGGGTGTATGCCTAAAATACCCCTTTTTGTTCAATTTCGTTCGGCGCGATAGATTACTGACGTAGTCGCTGTTCGCTGTTGGTCGCGCTTACGTACCCATCGTAAAAGTTACGTTCGAAAACTTTCGGTACCGAAATAATACCGGTTGGCTACCGTTATAATAAAGTTTTAAATACACCTATGAAAATAGCGATATCGTGTTTATACCGGTAGCGTACCTTTATATTTCAACCAGTAAAGTTCTACCTTTATAACGAAGCGATATCGATATCCAATACCGTTACCATACCGCTTATACCGTACCGAAGACAGTCCCTGATTCGATCCAGGAGATATTTCTGTGGAAAAATAATAATGACAGAAATCGCAATCTTACACCATTTGGCATATCTCTTTATTTTAGTACGGAACCCTAATAATAGAGGCAAGTGAAATAACGGAATTGGACCTCCCACAAAAGTAGCCTCGCGTTACGAAAAAAGTGAAACTAAATACCGTTAGAGCTGTAATTTAGCGAGCATCGTAATAGCGCTGGACGGCCTTCTAAACCACGATAACTCTAAATTACACTAACATATATCATTCATTTATGTTTATTATATGTGTTTTACTTTCATTTTTATCTTTTACCTTTATTTAAATAAATAATAAATAAATATTTGGGGACAATCTTACACAAGTCGACCTAGTCCCAAACTAAGCAAAGCTTGTACTATGGGTACTAGGCAACGATATATATACTTATATAGAGAAATATATACTTAAATACATAGAAAACATCCAAGACTCAGAAACAAATATTCATGCTCATCACAGAAATATTTGCCCTGACCGGGATTCGAACCCAGGACCGTCAGCTTCACAGGCAGGTGCACTACCCACTAGGCTAAACCGGTCGTCAAAAGTATACAACTAATGTCAGTATAGGTATGTCGCCTAACTGATACTTCAAAGTTTCAAGTTTACAGTCAAATATATCGGTACGCTTTAGGGTGCTCAAAAATATCTCAACATGACCTTGATTATACATAGACCAGACCCGCGCTCTCCCCTCTGCCGTCTGCCCTCTTGCCCCCGTCCCGCCAGTAAAACGAAAATCTATACCGGTTTGAACACTTAAAAATAGGAATGGGTCATTCTCAGTCGTAAAAACAAAAGTTGTCCACCCGGTGGTCAATAGTTAACGGCTTGTGTACGTATAAGTTATGTTTTTATTACATGGATTCATAGTTATAGAAACACCGTTTATGCGGGTTACTAGACCAATCCAAAATTAAGCTTCGTGGCCCTTAACTTTTGATATGTCCACCGAAAAGACGCGAACCTAAATCATGACATCAGACATGTAAATTAACAAATATAAGATGACAAACATGCAGAAGGTTCGCTAGCGGATATTGCAAAAGTAATATTAGGGTGGATCAAGTTTTTTTGTGTTGTTATCAAAATCAAACATTTATTCTGCAAATAGGCCACAAGGGCACTTTTACATGTTAAAATATTAATTTACAGTTCAAGAAGGAATAATAATTTCGAGTTTACAATTATAACAAAATTAATATCATACAGTGAAGATAAACTTGCAAAGTTATCTATTACAAATATTACAACATCAGTAAAGTTAGAGATGTATAAGTTTTCAAGATTAAACGAGGAGTATAATGAAATTAATATAATATCCCAGAGATGTACATAGTCTTTGAGCGTCAAAATTAAAATTAATTTAATATTGTTAGAGATGTATATGGTCTCTAAGTCACTGATAATAAAATCTAATCCACATCAGGATGATGTCTCTCGTCAATCCCCTATAAAAAGACACTAGTATTAACGTAGTCACTGTCCTAGCAAGCATGAACAGACCGGACTCCACAAACAGCACCCGATCACGAGTATGACGCGTATCTCAGCCATCGCCTCCCTCGACCATCTGTTAGGGAAGGTGGCGACCCGATCAACGACGCCACCGTAGGTATGGTATCTTGACCCGTTGTCCAAGGGACACTAGTGGCGCAGTTTGTCAAAAAAATGTATTACGTTCTACTAACGTGCTTAGTAGATGGACCATTATGGAAATAGCTTATAAGTACCACAAATACGTATGTCTGGTAAACTTAAATAGCTTAAAATCACGATTGTTCGAGTTCCCCTGGACAACTAGACGTAACCACGGCAAAAATTGCCACTAAAAAGTTGATTCACCCATTATCATAGTTACTACTAACACGACGCAATGCAGATATGAAATAGATAAAGATTGGTACAGAGTTGCAACCAGAGATCCAATAAGTATTGACAAATATATTCCGGGTCAGAGAACTTAAGAGGCCTTATAATTTACCTGCCTGTGAAGCTGACGGTCCTGGGTTCGAATCCCGGTCAGAGCAAATATTTGTGTGATGAGCATGAACATTTGTTTCTGAGTCTTGGATGTTTTCTATGTATTTAAGTATTTATATCTATTAAATATATCGTCGTCTAGTACCCATAACACAAGCCTTCTTGAGCTTACTGTGGGGTTAGTTCGATTTGTGTAAGATTGTCCTCTAATATTTATTTATTTAAAACGTTTTGATTTCAAATTATAACAAAAGTATTGATAATACCAGTAAAGTGATTAAAGGCTACGATAATTTTATTAAAGTTTTAGATAGTAACATAGACATTTTTTGATTTAATTGTGTGTAATAGAATTTAAGCGGAAATTACACAGTTTTTAGTTTAAAAATGGTCGATTTGGAGTGATGTTCGAAAGGATATTTCTTAGTGAACTATCAAAAAAATCGATTTTAAATTTATGACATTAGGTCGCAATAGTCCTGTTCTAGATAATAACACAGAGAAAATGTCAAGATACGTGTAGATTTAATCAGAAAATCGTCTAAATATAAGAGTGTTTTTCAACTAATAAGAACTCTTAACGCGGCCTGAAAAATTCGACTATCAATTTACGTTACTATTAGGAGAAAAAAGAAGACGGAAATTACATCAGGTTTACCAAGAAATGTACAATTATTTGAACGATAAATAAATAAAGGATAAAAAATAAATAAATATTAGAGGACGATCTTACACAAATCGAACTAGCCCCACAGTAAGCTCAAGAAGGCTTGTGTTATGGGTACTAGACGACGATATATTTAATAGATATAAATACTTAAATACATAGAAAACATCCAAGACTCAGAAACAAATATTCATGCTCATCACACAAATATTTGCCCTGACCGGGATTCGAACCCAGGACCGTCAGCTTCCTACCCACTAGGATAAACCGGTCGTCAAATAAAATAAAAAGTAAAAAAATATATATCAATAAATTTTTGAACGACAACTATTAACTCCAATTTCTGTATTCCGTATGATATTATTTTATTTATACAGATCTGATATGTTTATATTATTACTATTTTTTAATAGTAATTTCTAACGTATAGTTTATAAATGTATGTACGCCTGTAAAGGTAGGCCTTGGTGAAACTCAGAGCTGCAAGTGTTACTGCAATTGTAACCCAATCTCCACATACATAAATAAATCATTTCATTCCAACGAATGCCGGATAAATATAGCAATAATTTGTAGTATCAGGACGAAACACTCCTCAACTTAAACTGCCCAATACTACTCGAACACACGCGTGGTCGCGCCGGAGGTTTTCCCCTGGATTTTCCCCAGACTACTCTCCAACCGCGCACTCCTATCGCTTTATTGGGCCTATAAAGCCACAGTCAGGTTCAAAAAAAAAAACTACTCGTAGTAATGCATCCCAACAATGGCGTGGCCTCCAGAGAACTTAATTCCCACAAGATTTCCTATTTTGTGTTTAATGAACACCTTATTTAACACTTTTTCACAAAAAAGTTACCCACAGTCAAAGTACTTATTCTTCAATTTAGGCATATTACATTATGCACCTATGTGTCTATAAAATACAATTCATTATACAAGTCACTCTACTCTGTAAAAAAATATATTTAAATTTATTTATTTATTTTATTTATTTATTAAATAGGCACACAAAACAAGTATCAATCATTAATACAACCATACAGCAATATTTAAATTACAGAATTCACTGTAATTATTTACATGTTTATTTTTAATTGTAATTATTTCCTCTTAGTTTGATTTTCCTTATTTTAATTGACCACTTGATAAGTAATAATTAGCACTAATTTTGTTTTACATAATGACTTATTGGAACGAAGTTCCTAATTATTTTTATTATTTGGGCGGATAACTATTTTCAAATCGTGTTAAATTCGATCAAATTAAAAGATAATTTCTTATCTGTTAACTTAAGTACATGATCAAAACATCAGACCCCACTATCATTGTTTGCTAATGTTTATTAAAATTAAACTGTCATTTTTATCAAGAAAAAAAACGTGACCCAGGGGACATAATATGCTTGCCATACTAAATAAATATTACTGTGCCAAATCAACTGTTAATGGGTATCCTGAAAAAAATCCTTGCCCTGTTACATAGAGGTATAGATAATTAGAATATGGGTGTTTTTTTATTAGCTGTAATAGTTTGTCAATTTCTATACAGGTTTTGAATAAAACCGGTTTTAAAATCCCTGCTTTTAATTATACTTATCAGTCAGAACACATCACCTTGCATTTAAATTTTGTTAAATGTTTGCACAATTATCTATTTTACGTATAGAAATTTGTTTTCTCGTACTTGTCCCTACCTCCACACTAAAACGACTGTCTGCTGAGTCACAAAATATAGAATAGAGCTAAGTGCTAGACAGGCAGTCGATTCATGCGCAATACAATAGGAACAAGATCTGTAAATTATATGATCGTTTCCGCTTTTGCCAAAAAATTTAATTGGCTCGGTCATCCCGTCCGTGACTCAACGAGTGACAGCGTGTTTGTGTGTCAACTGGGTCACATGGGAATTTTTAACAGTTTATAGTTTTCTATAGTAATTTAATACGTACTACGGTTACTCTTAGGTCTATAATGTCTGAGATACAAGTTTTCTTGCACAAATTTAATATTTTTATAATAAAAAGAACCCAAAACCGGGTAAATATCTCGTGGCTCATATTCCCTTGAGTAACGAAATTATGACCACAAGAAACATTATTGTGACCCAAGAGATATTTTAAAGTTACTTTTTTAATAAATCCAAGTTACATAAGTGCAATTTGTTGTTAACGAACAGCTTGTTCATCGGTAGATCAGTTCATTAATGTACATCTTATAAGTCAGTTATAACTTAGAGATATATTTTAATAGAATTATTTGTGTTTCAAGTTATTATGCCTTTAGAGTCACACGTTTAGTCTTCTGGCTGACAGTTGTGTTGCAGCACATTGTAACAGTTTACCAACTTTTTAAAGTCTAACAATATGTATGAAGCTACAAAGATTGTACTTACTCAATATAATTATTCTCGTAATAGCTGCCTCAAGTGCCAGTATGTTACTACTATTATTATATTATGTTATTTATGTTATTATTTTTTACCGATTACAAACTAAAAAATAAACAAATAATGAAAAAATATACCTCGAATATTTATTTCTGTGACTCAGGGGACACAATAAACATTAATAATACGAAGACGAAACTGGTTTCCATTATTTTACTAATTTACAGGAGTAAACATTTCCGTTCACATGCAAGTGTATTTCATTCATATGTATATATTAATTGTAACAAAAAAGTTGATTCGATACAAAAAATAGTTGATCCGCCCATTTTCCTATGTGGTTTTATTTATATTCAATTTATCAGTTTTGTATTTTTCTTTAATTATCTGTTACTAGCTTTTGCCCGCGGCTTCGCCCGCGTACTAAGAGTAATTTTTAACCGTCTACAAAAAAGAAGGTTTTCAGTTTGACCTGCATGCAGATATGTATTGGATGTCATTTTCGTAATCGGCACACCGAGGAACCACAAAAATGAAACCCATATCGATTTTTAAGAAAAATAAATGTCTGCCATCTTTGATTTGAAACTGGATGTCATTTTCGTAATCGGCACCCAGAGCAACCTCGAAGACGACACCCAAATTGATAATTAAGAAAAATAAATCTCCGCCATCTTTAATCTGAAGACGCATGCCATTTTCGTAATCGGCACCACGAGGAACCTCGAAGACGACACCCATATCGATTTTTAAGAAAAATAAATATCCGCCATCTTGGATTTGAAAATGGATGTCATTTTTGTAATCTGCACCCCGAGGAACCTCGAAGATGACACCCATATTGATTTTTAAGAAAAATAAATCTCTGCCATCTTTGATTTGAAAATGCATCCCATTTTGGTAATCGGCACCACGAGGAACCTCGAAGACACACCCATATCGATTTTTAAGAAAAATAAGTGTCCGCCATCATTGATTTGAAAATGAGTGTCATTTCCAAATCGGCACCCAGAGGAACCTCGAAAATGACACCCAAATTGATAATTAAGAAAAATAAATCTCCGCCATCTTGGATTTGAAAATGGATGTCATTTTTGTAATTTGCACTCCGAGGAACCTCGAAGATGACACCCATATTGATTTTTAAGAAAAATAAATGTCCGCCATCTTTAATTTGAAAATGAATGTCATTTTCGTAATCGGCACCCAGAGGAACCTCGAAAATGACACCCATATTGATTTTCAAGAAAAATAAATGTCCGCCATCTTGGATTTGAAAATGGATGTCATTTTTGTAATTTGCACCCCGAGGAACCTCGAAGATGACACCCATATTGATTTTTAAGAAAAATAAATGTCCGCCATTTTTAATTTGAAAATGAATGTCATTTTCGTAATCGGCACCCCGAGGAATCTCGAAAATGACATCCATATCGTTTTTTAAGAAAAGGAAAAATTTGCTCCCCGCTCAAAATTGGAACCCTCTTTTCACCCCTTAAAGGGAGCAATTTCGAAAAACGCTGAGACATGTTTTGTTGTATTTAAACAAAGAGTCTATATACGAAGTTTTAAATCTCTCACTTTAAAAAAGATTTGCTCTCCGTACAAACTTGGAACCCCCTTTTGAACCCTTTAGGGGAGCAATTTCGAAAAACGCTTAAATATGTTTTGTTGTATTTAAACATAGAGTCTATGTACGAAGTTTTAAATCTCTCACTTCAAAAAAGATTTGCTCCCCGTACATACTTGAAACCCCCTTTTCACCCTTTTAGGGGAGCAATTTCGAAAGACGCTTATATATGTTTTGTTGTATTTAAACAGAGAGTCTATATACGAAGTTTCAAATATCTCACTTTAAAAAAGATTTTCTCCCCGTACAAACTTTGAACCCCCTTTTCACCCCTTTAGTGGAGCAATTTAGAAAAACGCTGAAATACGCCATTAATATATTTAAACACAGACTCTATATACAAAGTTTCATGTCTCTCACTTTAATAAATACGGTATTTCATACAAACTTTGGACCCCCGTTTCACCCCTTTAGGGAGTGAATTTTGAAAAATCCTTTCTTAGTACACCTTATAAGGAACCTACGTGCCAAATTTGGAATCTCTAGAACCAGCGGTTTGGGCTGTGCGTTGATATGTCAGTCAGTCAGTCAGTCAGTCAGTTTCTTCTTTTATATATTTAGATGTGAGAATATATATAATTGTGTATTCTTACTTATTTTCATTATTTGTTATGTTGATAGCGCCTAACGATGATTATACAATAGTCGTACAAGCAAAAATGTATTTATTTGTTATTGTATTTCGTGATGAATAAAAGTAAAATAAACTATGAATGTCAATAAACTACCTCCGGTGTAAGAAACTCAACGATTTTTTTTCACAACAATAAACTTCGGTTTGTTTGAGAACATATTTGCTGAAGCCACGCCACTGATGCATAAACATGAGAAAAACTTGTCCCAAATTAATGTAAGTAGGTAAAGATTTTTTTTAAACCGCTAACAATGACGAAAACCATTCATTAGAAATAATATAATTCTGTATTTCTGGTACACTGACGGACGTCATTCGTTGAGCCATTTAGGTGTAAAGTTAATTCTGTTATTTAATACTTAAGCTATGAAGTGTCCGGTATAAAGGCCCTACACACGTACAAGACTCGCATGCGAGTTTTTTTATTTATTTATTAAGGACAAAAAACAGTTACACACAAGGTTACATGCTTTAAGTGTAGAAGTTGTAAAATTACAGAGTGTGAAACCAACGACATTGTCGACAGATTAATAGATTAGTATGTAGCGCTAAGTACTTATAGATATCTTAAAATTAGAACAATTTATGGACATTGTAGTTATAAGCAACAATGCTAAATAGTGGGTACATTTAAGTATGTGAAACAGTAGGTGACAAACAACGCACGGATAGTTATTAAAAAAACAAAAGAAAGAAAGAAACGGTACAAATGAAAACAAAAACCATGACTTAAATGTCAGTTGGTGTCGGCATCTAGCAATCTGAGCAACACCCTTTTTTGTATACTGTGTCGGAGACCATGAAGATGTCAATGTCATTAAAGTATGTGTTGTAAGATTTGACCAGTCTATGTAGGGGATCAGTTTAACTACATTGCGCGGTTTTATAGAGCGATTGAACTCTTTATACCTCCGTGACCCGCAATGTAATGAAAGTCGAATGTGAGTTTCGTACGCGTGTAAATAAGGCTTGAAGTGAGTTTTAAATGGCTCAAATTAATGACCGTCAACGTACACCAAGGTGTTCGCTGCCACTGTCCATAAACATAACCTATTTTTTTTTTATTAAAAATGGGATCGCTCGTGGCCAGCATCTAGCCAGGGGGTAAAGATGAGGCCGACGATGAAGCGAGCTCACCCAGAAGGTGCCTATTCACTCGTGCCTTAAAAAGGTATTACAGTAGAATCCGCTTATAACTTTGAACTTTGAAAACATTTGTTTCAAGTAACATAGGACTCATACATAATATTTGTTAGTAAAATTAATTAATTATTATTCTTATTGTTAGTTCCTAATTCTAATACATTATGTAACATACTTTGTATAACAATTAAAATGACAGTGTATTTCAAAATTTTAACTTTTGATGACCGGTTTAGCCTAGTGGGTAGTGCACCTGCCTGTGAAGCTGACGGTCCTGGGTTCGAATCCCAGTCCGGGCAAATATTTGTGCGATGAGCATGAATATTTGTTTCTGAGTCTTGGATGTTTTCTATGTATTTAAGTATTTATATCTATTAAATATATCGTCGTCTAGTACCCATAACACAAGCCTTCTTGAGCTTACTGTGGGGCTAGTTCGATTTGTGTAAGATTGTCCTCTAATATTTATTATTTATTATTATTATTATGTACTCTTGGACACATGCATTGCACAACAGTGCCTCATCTATGGACAGTCCAGCCTGTCCGCTATCGATTTCAGGATGGGGTTGGGGCTGGCCCGCACCCGGCGCACCAGGGATGCACACCGCTTGCGCATGGTCGCATGGAAGCAGTCTATGCGTGCTTCTGCGAACATCCCTGATGCGCTAGCCCCACCGGCACCCGGAAAGCGTTATTGAACTGGACGCGGAGGGCTCCGTAGGCCCTTTGTGTGTAGTGCCTCCATAAGCTGCATGTATCGACTCCGCATATAACATTTGACCGCTTTTAACGACTTCTTGGGAAAGTCGTTCTTGGGAAATTGTATAAAATTCTACAATAAAATTCCAAGACACATTACTGAACTTACGGATTCTAAATTTAAATCTGTTGTGGAACAGACACTTATTTCAAAAGCATATTATAAGATAAACGATTACATCATGGATAGGGATCATCGCACAAGTAATCTAACACAGAAATATTTTGTCCTTAGTATTAAAAAATATGTATGTATGTTTATACTGTAGGTAGCATTTGAATTTTGTACTATTTTTACTGTTATTTTATATACATAGTATATTGTTTTGAAAAAATGACACCTCGCCGAGTTTCTTACGCCGGTTCTTCTCGAGGCAGAGGTTTATTTTATGAACCGGTGGTAGTTTTTTGACATTCATAAGTGCATGTAACATGCCTAAATTGAAGAATAAATGATTTCATTTCATTTCATTCCATTTCACTTCGAAATCACCACACATTAGATTTCATACCGAACATTTTCAAAGTAAATCAGTCCGTTTTGTGCGACGTTCTGTTAGTGCGACGTAATATCACCGGTCCCTTGACTGTCGCTTTATCCGGATTCGACTGTACATTCATAAATAGGGATGATGACTCAAAATCACCACACATTAGATTTCATACCGAACATTTTCAAAGTAAATCAGTCCGTTTTGTGCGACGTTCTGTTAGTGCGACGTAATATCACCGGTCCCTTGACTGTCGCTTTATCCGGATTCGACTGTACATTCATAAATAGGGATGATGACTCAAAATCCACACATTAGATTTCATACCGAACATTTTCAAAGTAAATCAGTCCGTTTTGTGCGACGTTCTGTTAGTGCGACGTAATATCACCGGTCCCTTGACTGTCGCTTTATCCGGATTCGACTGTACATTCATAAATAGGGATGATGACTCAAAATCACCACACATTAGATTTCATACCGAACATTTTCAAAGTAAATCAGTCCGTTTTGTGCGACGTCCTGTTAGTGCGACGTAATATCACCGGTCCCTTGACTGTCACTTTATCCGGATTCTACTGTACATTCATAAATAGAGATGATGACTGAAAATATGACTACTCCAAAAGAAACAAGGCAAAAATATGCCAAATGGCGAAAATCCTTTTTTTCTAATACAACGCCGGTGGCAAACAAGCGTACGGTCCACCTTATGGTAAGCGGCCACCGCAGCCTATAGACGCCCGCAACTCCAAAGGACTCACGTGCGCGTTGCCAACCCTTTATAAAATTTGAGGATGCACTGTGTTGACAGCAGAAGGAACACATTTAGGTCCCTCGCTCTCAACACAGTGCATCCTCGGGAGCTCTGGCAACCTTGCTCATCTCCAGGAAGACAACACTACATACTTGTATAGTAAATAATGTTATTATGGCTGTGGTCTTCTGCAAGGCGGAGGTACTTCCCCAGTTGGGCTGCTCCCACCTTTTGCAGCAATATGTTAATATTTAACTATTTTTACATATAAATTCCTTTTAGGTTCAGGTACTATTTAGAAATCATATTTTTGTACACTAATTCAATACATATCATAGATTTCTTTTCTGGAATAGAAAACTGGTCATGAAAAAATAGAATGACCCAATTATCTATTCTTTTGAGTTACTTTTTTCACCATTTACAATACAATACAAATACTCTTTATTGCATAACCTCAACAAAAAAAACACAGTACATTTAATTAAGAATTTGATCCATTTCCGAGAAAATACATACTTATTGATTTTCTTATTTGGTGTCAACATACATATATCATGACGATCCTCTCAGGTGAATTTTATCATACTCGTTGTATTATTTAACTGCTATTTTATTCATTGATTTTTAATTTATTTCGTTTTATATGTTATTGACGATCACAATAGAGATTCTTGTAAATTGACATGTAATTTATATTGTGAATAAATGAATCTTAATCTGAATCATATTACAGAAACTTACCTTAATATTATACTGCGCTACTACGGGTTTGTGGTCGCTGAGAGTATAGAATGGCACGTGGGTGTACGATATCAGGTCGGCGCGCAGCGTTATGTTCTCGTAGTTGTTCGCGATCACTTTGTACAATATCCTGTCCGTCCAGGAGGGTTTCCGTCTGAAAACAGTGTTTAAAAAATGTGGTACACACATCGCTGGGCACCGTTAACCAAATAGTTAACTTCGTTAATCGCTAATCCGTTAATAAAAATAACTTTGTTAAACGTTAAAGAGTTACATTTCGGACCATTGAACGGAAGTTAACGTTAATCGTTAAGTCCTGGTAAAACAGTACCTGCGCTGGGTATGCGCTATGGAAAGTAGGCATGGAATGAAAAAAATAATAAAAGCGAGATGGCTTGAAGAATTTCTTATAATTAGTCGCCTACGCCGCCCCGATCCAACGGACTTGTCAGATCCTGTTTTTCGCGGACGGCGGCGTGGTGTTCCTTTGATAAAATAGGTACTTAGTAAACGGATTAACGGAGCTTTGGACAGTTAGCGGAAGTTAATGAGTCCGTTAACAATTTTGCAAGTTAACTTAAAAGTTAATCCGATACACAGATGGTAACTTCATTAATTAACGATTAACGGATTAACGAGTTAATTCTCAGCTCTGATTCTACACATATCGACCCAGTGCCACACTTATTTTATTTATCGTATGACAATTACTTCGAACCGTGAGATCTTCGAGAAGACAGTTCGGTTGCCAGTTTTGTTGCACTTTTAGCACCACCCAGCGATGACGTGTAGGATAGCGGTGGGCCACCGGTGGGTACTCCCTACGGACGTGGTGCAACTTCGACCCCCAACCACACTAAACCCGCAGCTCCACCGTTTGGCGAAGCCTTGTATTATTTTTAAATCTTGTAATAAATGACAAATAAAAAAAAAATACCTGTACAATGGGTATCGTCAATTGGGTTAAAATAGAACATTCATGCCTTACTTCGGACTTTTGGACACCTGTTTTTACCAGGAACTAGTATGTAAAACAGGTGTCCGAAGTAATCCATGAACGTCCCATTTTACCCCGTTTTACAGTACTAGGCGATGGTATATTTATTTATTTATTTATTTATACTTTATTGCACAAAAAATACAGTATACAAATGGCGGACTTAATGCCAAATGGCATTCTCTACCAGTCAACCACAGGGCTAAACAGAGGCACTTAAAAACGGTGCAGGAAAATGTAGAAACGTTGACAGTGCAAAACAGACTAATAATTTTAAAATATACACATAATCACATATGATTGGGATGTATACACACTTAATATAGATACTTAAATACATATATCATTGTAATAAGCATATTTTTGGAGAAAATGATTGGCTGTCGAGTTTCTTTCGGCGTTTCTTCTCGGCAGTGGTCTCATGAGAAACGCTAGTAGTTTTTGACTTGTAAAAGATATTGCGGCCTACTCGCAGCATAAAGCATAAAAATGTCATAAAAAACGATACTCAGGGACAACTATTCGTGCTTATCCCATAAATATTTGCCCTGACCGGGATTCAAACCCGGGTCCACCGGCTTCGTAGTAAACATGATCACATTGACTACAGTGACGACAATTTACCTGTTTTTTAATCATTTCTGAATCCGTCTGGGTTATCTTCGAATGCCGCCCAGACAACAAAAGAGTTGAAGTAAATATTGGTAGTCTATTTTTAATTTTTTTATGTTTTCTAGTAAGTGATTCATGAACCAGTACATCCTCAAATCTTATAAAGGGTCGGCAACGCACACGTGACTCCTTTGGAGTTGCGTGCGTCTATAGGCTGCGGTGGCCGCTTACCATCAGATGGACCGTACGCTTGTTTGCCACCGGCGTTGTATTAAAAAAGTCATAATATGCCGAATAGTCGGCCTCTTTTGCCGACTAGCCGCCGGCTATAAATGTGGCCGGACAGTCGGCTTTCCCGACTAGCCGGTAAATCTCTATTATTTTTATTATACACTTTTTTTTTAATTTATTTATCAAAAAAAGTACATAACAGTTACAATCTTTTAATTTCTCGCCAAACTGCCATAACAGTTTGTTGGCGAGATCGCGCTCATTTAACTAATGTTAGGTACTTACTATGCTATTACGAACTAAACTTAAACACTGAATATGACAATGCCTAAACATTTAACTGTAATATTTTTTTAAGAGTTAATAACAATAAACATTACATTGTTACCTATAACAATTAAACTTTTTTTTTGTTTTTTGGTAAGCATTAGTGTAGTTTACTTACTTGACATCATACTCGTCCGTCCCAATGTTGAACTTGTAAGTCGGTGGGAATTTCACATCGGGCTCGGCGAACTCCGCGAAAGCCTCCTCGCTCTCCATCACGGCTAACAGCTGGTCGTGCCTCAGGACGTTCGTGTACACGTCCTTCTCCACCTTCCTCAGTGAGGCGACTATCTCTTCTGAAGTCGGACTGCTGCCCGTTGGGTGGTCCGTCCGGAAGTTTAGGTCACCTATCCAGAATACGTAGCTGGAACAAACATACAATACAAATAACGCTAATACTATACTACATTACTATTATGTACTATATTTATTTACTTCTGGTTTTAGCTATAAGTTTCCTTATTGAAAAGTTTTAGTACACTGTGTAAGTTTGTCTATCTCATTCTCCCACTCTACACTCAATACCTCAATGGTTAGCTGGAAGAGATCCCTCATAGGGATAAGTTCGCCTTTGTACTCTAATCTTATGTGACATGTATATTGTTTTAACCTGTTATTGTGTACAATAAAGTGCTTACATACATACATACTATATTTATTTATGTATATTAATTTTAATACGTACATATTTATAATACAGTAGAATCCGCTTATAACGATTCCGCATATAACATTTGACCGCTTTTAACGACTTTGAAATCACCACACATTAGATTTCATAACAAAAATTTTCAAAGTAAATCAATCCGTTTTGTGCGACGTCCTGTTAGTGCGACGTAATATCACCGGTCCCTTGACTGTCGCTTTATCCGGATTCCACTGTATATATTTATTCTATGTTGGGTATGAGTATGTACATTGTTTACCACGCATGTAGATATACAGGACAAGGGACCGCGGTGATATTACGTCGCACTAACAGGACGTCGCACAAAACGGACTGATTTACTGTGAAAATGTTCGGTATGAAATCTAATGTGTCGTGATTTCGAAGTCGTCAAATGTTACAAGCGAAGTCGTTGTAAGCGGATTCTACTGTACTTGTTAGTGACAGTCATAGAATAAGAATAAATACATATTATTACACAGCCTTCTAAAATTACAAATTTAGAAATAAAGGAGAATTTGAAAAATTTAGGTACCGAGCAGGATTTGAACCTGCGAGCTCCCGACACTCGCGGCCAGTCGCTCTAGCCAACTGAGCTATAGGTGCAACCGCCACTCGGCCCGAAATTCCTCAATCATTCCTTCATTTATACAAACGCCCTAAAGGAGGCGTACAGCGACATCTACCAGAATACTCATGCTTCATTAACGGCACTAACGTCTCAAATCATGTTGAAAATCGTCAGTTACGATACGCCATCCCATACTAAATTTATTTTGTATCAAGCGGTACCGCTGCCTTCTAAAATTACCATAATATTCCTTCTAAATTGAAATATAGTTTCAGCCGGTCAAGTATTTTTAACTATAGGTAAAACTTAATAAAACTACATCTTCATGGTCTCCGACACTTATACAAAAAAAGGGTGTTGCTCAGATTGCTAGATGCCGACACCAACTGACATTTAAGTCATGGTTTTTGTTTTCATTTGTACCGTTTCTTTCTTTCTTTTGTTTTTTAATAACTATCCGTGCGTTGTTTGTCACCTACTGTTTCACATACTTAAATGTACCCACTATTTAGCATTGTTGCATATAACTACCATGTCCATAAATTGTTAAGATATCTATAAGTACTTAGCGCTACATACTAATCTATTAATCTGTGGACAATGTCGTTGGTTTCACACTCTGTAAGTTTACAACTTCTACACTTAAAGCATGTAACCCTGTGTGTAACTGTTTTTTGTCCTTAATAAATTAAAAAAAAACTAGAACATTTCGAAGATATATTTATATACATACTAGCAACCCGGCCCAGCTTCGCATCCTAGGTGCAATGCTGATGCATGTATTATACATATAAACCTTCCCCTTGCGTCACTCTATCTATTCAAAAAAACCGCATCAAAATCCGTTGCGTAATTTTAAAGATTTAAGCATACATAGGGATATAGGGATATAGGGACATAGGGACAGAGAAAGCGACTTTGTTTTATACTATGTAGTGATTACGGACATCGGTCACCTTAAGTGATCATTAAGATGATTATTACTAGTTGCTCTTTGACCTCACGAATATTTTTACGCTTTCAACGCCCATGGCTCCGCCATTACGAAAATTTCCCAAACACTGAGGGCCTTCTCCGAACTCTGAAATCCGAGTTTCTTATCGTGCCGTCCCTTTCACTCATATAGTATATAACACGAGAGTGAAAGGGACGGTGCGATACGCAGTTCGAACTTCCCTCTGACTACAAAAAAATCCATATAATTATCGAACATGCTCACAAAGTTTTACTAACCGTTGATAAATGCGACCTGTAATCGAGAACAACCAAACATCCGAAAATCGAAAATCCGCCATACGAAAGCATTTTTTCCCATACTGAAACGGAGACCTTCGCTTCACTCGGTCTATAAACTCACGCCTGTATTCCCAGAAGAGGCAGGCAGAACACACAACTACCACAACTACCAAGTACCATATAACTACAACATAAGATTGTACACATATTGTCTACGATAAAATTATATATTTCATTTCGAATTTCAAGTTATTTCTATATATTATTCCTATGTCATGTTTGGTGTATACTGTAAATGACATTATGTGTAATAAATGAATAAATCAGCATACATGAAATTTAATTATCAGCAAGCAATTATAAGCATAGAAATATTAAAGTGTTGTATTGTAGTATAGCTTGCTAGCCTAAACTGCAACATCACAACGCCTCACCCACAACACACTTCACCCCAGTTTCCTACGACATCCACGGGTAAAAAGGTGGTCTTCTAATAAGAATTATTGTATAGTAATATAATAATACCTTTTGTGTAAGTATGACGTGAGCAATGCTAAACGACTCAGAAAAACGTCGAGTCATATAAAAAAATTGTAACCGGTTTACTAATGAATTGACGTGACGTTGGTTTGTGGGCCAGTTGACGTCACGTGGGTATCACAGCTATTATGTGGGTACAGGTACGGTACCGGCCAATACGGTACCATGTAGCTCTTGACTAAGGGTCGGTTGCAACGACATACGATCACAGGCCGGTCATCGTCAAATATGGCGCCGGCAGTTGTCATCCCATAGAAATTTACGTACGCGTCATACTCGTGAACGGGTGCCGTTTGTGGGGTCCGGTCTGTTCATGTTTGCAAGGACTAGTAACTTCGTACTAGTGTTCAGTGGAATTGACATGATGAGAGACTTCGCTCTGTTCTCATTTGATTTTATTTTTAGACTGACGCTCAGAGACCTTATACATCTCTGAGGATATTTATTTAATGGATTTTATTATTTTCATGTTGACGTGTTATAGATATAGCTCAACATATTTTATTATGATTAGTGTACTTACTTTATTACATTTTATCTTGACGCTTAGAGACCTTATACATCTCTAACAAATCTCAATTGTTATTAGTTTCTTATTCTTATTTTTGACATGTAACACTCCATTTATTAATGATACTTTGATTATTGTATTATTTTTATTTGATGTACCTAAATAGATTTTGACTTGTAAAAGTGCCCTTGAGGCCTATTTGCAGAATAAATGTTTTGATTTTGATTTTGATTTTTGACTTGTCAAACTCTCCATACAATCAGATTTTAACGAACACCGCTTACAATTACAGATGGTTTGGTGCAACCCACACTAAGTTTTATAACTTATTGAAAGATTTTCGTATCATAACTTCGGGTGCCGTTCAATCACCATAAAAACAAAATGAATATTTTCAATTAGCATATGTCCGACTATCATAATAAACGATTATCATAATCACAAAACGCATGTTTTCATTGGTTAATATTTAATTTTGCGAAAAGCTAGTCTGGGATAGTAATACTTGATTTTAAATCACATACACATGGAATTCCAGAAAGAAAGATTCACGATCATAAGAGTGACTGGCAAAATGTAATAAACTGCACTATTTAATTATCAACACTATATGGACCACTTAAGATTCAAAGTAATAAAAACTTATTAAAGCCTGTATTTATAGGGCTGTATTTATTCAGCGCCACGGGGTCTCAAGAATTGTTTCAAAGAAATCTTAATTACTACGTATAAGGAGAAATATGAGCTGGCTGGAAACATTTCTTTGTACTTAACCTAATGAGTACAACTGGGTTAGTTTGATGTACTGTGACTGGTATCCGTCAACACTCAACACTCACTTATCACAACAACATTTTCTATACCGTTTAATTGAACTAATTGATTTTTATATAATACACATTAAGTATATATATACTATATAACAACATATGAATATTTTCTTTGGTTATAATATTTAAATACCATAACACTCAGTTATCACAAACCACATTTTCTCAATTATCTGAGAATGTCACATACAAACTTGGCTACCGGGCGAGCGAGCGAAGCGAGCAATCGAAACCTTCTACAGCAAAACCGACTCTAATACCGTTAGGTTCAGATACCATAGTTATCTGAACCTGAACACATTATTATCTGTTTAGAAATGGCCGCTATAGAGCGCGTGCCGAGCGAGCGAAGCGAGCGTGCTGTGGTAGCATCATTATGCAATAGGCCTTAGGTAAATCAGAATAGCGTAAATTAGAAGGACACTAAAAGATATATAGAAATGTATATTATGAATTTATGACTATGAAAAGTTATAGAGAGTGGTCATTATAGCATTTGTTCATTATACAATTGACGATTATGAACGTTAATCATTATAGTCGATAATGTGATATTATGTAAATTGTTTTTATACATTTTATGTTTATGAAAATTAATCACTTATACAAGTCGAAATTATGCAGTTCGTTTGTATGCAACATGAATATGCAATTTGTTCTTATACGTAACATTACACACCCCATATCATTTAGGCTCGGTTTTATAAAGATCCATTGGACCTTATGTCGGTTTGTTTTGTCAAAAAATGTACTGAGTTACTGAAATTTGATCTGACATTTGGTCTAACGGATCTTTATAAAACCCGGCCTTCGTGTGAATAATAAATAAATAAATAAATATTAGAGGACAATCTTACACAAATCGAACTAGCCCCACAGTAAGCTCAAGAAGGCTGCATGAGTGAGTAAACATAGAGGTATAGATAAAAGCAGAATGACAACAATACCTCTAATTAGAATATAGGTATTATTTTATCTTTTCTAAAAATGCTGTAAATCGTGCTGTGGATTTTATAACAATAAATAAATAAATAAATAAAAGTGTGAGGATAAATGCCCTGCCGACGGCGATCGGGAAATTCTAGTTTATTCTAAATTAATTGAATACTCACTCATGGT
This sequence comes from Epiblema foenella, assembly GCA_963556455.1. Taxonomy (NCBI): domain Eukaryota; kingdom Metazoa; phylum Arthropoda; class Insecta; order Lepidoptera; family Tortricidae; genus Epiblema; species Epiblema foenella. The sequence continues at coordinate 671,360 of OY747108.1, read as the reverse complement.
ATAAAATGTTGGCCGTTTCCTTAACATGATAGTTATGGTATTTAATGATAGTGTTGTAGTCGTTGATCCGGTCTGCTAAGAGGTGCTCGTGCGCAGTCAAGTGACAGTTCACGAAACACACGGAGCATCCGTATATGTTGAATCGTATGCTGATAGCGCCTTTGTTGCCCTGAAAATAAGAAGCATATTAGTACGGCAGACAGCAAAAAATGCGTCTTATCAATTTTGCGTTTCGGGCATTTTGCGTTCTAGTCCGTATGAGATCTAGACATGTTACACGGTAGTCATAGTGATATGTAGACAAAAATCAAACTAGGCATTTTGCGTTCTAGACTGTCTGAGACCAATCCAATAAATGTAGGAAAATTTTAAGATCTACTTTCAGTGATGAGTTAGGCCCGTATTTACCGAGCGAGCGATGCGTCTCACTTTCATTCAGCTTTGGCAAAAAGTTAGTACAGTGGAATCCGCTTATAACGACTCCGCTTATAACATTTTACCGCTTTTAACGACTTCGAAATCACCACACATTAGATATGATATCAAACATTTTCACAGTAAATCAGTCCGTTTTGTGCGACGTCCTGTTAGTGCGACGTAATATCACCGGTCCCTTGACTGTCGCTTTATCCGGATTCCACTGTAGGTAGTATAAGTTAGAATATCTTTATTTTGTTTGAATAGCAATGTAAACGAAATTCAGATTTAAAATTTTGCATTCATTACCAAGTAGAATATGGAGATTTGTATTGTGTATTTATTGTCATTGTAAATCATTCAATCTCAATTTTTGCGACTTTATCCAAATGTGGACGCCACTCAAGCAGTTTCTGGCCCCATCGACCGTCAGTCCTGCGAGCAATGTGCCCTGCCCACTGCCACTTAAGTCTCGCAATTTTGAAGGCTACGTCGGTGACCCCAGTTCTGCTACGGATAGCCTCATTCCTAATTCTATCACGCAGAGAAACCCCGAGCATAGCTCTTTCCATTGCTCTTTCGGGAATCCGGTGGAAACGAACGGCACAGGACCGGTCTAAATGGCGAGCCTTGGGGGAGGCCTATGTTCAGCAGTGGACGTCTTTCGGCTGAAATGATGATGATGATGATCCAAATGTTAGTGTTATGCCCTTTTACGTTATGACGGCAGCATACATGACATCATCGAACCGGCAGCACGCTTGTTTGATCTGCAATCGTAAGCGCTCATAGGCTACGGTGTCTGCTTACCATCAGGCAGCCAGTATGCTTGTTTGCCATCGTCGTTGCATAAAACCGCCTAAGTGAGATATCGGAGTAGACGGTAGACGTACCTATACCTACCGCGCCGATATCGTGTCCGGCGATAGCGAATATCGTTATCACATGATAAATGCGATCAAAGTAAAACGATACAGAATATTCAAGTAGTGTCCGACTAAAACATGTTTTTTTGGCGAAACCGGAACCGAAACCAAAGGTTCGGCGTTGGCTCTAGTTTCGGCTGAAACCGATACCGAAACTGTTGTAAGATATGTAAGATCAAATCTTGTAAACTCAGTACATTTTTTTACATAACTTAGGCACCGACCTAAGGTCTGACGATTGGCACACTGATGCACAGAGCTCGGAATAGGTAGTGCCTATTTACCTAAACTTCGCGGGAGGACGTAACTAAGAGTGGTTACAACCACCAAAAATAATTACTTCTTTTTATTGAATGTGGGGTTTCCCGGGATTTACTGTATTATTCTAGAGGCTTAATACATTTCTCTTTACTTATAAATCTTGTTATATTGCATATTATTTGTTTAATTACCTTTAAATAACAATCAGTCATTAAAAATATAATATGGGTCAAATTGAATCAAAAGGATTCCGAAATTTGATACTTTTTAGTTGACTTAGACAGAATTATACTCCTTTCTTCCATGAGAGGGGACCTGTGTCCAGCAATAGGGCGTATTGGTGATGAGACAGAACTATGATATCGTATAGAAAATTCCGACATTCATTCCGACGTTTCGAATCCTTTACAGCACTCGTGGTCACGGAATGTATTTTAAATTTATTATACGCGATATAATCGGTTGAAAAATAGTTTTATTTAATATATAAGTACATGTATACCATCATATTAGAAATAAATTAGAATACATCTGTACGATATTTTCTATGCCATATCATAGTTCTGTCTCATCACTAATCTATATACTCCCTAATGCTGGACACAGGTCCCCTCTCATGGAAGAAAGGAGTATAATTCTGTCTAAGTCAACTAAAAACTATCAAATTTCGGAATCCTTTTGATTCAATTTGATCCATGTTATATTTTTAATAACTGATTGTTATTTCAAGGTAATTAAACAAATAATATGCCATATAACAAGATTTATAAGTAAAGCGAAATGTATTAAGCCTCTAGAATAATACAGTAAATCCCGGGAAATCCCGCATTCATTAAAAAGAAATAATTATTTTTGGTGCTTGTAACCACTCTTAGTTACGTCCTCCCGCGAAGATTAGGCAAATAGGCACTACCTATTCCGAGCTCTGCTGATGCAGAAACCGTGCGGAAAACGCATCAAAGTATTCCGAGCGACAAGCGTCTAACGATTCTGTATATAAAACAGAGCCTTAGAAGAGTCTGTGTACCGACATGCTTGCGCAGGATTGTATAAATGAAATAAATGAACTTTATTCTGCAAGTAAGCGGCCACCGCAGCCTATAGGCGTCCGCAACTCCAAAGGAGTCACGTACGCGTTGCCGACCCTTTATAAAATTTGAGGATGCATTGTGTTGACAGCAGAAGAGACAAATTTAGGTCCCTCGCTCTCAACACAGCGCATCCTCGGGTGCTCTGGCAACCTTGCTCACCTCCAGGAACACAACACTACAATAGCAGATAACGTTATTATGGCTGTGGTCTTCTGCAAGGCGCAGGCACTTCCCTAGTTGGGCTGCTCCAAATTCGAGCGAGATGACATTTTGCTGTGCCCTACCTCTTTTTTTTTATTTAAGCCACAAGATACAATAACAAAACACTTCAAATATTTTCGCCAAACTACAAAACAGTTTGTTGGCGAAGCTTCTCTTAGGGTCGGTTGCACCATCATACGATCACAGGCCGGTCATCGTCAAATATGGCGCCGGCAGCTGTCATCCCATAGAAACTTGTCAAACTTTCCATACAATCAGATTTTAACGAACACCGCATACGGTTACAGACGGTTTGGTGCAACTCACCCTTAGTGGTAGTCAAAGATAAATAAATAAATAAATATTTTTGGACAATCTTACACAAATCAACCTAGTCCCAAACTAAGCAAAGCTTGTACTATGGGTACCAATTGACGATATACATACTTATATAGATAAATAGATACCGATAGACTCAGGAACAAGCCCTGACCGGGATTTGAACCCGGGACCTCCAGCTTCGAAGGCAGGGTCACTACCAACTAGGCTAAGGGGTCGTCCGTCGGTCGTCGTAATAAAGGGTTGATAATCGGAAACTAGCTGGCCCTAACTGGCAACTTACTGCTCAAGACCGAGAAAAGTGGAAGAGGCCTTCACCTAAGGGGTTCCTACAAAAATTAGTTTTTAAGAATAAAAATGAGAATAAGTTAAGTAAACTAACAACTTCATAAATCGTCTATTCTAATATGTAAAAATCAATTTCTAATACTGAAAAACCAAACAAGGGAATAAAAGGCTTTTTATTTTTATTTTTATTTTATTTAATCGGAAACTTACCCACATCCCGCCCAGCCCGGTCTTAGTGTACTGCGCCTCGATGTCCCGCAGGTGCGTGACGTGTTTGAGCTGAGTGTACACGAGCAGCAACAGCCCCTGCAGCCGTATGGACTTGGCGACGACGTACTCCTGTCTGCACAGCACCTTGCTGAACGCCGCCGTCCACGGGTCCGTGAATAGACTGTCCATAACCAGGTTTTGGGGCTGAGATTTTACTTCTTGCAATCTGGAATATAGTTCTGTGTTATCAAATGTGTGATGTTTGATTCTTATTCTTATTATTCAATAAGGCTTTATTTACACATGCACGAGACTCGTATTCGAGTGTCACTACATTGCGGGTTACCAGGAGCGTATTATGAAATATGACGCCCCGGGCCAATAAGTTTCGCCGCCCCAGAAGTCAAGAAAGAACGATATAAATAAAAAAAATACAAAAAATATATTAACGTCTAAATTTTTGGGGTTGTACAAATTTTTTAAAAAGTTTCATGGGGGGACTATGCCGCCCCTGTCGGATTGGCGCCCCGGGCCATGGCCCGGATGGCCCTAGGGTAAATACTCCCCTGCGGGTTACCGAGGTATAAATAATTCAGGCCGGGTTTTATAAAGATCCGTTAGAAAGAAAGAAAGAAAGAAAGAAAAACATTTATTCGTGACGATACAAACATAACGTGACGTTAGACCTTATATCGGTTAGTTATGTCAAAAAATTTGGTCTAACGGATCTTTATAAATCTCGGCCTCAATCGATCTATCAAACCGCGCAATGTAGTGAAAAACGCATGCGAGTCTCGTACGTGTGTAAAAAAGGCTTTAGTCGAGAGTATTGCTATTTGAAATAAGAATTCACCTAGTTAGCGAAACCGGAACCGGCTTTATCTCTTTTAATAAAACATATAACCTAATATAATAAGCAATTCCACAGAATTCGTAAGTATATAAAACGCGTTATTTCAATCGTAAAAAGATCCAACATTAAATTTTGACAAGCGGATGCGTTCGCTAATGCGCACACCCTGCGCGCGCGCATCACAAGGGATACCCACGGTAGCTCAGTTGGTTAAGAGCAATGAACGGATTCCAGAGGTCGTGGGTTCAAGTCCCACCTGTGGCTGTAATTTTTCAATTTTCCTCTTTGAAAGGTGTAAAAATATCAGCAAGCAAAGAATAAAGTAAGTATAATAGGTATCGTAAAATTATAGGAAATATCACAATGAACATCGCGTTATAAAAAAACTATATCCCTGAGATATAAGATAGCCACGAGAACTAAAAATATGCCCTCACGCGAAATACTTTGCTTTTTTCCCTTGCTAATATCTTTGAAATTACTACTCTAGTACAACATTACACGCGTATAATGTTATCTCCGCTACCATTATCAGTATGAAATCACGAAAAACACAATGCAACATTGATTATCCATTTATCAACTGTAGTCAACAGTATAGTGAAATAAGTAAAATCAAAAATAGGTAGTTTACAGTTTTTATCCTTTTTTTTTCCATCATTTGATTCTCAAATGTTTCTTACAAGATTTGAACACAAGCTGCACTATTGAAGCTTTATTTTAGCAACTTATAAACTTATTATTATTTATTATTCATACCCAAAAAGGCTTTCTAAGACAAAAAAAACAGTGGAAACATATTTTTAAGAAACAAAAATTATTTGAATCAAGAAGTTAAAATTTAAGCAATTCAACTATTGCTCAATGTATGAATAAGACTGACATTAAACTGGAATTATTCAACTACCAGAAAAAAACGATTAAAAACAAATACAGCAAACAACACTGAATTTGTACTTTATATAAAAGTATACACAAACCCAAGAATAAAAAAGTCTGGCAGGGGTTTGTTCTTGTTGAACTGCGAGGGGAAGTCCAGGAGAGCATTGATGTCCTGGGACGGTGGCTTTGTCGCCACATTCCAAGTCACAAAATACAATCTGAAAAAGAAAAATTTATAATATTGTCTAGTCCATAAACTCACTAATAAATACATAATTAAAATAAAGCTTGTTTCACTGTAATGATCCAGTACTATAGTCCTTTTTTTTAAGATGAGATAAATTGTGCATTAGCCATCATGCGATTTTAAAGACAACCATTGAATCAGGAAAAATAGACAGTGTGCTGTCTTTGACATGTGATAAACTACAGAAATTACTAAAAAACAATATTATCCTCAGATATCCCAAGGAATAGAAGAAATCTGAAAGAGAATTACCTTTAAAATTCTAATCTTTAAGAAAAGAGGTATAAGTTGCGAGACAGTTTTAGTTGTCAAGCAAAAATACATTTATTATTTGGATTAATCAGTAAAATTATCAATGACAATATAGCTACATAGTATCTCATAGTTATGCATGATACATATACATTTTTGATGTAGTTTCAGTCAACAAAAAGGATGTAGAAAGTAGAAACCTTATTATTATACATGTAAACCATCGCCCAGGAAATAAAAAAGTAGGGATGGAAGTTTAAATATAGAAAAAGTCGGAGGAATACATTAGTACCTAATTAGCTTATTATTGTAATATTTATTACTGAAACAAACAGGACATTTTCTGTTAGCCAAATTTGTAAATGTTTTTCTGTCCTATTGCTGTTTTTTCGAGTGATTTTCGATTAACTCAACATTAAATCCTCAATGAAACTGACTTGAAACTAGCTTGTAAACTAGGTCAAACCGACGAAAATGCTATGTATTGTACAGTATTAGGTGGATTATATGCATAACGTCTACAATTATCGATCACTAGCGTAGGGCAAACTTAAACAACCTTGACTCTGACGTAGAAACTCGAATAACTAGATGTAAAGGTACTCACCTAAGATTATCCATATTTCCTATGATCCCCTTCTCCAAGGGTTTTCTATGCACTTATACAATCTGTAACGATTACTAGTAAATTTCCTAGAAACGCTACAGGTTTAAACCGTACAAGATAAACAAACCAGGTAATGATAAGATAATTTTACTGTTGTGGAACGTTCAATACATTTCACGTCACTAATCACAATACACTCACTTATAAACAACTAAAGCTACACAGATTAAAACCACCGTTATCACAACTTTCAATTGCGCATGGTTTTAGAGAGAGTTTTCACTAAAACAACAATTATTTTGATCTAGTTCTCGACGAGCAATCTAGTACGCTTCAATCGTATCACTAGACTAGATGATAGACGTCAAATTCGTCAAAACGAAAATGAAGCGATGAATAAAGTTGCCAGTGGAAAACGTAGATTACCCGTGTTTTGTAGACAATTTTAGGTTTGTGTATTCAAAATGACACAAAATTATTCTTGTATACTTATGTTTTTTTAAACCAAGTAAACTGACAACAGTTGTCAGCATATTTCGTAATTTAGACATTATTTTACAAAAATATACATAACGTAAAGAATGATATTAAGGGGAAATTTAATTTATAAAGAATGACATACCCAAGTCAAAATCTTTTGTGAGTAGTTCTGAGTTTAAAATGCAGACATGCTTTTTTATTCAGTTTCAGTTCTTTGGAAATATCTCGTAAAGGCCCTTTTGTTACGGTACTCATCTGTACGGTCTGTAGGTATACAAGTTATTGACTTGTGGTTTGTTTCACAAGAAACGATAACAAACAGGATTAATTTAGTATTATAACACCATATACAGCAACTCCTCCTGATGCATATAAAAAACACAGTTTAAGGCCAATTTACAAGAAAGACCAATAGATGGCGCTGCCTGTTGATTAGATGGCGCTAAAGTTTGCTTCCCGTAATTTTATGATCCACGGAGTAGAACCATGATTTTTTTCATGTTTTGGTATTTCGTTAGGAACTACTTGCACGCTAAGCGCATTCACCATTGCTGAGTCATATTAGTGTCGTTGTGCTAAAGAAGTGTGCATGTGTACTTCCACCCCGATGGGATACACCGGTTCAGTAATATAGTAGTTCATACTTTGTATCCAAAAGACAATAAAGTTTATAATCGTGTAACTCCGGTTGCTTGACTACGCTCCTCGCCTCTCCGCCCTGCAGTATTTTAATTCGGCGTGGTATCGTAACTAGTCTAGTTGTAAGCTTTTTTGTTGTATGTTAAGTACGCATTTTTTTGTTAATAATTCATCGAAACTCACCATCGACGACTAAAGTCATCAATATAGTTGTTCTGATTTTACAGATGGCTATCAGCTGCACTAGACACACCAGCAGCAGACGCAGCAGCGAACTTCCAGGCCGGGGACTCGCACGGCAACATCATCAGCAGTACCACCGTCCCCCAAATGACGACCAGAAGCCCGTCCCGCCGTAGCAGTGACGCGAACCGCCATACCTCTCAAAGGGCCCAGCGCAGGCAAACTGGCAAAGCCCCCAGCACCCATAAGGCTGCAGAAGAAACTTAAACAAAATAAATCATTCCCATTGTCTATGGTTAACAACGGAGTTTCTCTTCAACTACAAGTCTCCAGCCTGCTCTCCCTGCAAGGAACCTCTGCTCAAGATTTGCTAGAGGCATAGACTTTGTTATTGAATATTATTAAAAAATTCCTTGTGTCTAAGCACATAGCCCCGTATGTTTTAGGGCAACCCATTTACTTCTATGATTCATAATTTGAGCAAGAACAAGAATCTATAGTGATTTACGTTTGATAAAAATTGCCACCAACCTCGGGGATATTACGTTTTCTGGCTACCCTATAATGACATTTTCAGAATATTAAAATATTGTCCGAATTGCACTTTAGGCTCAACATGGAAAAATTGACAAGATGATTCATTGATAGTTATATTAAAAGGATAATTGAATAAACTAATTAGCATCTTCAAAGTTTGTAAATATTAAGTAATAATCGGAATGGTTGAAGGTCTCACATACAATTATACATTATAAAATAATGTATAATTATTTTCATATTTTAGATTACATGTCTAATTTGGACAGGAGAAAAGGCGGGAAAAGTCCATTCCGTCACTGTCAAAAGTGACATTACCTGAAATCGCTAGCTCGCTTGCTATGCTCGAGTGACGATTCGCGAACAAGCTTACATTATTTAGAAAGAAAACAGAAATTTTCTAATAGTCGTGCATACGACCTGATTTATTCTTAAACAAGGTGTTCTGCGGGTCCTGTCCTGAAGCTTCCATCATGAGTAATCGGGAAATCCAGGTACATAACATTAGGAGTCCGTTACAATTGTGACTATGATGCTTTCGATTAAAATTGCGGGTCTTTTACGAGTGTTGTAATTTTTAGGGTTCAACGCGGGTGACTAGGAAGTCTCTAAAGACGCTGCAGCACACAGCTTCAGACAGGGAAAACTTAGTTGGAAGGCCTTCTAAAACACTGAAACATCAACTGAGTCAAGATTCGCCGGTGTAAGTTTAGCCACCTTATGTGCTTAGTGCTAAGCCACTTCAAGTATTAGTATTGATTTGAAGTTTGCTGAGCATATTTGGGTTCAATGGCTTGTGTTAATAGAACCGCATATTCATATTCATTTATTTGTTGGAAACATGGGCAGGTTGGTACAGGGTTTACAGGTTCTTGTTAAAATACATGTTTATAATATTTTTTTTACGGTATACCCTATTTACACATAATACTTATTCTGTTTTCCAGTGATGTCGAAGTAAAACGCAAAAATTTGTCGACAAAGGAGACTCAAGTCAATATCGACACTAAAATAACTGTGGATGATCTCACTAACCCTGAAGGAGCTTCAGAGAAGTATTGGCAGATCCTAGCCGAGAAGCGCCAGTGAGTTATAATTCGACCTATTTTTGTGATACGTTTTTTTTAAGCTGTAGCTGAATGCAATCATTTATAGTCCAACCAGAAATATATGACCATTGTTAAGAGCACGCTATTATTCTCATTTATATGGCAACAGGTCAGTGATGTCAATATAGTCAGAATAATGACATTTTGAGTATTTGACTCCGAAGTACATGGTAAACATTTTGTGTCAGTGAAGTGTGAGTAAACCAGATAATTTTTTATACAAACACCTTAAGGGAGGTGTACAGCGACATCTACCAGAAGGCTCATGCTTCATTAACAGCACTAACCACCACTAGGGATGTTTTGTATAAAAATATATAGTTTACGTTAGCAGCGGTACTTCTTAATACGAAGGAACCGTTGATAAATTTGGGATTGGGTGGCGATTGCACCTAGAGCGACTGGCCGCGAGTGCCGGGAGGTCGCAGGTTCGAATCCTGCTCGGTGCCTAAATTTTTCAATTTTTCCTTTATTCTAACCTCCTGACGACCGGCATCCTATACATAGTACATAGGCCCCAATTAAGTTTTGACTCTGTCAATTTGACAGAGTAACATTTATTCTGCCAAGTTTTGATACCTAGTCGTCAGGAGGCTAAACCAAATAATTATCATTTTGACTTGTTTACCTGTCAGTTATGTAGCAAAATAGTTTCATTTCACCAGCATTTTTATCTGGAATTGTATTATATACATAGTTAATAATGTTTCGTTCTTAACAATGAATCGTTTTGGGTATTTTTCGTCATTTATTGTTTAATATTCAACGCTTAATCCAAGCCACCACAGTGACACTGACAATAGTCACAACCTATGATTAAGATTACTGACAATATAAGAAATTAGTTCCATTGAAATTCAGCAACATGGCTCACATGTATATATTTCTGGTTGGCTTTAGATACAGTTATAGAGATCACTAATGAATACCCGGCTTAATCATTCTTGTCTTTAATACAATGCTAAGATGAAAATGCACTATAACTTACTGTTTTATACATTTGGTTGACAAATTCCATTGCAAAAATAATTATTGTGAATTAATACAAGTGTTCTGTCTTCCATTCCAAGCATGCAAATTAATTTCATGAAGGTAGAGGTAAGTTTCTGAAATCAACTTCATGACTCAATAAACTCATTCGTACTTTTGTGACCAGCGCTGGCTTGTGAGTCAGCATTATGCTGAGGCGGGACCATTTCGTGGCAATTCTATTAGTTAATAGTTAAATATGTATTATCTTGTAGTATCTATGTCACGAATAAATTATTTTCATTTCATTTCATTTCATTGTTAGGCAAAAGTACATGGACTATTGCTACTAACTAGATTCTTACATAATAAATTAATTTCTTTTTCAAACTAGAGCAAAGGAAATTCCATTTTTTGGTTGCCAGCAAGTTATGGTCCACTTAATGGTAAGCGGACATTAAGCCTATAGACAACCCCAACTTCAAAGGAATCTCATAAGTTGCCAAGCCATTATAAAATTGCCAAAAATTGTTGTTTATCAACTTTTAATCGTTTGAACTCTTTCAAATGGCATTGGGCAGGGCATATATCCGGGTATAAAGACAATACAAGTGGAGGTCCTGTGGGAAAAAGGCAGAGGAAGACCAAAAAATTAAGGATGCGGGTGGCGCAGGACCGGTCATTGTGGCACTCTTTGGGGGAGGCCTATGTCCAGCAGTGGACTTCTTTCGGCTGATATGATGATGATGATGGTGAATTATTTTGATAATTTTCAGAGTTGCTTTGCAAGATGCCCTGGATGAGAATGAAAAGCTCCGGCAGCTCATTGAAGAATTGAAGGGAAAGAACGCAGAATACAAGCAAATGCTGGAGGAAGCCAACAGCTTCATTGAAGTCATCAAGGTAGCCATTGATAACATACCCACTAAGCCAGTGTAGGCGAACCTTTATGCATCAACGTGCCATTTTTTCTAAAGAATGTTTAATGGGGTCATTGACGTGTCATCAAATAATTTTGACTTTCTGATTATTTGGAAAATAATAATAATAAATACTATCAAAACTCTTTATTAAATAAAGTAAACAAAGAAGATACATTTTGGAATGTTTTTATTACACGCATAAATTAAATTACTGTAAAATTAGTGTGACTTCTGTTGCTGCAGGTTAGATGACAAATAATTTATGTTAGGGTTGTAAGATGTTACTTTTAGCAAAATGCATGCTGAACTGGATTCATCTGTCAAACGGTTTCTAGCCGAGTTTTTAATGTTATTCATCTCTGAAAATAATGACTCGCAGGCATCGGTAGATGAAAACATTGTTACACATTTTTTACACATGTTTTATGATCGGCGACGTGCCCAAAATATTGTGCTGCGTGCCATCAATGGCACGCGTGCCATTGGTTCGCCTACCCTGCACTAAGCTATGTCAAACAAGAAACTTGTCTATATACAGGCAAAGAATAATTAATAGTACTTACATACAGAATGGTACAGTAAGGGTCGGTTGCACCAACATACGATCACAGGCCGGTCATCATCAAATATGGCGCTGGCAGCTGTCATCCCATAGAAACTTGACAAACTTTACATACAATCAGATTTTAACGAACACCGCTTACGATTACAAACGGTTTGGTGCAACCCACCCTTAGCTGCAGAGTGGTTACTCAAACAAACTTGCTGGGGGTCACAAGCAACTGTTTTTCTGCAACTGACTGTACCACTTTTAAAACTTTTGTGCAGAAGCATTGATGTGAATCGGAGGCTTGATTAACTTAATTAAAATTTGATATGAAAAATATCTCAACAAGTAGAATAGATGTTTTTAATGTGTTACTGACAAAGTAAAAAAATAAGTGTTGAATATTTTGATGTTTCCAGGTTAATTACCAAGTCACATTCAGCAATTGGACTCAACTATGCTATAGAACACTATAAGGCTTCATTCGTGCTGTCTATTATTTTTTTTAAAAGCATAAATAACCAAAAAAATATTTTTTTTTAGGAGGAGCTGGGCAACGGCAGCAATGACGACACAGGCATTGACGTGAACGACGTCAGCACCGCGGACGAATCCACAGAGGACACCGATCCTACCCCAAAGACTCCTAAAAATAATTAAAACATTTAAAAGTTGATCGAACGGTCCTGCGAACAGAGAGGGATAGCTGTCTGAAAGGGTAAGAGACATACAGATCTCTCATAATGAGGGCTATCGTTTTTGTGCTCACCAGTTGGTGCCACTGTCGAGGGAGATCCAGCTGTCAAAAAAGCTGTTGTCCAAGGAACACTAGCCTCTTGCCTGTGTCTGATAAGGATCAGTACAATCGAAAATTAACTCTTGTTCCTTTTTGTCATAGAGTTAATTTTCGATTGTACTGATCCTTATCAGACACAGACAAGAGGCTAGTAGTGAAGTTTGTTAAAAAAAATGTAGTATCAAGTTCTACTAACATGCTTAGTAGATGGTTCGGTATGGAAGCTTACAAGTACCCCAAATACGTATGTTTAATAAACTTAAATAGCACAAAATCATGATTGTATTCGAATTTTGTCCCCTGGACAACTAGACGTGACCACGGCAACGAGTGGCACTAAAAAGTTGACTCACCCTATTGGTTATTATGGGCATGAGAACGAAGTTTACATTCAAATCGTATTTAATACCTTAAAACTGTACCGTAAATATCGAACATCCCGCATTGTAGTGCAGTCAGATTTTGTTCAGAAAATAAAGAGGAAATAAGTTTCCGAAAGACAAAACTGTCTCAAAGCACTGACAGTCATTGACCCGTAACTCATATTTGCAATAATCAAGCTCAGGTATTGCAAAATAGTCACCATATTGTTCCAATTAGATATTAACCCGCGTAGCGCAACCACAAAGAATGACATTTGACATTTCGAAGACCTCACGCTACACTAGCGCCTCTAGCGGCGAGTTCATACGCGATAGCTCTCATTATTGACTTATAGCCAGTAGCTGTCTCTTGGTCCTATGGACCGTGCGATCCTCTATAAAGTATTACCCCCTTATTCATAAACATTCATCAAATCTATTTCAGCTAAAATGAAGTTAATTCTCGTTCTTTATCTGCTACTTTAATATTTTGGTTGTAGGAAAGGGACAAAACACATTTTAGTTAGCAGACGTTTGTTAATTTTTATGAATATGCGGGATTATTTTATTATAATCATGGACTAACTATCATTGATATGCCCATTCATTGCTATATCTACATTATTTGCTAAAAATATATATAATTTTCACCTCACTAGCTCGGAAAGCCCTATTTTATTATTTAAAAACAGATAGCAAAACTGCGTTTTATCCACAAGAGTGCAAAGAATATTTGAAATCCGAACGCGCTATTTGTAACTTTCTTAAACATAATAACATGTAATGGCCTGTCCAGACAGTCCAGCAACAATAATTTTATATTGTGTTAAAAAACTAGTACCTACGCCAAATCTCGGGATTAAGTAGTGGACAACTATATTTAGGACGCAACTGTCAATGCTAGGACGAGGAGGAGGAAAAAAAGTTCCTCGCTCTAGTGAGGTGAAATATAATTTAATTTGTGAAAAATATGAAAGGTTTATTATGAATTATTTTTCCATTGGGCAGTCGAAAAAGCTAATCGGTACATTTGATAGTTGATCTATGTATAGTATAAATACAGTAACCAAATAACCCTTTTAAATAAAATTTATTACTAGAATTTGTAAGAAGTAATGAAAAGAGTCCAGCCAAATGCAATATTTATATTAGTAATTTGGTCTGAGTTATATCTTAAGCTTCCCTTAGATTTAGCTGGATTTGGCTGACACCTCATTTGGTCAATGGGGGCAACAACAACAACAACAAGCGTTCAAGTATTACGTAGGCAGAATTATTACAATTATTTACCCCCGTCCCCCCTTGTCAGCAAAAATAAGCAAAGCTCTTACCCCCCCCCCCCCCCCTCCCATGCTTACGTAAACATTGGTACCTACTATTTTTTTTGATTCATGAGTAACAGTTTTAATTCTAGAAATAAGAAAAAAGATTTAGGATAGAAGACTTTAATGCACACAATATTAATTTATTTAAACAATTATATATTATTTGTGGGAATCCCCGAAAATGCGTTTCGTTTTCAAGTATAGACAAAAATAAATAACTTGCTGACGTAATCACCATCTAGACCCCCCCCCCCCCATGTCATCAAAAATAAGCAAAGCATAAACCCCCCCGCCCCCCTGTAGTGTTATCTTATTTAGATGAGGGCCCTAGCGGATGCACTTCCACCCAGTGGGATCTTTTGTGCAATTGCCCCCTCCTTTATGCCTACTCCAAGCTGCTCTCCAGCATTTCCACAAGCCCGCCTGTAGTGCTTACGTAATACTTGAACGACCCCATGTAATATTTATTGACCAGTCATGAAAACAACAGACAGCAAACATTGTCCCAAATGAAGTGTCGCATTATTTAGTTTAGGTAATTGTTTTTCATCTAATAGCTCAATTTCACGACGAGCGATTTTATGGAATGAACTTTAGTATTATGTAACTTTCTTTAACATTTTCTTTTTCATATAGATGTGTATCAGTTCAAATATGTAAATCCTTAATAAAAAACTGCAAAATTGTTAAAGTATTTTTATTCATTTTATATACTTATTGCATTAATACAATTGTTAACTGCCAGTATTTGAGTTTGAGCACAAATCACACAATCTTAAATGTTAATTAGGTACATTGGCCTCAATTTTAGAATAAAAGAAAAATTGAAAAATTTAGGCACCGAGCAGGATTTGAACCTGCGACCTCCCGGCACTCGCGGCCAGTCGCTCTAGCCAACTGAGCTATAGGTGCAATCGCTACCCAGTCCTAAATTCATCAACCGTTCCTTCGTGTTAAGCAGTAGCAGTAGTTTTATTCTAAATTTGGGTATGAGATGGCGCATCACAACTGACGATTCTCAATATAATTTGAGACGTTAGTGCCGTTAATGAAGCATGAGTCTTCTGGTAGATGTCGCTGTACGCCTCCCTTAAGGCGTTTGTATTAAAAATATTGGCCTCAATGCCTGTTAAAGAAATGATTAATACATCTAAATTGATCTAATTTGAACTTCATTTCATGGACAGGTTAATAAAATCCTAATTTTATTTAATACAAATATGTAACTAAAGGCAGTTGCGGTAGATCGCATCCAACATGACAATAATTAAAGCTAATTTGAAGCTTATTTAATAGGCAAGACATAAACATTCAGTTATTTTCTCATAACCAGAGATATGAGAAATTTGCGTCATTGCTCGAAATAATATGGACATACTCCAAAATTAATCAACTTGTTATTAAAAAAAATAATCAGTATTTTTTCCAAATTTTCTGCAGTCAATTTCTTTTTACATCAAAAATATACTTAAGTGCTGATAAACTCCGCTCGCAATCCACTAGAAAACTTCTTTGTCAGAAATAATAATCATAGTAGGATATTTACCATGTAGTAATTGTTGGGTTAAAAAAACACGACAAATATTGGTGGAAAACGGCTCAAGATAGAGGGAAATGGGAAAAGCTGGGGGAGGCCTTTTGCGCTTAACGAGCCTTGCATAAGTATAAATATATCTAAAAAGAAAAAATACGATATACCTAATCAAAATCGAAAACAACTGTTATAATAATATTATATTAACAAATAAATATGTATACTAAAAGAAAACTACTGCATAAACAATTTAATGTAAACCACAAATATAATTAAATTTATATGTTGTGTAATGTAACGGAAATGTAATTAAGCATGAATAAAGGCTATTATTATTATTCTCTTTATTTATTTTTCGCCTTAGGCTAGGTTTTTACAATAATTGTTGGGTATTATTTCCAGTGTAAATAATCGTGTCAGTTTAAAATCGTCATCATCATCATAACATTTTGCTCATAATTATGAGCACGTATAAACTATGATCTCCAGAAATTCAAGTTTTATTTCAAGAAATAATCAACTGATTAACATTTTGATTAATTTTGGAGCCATGTCCACATTATAGCGAGCAATGACGCAAATTTGTCCGAACTCTGCTCATAACAACACTTATATCAATACGTTTTTGCACTAAGAGGCTGATATCTTCACTTAGGAGCCAGCCCCAGAAATGATTTGAACTGTTTATCAAAATCTGCCTCACAGGTCCACGGTTTCAATATTGGGTACGATGAAATCAGCATCCAAGGCACAAACACTCCCTCTGGCAACACACTTCTCACCTTCTTGTTCAAACAGCCATCGGCATAAATATATTGGCCAGTAATTAAATTGTATACATAATTTACGTATTTGTGATCCAAATTTCCGTTGGTGCTGGGTGCACTGGTGTTGTGCGTTTTTATTGCAGTCAGGTATCCTGTGGTTAGGATAGGAACTACATAGTCTGCCTGAAAAAAAGGATTTAATTAAAAAAAATATAGTATGTATTTTCTGTTAACTTTTAGGTAGAGGCTTTAAGGAAGGGGAGTCTTATTTCCCTGAACCAATTTAATATACGCAATTAAATACAAGGAAGGAAAGAAAGCTTTTCCATACATATAGTTACCAAGTAAGTAAGTGTTTATTTGTGAACATAGGTATTTACAGTGATGGTATTTTTAGAAAGTTTCACTATGTTTGCCAATCGGCGTACAAAAACAATGAACTTAATATTTAAATTTTAAAATACGTACTAATCTACAATGCATACAGACTTTTGTGTCTTTGTTCAAATTATAATAAGATCAATGTAAGAATTTAAGTTTAGTGTATGTCAAAGAAAGGAACTTGATCAAGTCAATTACATATTGTATAAGCATAAACATGACTCATTGTTCATGATGGATATGAAAATTTTATAGGAAAATCTGTTTATATTTTGTAGTCAGCAGACCCTAGGATGGAAAGTTTTTTTTTTTATGTTTTAACTAGCGACCCGCCCCGGCTTCGCACTGCTGATGCATGTATTATACATATAAACCTTCCCCTTGAGTCACTCTATCTATTAAAAAAAACCGCATCAAAATCCGTTGCGTAGATTTAAGCATACATAGGGATATAGGGACAGAGAAAGTGACTTTGTTTTATACTATGTAGACATAGTGAAGACGGGGGTCGAGCCGCGGGGCGCGGCATCGCCGCTGCTGGTTGCTGCAGCGTGTTCTTTATTACTGAATCGTTAGAATATCATTTACTATTACTTTTATTTCTCATTTATTTTCCTCATAGTCGAAATGAAAATAGTGTTTAATTCGGGTGAAAGCAACTATTTCACCCTTGAACTATTGGCCAAAATATATTTTTCTCTTTCGCGGCCTACGCGTTGCCGACCATTATAAAATTCTCGGGGTGAAATGGGTCACTTTCAACCCTTGGATTACAATCTACTATTCAACACTACAAAAAGGAATAACAGTATAGTGATAACTGATAAAATACAATAATTACCTTTTCCACATATTCTCTGATAAATTTCTCCGGATTTTGATAAACTTCATCTCTTCTGTCATTCAGAGTGATGACAGTGACATTTGAATCTGTCCAATTGCCTACCATTTGCTGTATGTTGCTCACAGTCCTTAATCCGTCATCAGCATATGTGAGAAACAGAATCGGCCCTTCCTTTTGTATATTTATGTCCACTGGATTCAACGGTATCCTCAGAACAGGGTTAGGTGGGTTTTGGTCTTTGTTTTTGGATAACGCGGGAGGCAAATCATTGACCAAATTTTTCATGTAACTTATCTTTTCTCGCTGTACCGTTTTACTGTTACTGTGGTACCCGCTGTCTTCTGGCTTGTCGTTAAAACACTGTGTAAGGTCCAGAAGTGACTGTTCAATAGCCTTCAGTATGTCATACCGTTTTAGTTTTAGGAATGCATCTACGATCTTGTCTAATGTTGAATCTTCGTCTTGCATAAATACTTTGAGTACAACATTTGTTGGATCGGGTTCATATTTCATGGAATTTGATATGTACTGAAAAAAGGGAATAACATGGGTATTGAATAATTGCCTTGGTCTTAGTCATTGCAAAGCTGCTCATAAGGGATAATTTTGCTAAAGCAAATTACCATCTTAAAGGAAAAACAAATGTCAAATAATAGGATACTAACAAGCTACCAAAGTCCGAACAAGAAAAGGCTATTATTATTAAATTACAAACAGTGGTTTCTAGATAAGTTTACCTGGCACACTAAATTTTGGATGCGAATTGAACTAAGATTATAAAACTAAAATGGGTACATAACTACTGACAACCAGCAAGTAAAATCCGTATTGTACGAAGGGTCGGCCTGAAAACCAGTGTTGTAGTAGGTAAACCTGCTGCAACACATGCTGAGGTTCGCTCCTTTTTAGCATCATAATTTTAAGTCTTTATTTTTACATGTAAACATCAATTTGTGCCTATTTAAGTTTTATTGTAAGGCTTGTAATGTTTTATTGCATTGTAAACACTTATCAATTTGATGTTAAATATAAATTTTCTGTCTATGTCTAACTCACTAGGTACATACTATATGCAATACTCTCATGGTATTTTCCTTCTACATAAAACTTACATCCAAATCATCATGTGCTAATCCCAGAATGTATCCAAGATCCCTCCAGCCGTCGGGGGTGCCTCCAACCTTCTTCACCAGCGTCCGCCAAGTCTCGTAAGTTGCTACGCCCATTTTAGACTTCGGGTTTCGATAATACAGCAAACTTGTATGTAGGTGACATACTTTTTTACTCAACGAGTTCAAATCGGCCAATTCCCTTGCTCTCTCCTCTTCCAGCAACTCTTCAAGCGCCAAGGTGTCGATACTAATCGTGTCTGCATTATCGTAATCATTCATAATTTCCCTGGAAAATGAATTGTAGAGTAATATGAATTAATTATGCTGCATTTTGAAAGAATTGGTTAGAGAGAAGAATTTCACAATTACTTACATTGTAATAAATTATTTTGTGATAAAATACTGTGTAAACACTAAACTTCATTGACTAGACAAGTAGAAAAGCCCACGGTAAATACTACGTAAACTTTGAGGAAAAGTTTCGCAGAAATAGTTGTTTACTGACATCTGACATTGACAGTTGTCTATGAAAATTGACATTAGCACGTGGGACATAAAGCCAGGTACTGTTTAAACATTGTTTAAAACATGGTTTAAAACCATGGGTAGATAACATAGATCAGTGTAGTGTAGACAGTGGTTTTAAACCAAATTTGGTTCAAATCCGCTGGCTATACTGCTTTAAATCTATACCTCTGTTGTCTACCATGAGTACCAGTATAGACAGGCTTAAGTGGGGGCATGTTATAAAACCAATATTATTTTCATAAATACTGGTTTTATAGAAATTGTAACTACAGAAAAGCAAGCACGGCTCAGGAAAGCCATTAAATGATATAAAAAAAATATTTTTAAATATCGTAAATGGCATTCTGTGTAATCATTTATTGCTTACCAACGTTAATGCCATGCAGAACTGTCTGGATGTGCCTTATTTAGTCAAGTACACTTTAATTAGAACGCAACGAATCTATCCTTTTTTCTATTGTTTATGGCATGGCACAAAAAAAAGTGATGGTTGGCGGGAAAAGAAAAGTCCAGTCCAACTTAGATAAAAGTTGTATTTATAAAAAAATGTTTCGAATTACAATTTTCATGTATGCCGGTATAAATAATTTGTAACTTGGCGCCCAAGGATGTTTCCAAGTGCTTCCCAGTTGTACGACAATTTGTAAAATATATTTTAAATAAATATTGTGTTGTTGCAAAATATTTCTGGATAATCAATAAAAAAATATTTCAGGGATAGTTTCACAGATGTTTTTGGCGACGAGATTGCTGTAGATGAAAATTTATCCCAGCCTTTTTCTTTACCCACTACGTGCGATACTCCACCATCCTCGTTACACGTATTGGCTACAAATAGTGAGAAAATTATTCGTCCTTTGAAACATACGGGTCAACATGGCGAATTTCGAAGTGTAGAAGAAATAGGTAAAGTATAAGCACGTATAAGTAAGTAATTAGCTATGAATCACAATACACTTAAGACTTTTTATGAGTTGTAAATTTATTTTTGCCAATCAAGAAACTGAACTGACCAACTACCAACAATTTATGGTGTATCTTGTTAATTTCAGACCCAAAATATCGCTGTCTGTTTACGTATCCATACTTTAATTTGGTGCAATCGAGGGTAATAGAAGATGCTCTATATTCAGGTAAGTAAATAGTTTAGTACTTTGGTTTGTTATTATGTTTAGTCTGTTACTTATAAAGTCTAATTTATTTTGATTGTGTGTACGCAAGACAGGGAGAAAAATATAATTGTGTATGCGTACACGGTATGGGTATATATATATAACTGTACATTTACAATGGCGTAATACGCATGGTCTATTAAGAAAACAAGATAAGATAAGATAAAAAATCATTTATTCAAGTAGGATTCATTGAACCGCTTTTGCATCGTCATCCGCTACAACAATCTTGAAAAGGTACATTTAGGTCTGCAAATATCTTCAACTATAATTATTAATTACTTTCATATAAGGTGCAACTATTTTCACATATTTAGGTATACATTTTAAAACTTTACATTATAATGAAACAGATAAAATAGTCAATAATCAGCTACGAGTAAGTGCATCGTCAAAAAATAATAATAGGAATAATAAAACCTTAAGTATTGGCATTAACAAGTTTAAAATTAAATAATCACAGCTACAATGAAATTATCGCAATACTCACAGTTCATTCAATAATCAGACACATAATGTAATATCACAGGTAGTCAATTATCACAGCTTGAATACATGTATACAAGGTGTATAAACAAAGTCTGACCATCCGGATTCGTGACACCAATTCTTCGTCATTGCCTACGACACACACACGACTTCCGCATACTGTCGATAGACTGATGACGTAGGTCGTGTCACCCACACTAACCGATGTACCGGATTGCCATACCTGGTGCAGTATATTATCAACGAATATAATACTCACTAAAGGAGGCCTTTACCATGAGTTTACATGACCGTACTCGCTAGCGACTGCGTAAAACATTGTATTGGGTTCAATTAACTTTTTCATGTTGTTATTCTGTCCCGTCAGCGAGGAGACAACAGTAACCATCTTTCTTAGAAAAATGTTTATAATATGGAATTCGAGCATGCTCAGAATAGAATAGAATAGAATAGAATAGAATAAGGAGATGACCCATGTCCAAATGGATTTATACTTATCGCTAAAACTCATGTTTGGTGGATTTAAATCCTATAAAATCACAGTTGTAAAGAGTGACTCAGGAGACGTAACCATGGTAACAAGCAACAAAGAATAGTTGATCCTCCCATTGGCAAAAGTACAGCGCCTCTGGCGGTTACGTAATAGAACTAAGAATCGGCATACTAAATCGTTTACGCAGTCGCTAGCGAGTACGGTCATGCAAACTCATGCTAAAGGCACTGATCGGGGTTCGAAGCCTCCATCTTCGTAGGTAGGTTCACCAACTAATAATGGTAATAAAATATAAATAAAATATTTCTATGTCTATGTAATATTATATGGCAATTAGGCTAAAGTACTTGGTAATACTCAATTTCCCGCTCGTTACGAGTACGTGTTCTTTTGTAAGTATTGTAACATTTCTCTGCAACTTTTTCGGATGTAATATCTTCTATAGGGTAGTGCATAAATAATATAAATTTTATGTCTTGGTGCGAGCTGTTGAGGAGCTAGATGAATGTATAACATTAACCTAAAATAAGTTACTTCAATTTGTAAATCTATCTCTGTTTGTCTCTCCAAATAAATAAATAAATAAATAAACTAGGCTAGAGCGGTCGATGATGATGATTATTATGATGATGATGATGATGGTGTCGTTAGACGTGTCGCTGGTGGTGTGCGCGCCGACGGGCTCGGGCAAGACCGTGGTATTCGAGCTCGCCATCCTGCAACTCCTCATGCAGGTCGAGGACCAAAGGACCTCACAGGACTTCAAGATTATTTACAGTTAATATTACATTCACTTTTAATAATTATATTTGGCACCCACTTAAAGGGTTTATCCAGAAATCACGCGAGGTTCCCAAGGGGGGGATCATGAAAACCTCACGACTGATCACGTTGGGGGGGGAGGGTACAACGCAGACCTCACGTGTATATTTCCTGTACCTAAAAGAACCGAGAAATAATATCTACTCATGTAGGACATTATAAATCATCATTTCGCACGTCAAAAACAGCGAGTCTATTAACGTTTTTTGAAAATAAATACAATATCAACTAACACAATACCTTTCAGTCAAAATTTTTAATAGTGCAAAAATACATTTGAGGTTTCGTTTCTTATAGAACCTCACCAAACAGGCACGTATCCAGAGGGGGGGATAGTTGGGATTTATCCCCCCCCAAAAACGGTTTTAGTCGTCTGTTTATTTATTCGCTTGCGTGTTCTTTCAATAAGTAGGTAAATAAAAATATAGATGTTTCAATGTTTGTCCCCCCCCCCCCGAACCAAAAGTCTGGATACGTGCCTGTCACCAAAGATCACCAAGGGGGAGGGGGGTCTAAAAGTGGGCCAAAAAACCTCACCTGACTTCTGGATAAGCCCAAAGGCACATCAAAAAAACCAAAAAACCTAAAACTGTTTATTTTTTTGCAAAGCAAAACGGCGTTTCTCTGTGAAATTAGTAATTTTGCTGCGCAAATCAGTATTTTTTAATGCTCAGTGAAATTTTTTTGAAGTGCAGAATATATCCTTTTATATTTTACTTTACACTTGCTCTCTCTGGTATACTTAGCTACAGTAATACCCAGGGTGCCACACTAATGGATGCATTCCGCGGCTTAGCAGTAAAATAGCTGTAATGCCAGCGAAATTGTAGAATAAAATGTAAAAAAAAACTGTTTCTTTGGATACTCTTTATAGATAATATTGTTCAATAGTTTGATACTTGTTGATATTTAGCATTAAAGTGATCAGTTTTGTTAGGTCAAATGTCTCTCCCCACGCCATTTTAACGGTGTCTGCTGGGGCATGAGAAAAAAATCATGAATAGTAGTATACATATGTTTTTTTTTACTACCTAACAAAACTTATCGCTTTAAGCCGTCGTCTCCCGGTGAAAAAAAAAACATTCTTTTGTAATGAGGCCTGGGTTCCCAGGGATCGATAGACGACGGGTGAACTACTATTGAACAATATCACTACATAGTATAAAACAAAGTCGCTTTCTCTGTCCCTATATCCCTATGTATGCTTAAATCTTCACTACATAGTATAAAACAAAGTCGCTTTCTCTGTCCCTATATCCCTATGTATGCTTAAATCTTTAAAACTACGCAACGGATTTTGATGCGGTTTTTTAAATAGATAGAGTGATTGAAGAGGAAGGTTTATATGTATAATAACATCCATTAAATAGTGCACCCGTGCGAAGCCGGGGTGGGTCGCTAGTTATCAATAAAGAGTATCTAAAGAAACAGTTTTTTTTCAATATTTAATTCTACTATATATATAATTAATTAATAATAGTGAAACTTTTTAAATTTAAAAAGACATTACTAGTTAACGTATAATTACAGCTTTAAATGAAGAATAATAACAGCCCATTCTTTTATGGCCGAATGGACTAAAACATCACATAAAATCGTGGAATAGGTAAGTATTGGTATTGCACTGGAAGTGGTTTGTTCCAGTGGCACCCGTAAAGGCGGTATGTAGCGAGCGCCTGGCGGAGTGGTACCCTAAGCTGACGAGACTAGGCCTCCTCTGCATCGAGGCTACCGGCGATACGGATGTAGAATTCGCGCAATTAGCGCCGTACAAGTGAGCGCGTAATTACTATAATTTCACCAATATTCTTCCTACTAAATCAAATCAAAAATGACACCTGAATCTCAGAGCAGGCACATAAAATACGGGCGATTTATCGGCCCAACCCACGTAAACTATATCGGGCCGCGGGCGCATCCTGCCAGATAACAATAGCAATTTGCAGAGGTATACTGATTGCACTTATCATACCGCATCCCCGTTATTCGGACCTATTGAATGCATTGGGGTTTCTACTATATACTGGTATACTGATTGCACTTATCATACCGCATCCCCGTTATTCCGACCTATTGAATGCATTGGGGTTTCTACTATATACTGGTATACTGATTGCACTTATCATACCGCATCCCCGTTATTCGGACCTATTGAATGCATTGGGGTTTCTACTATATACTGGTATACTGATTGCACTTATCATACCGCATCCCCGTTATTCCGACCTATTGAATGCATTGGGGTTTCTACTATATACTGGTATACTGATTGCACTTATCATACCGCATCCCCGTTATTCGGACCTATTGAATGCATTGGGGTTTCTACTATATACTGGTATACTGATTGCACTTATCATACCGCATCCCCGTTATTCGGACCTATTGAATGCATTGGGGTTTCTACTATATACTGGTATACTGATTGCACTTATCATACCGCATCCCCGTTATTCGGACCTATTGAATGCATAAATCAAAATCAAAACATTTGTTCTGCAAATAGGCCTCAAGGGCACTTTTACAAGTCAAAATCTATCTAGGTAGTACATCAAATAAAAATAATACAATAATCGAAGTATCATTAATTAAATGTAGTGTTACATGTCAAAAATAAGACTAAGAAACTAATAACAATCGAGATTTGTTAGAGATGTATAAGGTCTCTAAGCGTCAAGGTAATAAGTAGGTACACTAATCATAATAAAATATTTTGAGCTATATCTATAACACGTCAACATGAAAATAATAAAATCTAATAAATAAATATCCTCAGAGATGTATAAGGTCTCTGAGCGTCAGTCTAAAAAATAAAATCAAATGAGAACAGTGAAGTCTCTCATTATGTCAATTCCACTGAACACTAGTACGAAGTTACTAGTCCTTGCAAACATGAACAGACCGGACCCCACAAACAGCACCCGTTCACGAGTATGACGCGTAAAGGCGAGGTTCTTCGAGCGCGCAGTGCTAATTTCTACCCCGCCCCTGCCAATACAGTGTGAGACAGAGACAGCACTTTGCCCGAGCGCTCCGCCCTATACAATACGTGCCGGTGTAACGACCACAGTGTAATAAATTAGAGTAGCGCAACTGGTGCAAGTCGCGATCATCGAAGTCGCTGGCGACACGGAAGTAGACTAGAGAAAAATAGGTGTAAGTTCGATTCATCTCAGCTTTATTTGGAGCCCTATTTGCTACTTATAAATCTACATTAAGTACTATATTGTGGCTCCGACAAGGTGGAGTGATGACCTGGTGAAGGTCGCGGGAATCCGGTGGAAACGAACGGCACAGGACCGGTCTAAATGGCGAGCCTTGGGGGAGGCCTATGTTCAGCAGTGGACGTCTTTTGGCTGAAATGATGATGATGATGATGAAGTACTATATTGAGTAACATTTTAATCTCGTCTGTTCGTGTTGTATGAACATCACTACATAGTATAAAACAAAGTCGCTTTCTCTGTCCCTATATCCCTATGTATGCTTAAATCTTTAAAACTACGCAACGGATTGATGCGGTTTTTTTTAATAGATAGAGTAATTGAAGAGGAAGGTTTATATGTATAATAACATCCATTAAATAGTGCACCCGTGCGAAGCCGGGGCGGGTCGCTAATAATATTATAAATACCAGAACTACCTGACTGTTACAATAGTCAGACTTTCTTAAATTGTAAATTAATACTTTGACATGTAAAAGTGCCTTTGTGGCCTATTTGTAGAATAAATGTTGTATTTTGATTTTGATTTTTACACTACACTGTGAAGGTGGGCCTGACAGGGCGTCATGTACAGACTTCCTCGAAATGTAACATAACACCAACATTATTGTAACTACATGACTATACAATGAATAAATGAATATGAATATGAATAAGATTTTGAGGAGACGGAAGACGAGCTGTCGGTAGGCCTCCGACAAGGTGGAGTGATGACCTGGTGAAGGTCGCGGGAATCCGGTGGAAACGAACGGCACAGGACCGGTCTAAATGGCGAGCCTTGGGGGAGGCCTATGTTCAGCAGTGGACGTCTTTCGGCTGAAATGATGATGATGATGATGATGAATAAGATAATATAATGAAGTGTTGATCCAGAGTGATAATAACAACGCCAGAGAAGTGGGACATATTAACTCGGCGCTGGCGCGACCACCGCGCGCTGGTGGCGAGCGTCAAGCTGTTCCTCATCGACGAGGTGCACGTGCTCCACGACGAGGCGCGCGGGCCCGCGCTCGAGGCCGTCGTCAGCAGGATGAAGGCTGTTGAGGTCAGTTCGTTAACCGACTCCAAAAAAGATGGAATCCTCCAATGGGGGCTATCGTTTTTGTGCTCACCAGTTGGCGCCACTGTCGAGTAAGGTGTCAGGTGTGCGTGTCAAAAATTGTTATTGGTTATTATGGGCATGAGAACGAAGTTTACATTTAAATCATATTCAATACCTTAAAACCGTACCGTAAAAATATCGAACATACCGCATTGTAGTGCAGTCCCGTTTTGTCCGGGAAAAAGAAGGAAATAAGTTTCTGAGAGACAAAACTGTCTCAAAGCCCTGAAAGTCATTGACCCTTAACTCATATTTGCCATAATCAAGCTCAGGTATTGCAAAATAGTCACCATATTGTTCCAATTAGATATTACCCCCGAAAAGCAACCACAAAGAGTGACATTTGACGTTTCGGAGGCCCCACGCTACACTAGCGCCTCTAACGGTGAATTCATACGCGATAGCCCTCATTCGGTTGTGTTCTTTTTTTTGTAATGTGTGTTGCCTCAGAACGCCGTCGTTTATAAACCGTTTGTAAAAACTTTTTCTTTGTTTGAAAGCATATGCTTCAAGGTTGGTCCCGTTGTTACCAGAATCTAGTTCTGATGATGGGATTCATGAGGAATTGAGGGAACTCTTCGAAAATTCAAGGGAAACGTATATTGTTTAGTATTTTGGGTAATGAATCAAGCATTTGCATTCAGAAAGTAGCATTTGGTGAACAAGAACTGATGAAGAAGACCACGGATGGTCATCCATAACTCCTAGTGTTTCATGGGTGATATTAAGATAGTTCGATCAAGTTAAGGAAACGACTATGACGAAGTCAATTTCAATGGTCCTGATGTAATGTCACAATCAACCGCAAGGAAGGTAGGCAACGGAACTCCGTAATAAAACTGTGTAGCTTATCCGTGTTTGAGCTTATTGGAATCGTCATGAGATGCACTCAGGTAACGATTCGCTACAAATTGTAAAATAAATAATTTTTTTTAATAAAAAAATAAAACACCAAAAAAACTAAAAAGTAAAAAAATATTGTGGTGTGCGAGAGGAACGAATATATACGCGGTCATCCTAGCTAGGCTGGCAATATAATAAATGGGTTTTTTTTTAATACAACGCCGGTGGCAAACAAGCGGACGGTCCCACCTGATGGCAAGCGTCCACCGCAGCCTATAGACGCCCGCAAATCCAAAGGAGTCACGATTGTCGGCCCTTTATGAGATTTGAGAATTCACTGTGTTGTCAACACAGCAGAAGGGACAAATTTAGGTTCCTCGCTCTCAACACAATGCATCCTCGGGAGCTCTGGCAACCTTGCTCACCTCCAGGAACACAACACTACATACTTGTATAGTAGATACTTGTGTTGTGTGGGGTACATTAGCACCCTCTTCGAGGGCAGAAAATTGTATAAGTTGCGGTCTTAACTTTTCATGTTTACGAAAGAGCGCTGTTCGTCGCAGACTTTGATGTTTATGGGGAATAAGACAAATGACGTCACAATTTCTATGATCAAATTGCGTTCTTCTTTATGTGTTTTGTTCTAAACAGTATTAAATACGTTTCATGTTTTCCAAGTATTCGTAAGTTTTTTGTTTATTAGCAATGCAAAAGTGTTGCCTGGGTTGAGTTCGTGTAGCATTGACTTACACAGCCACGAAAGATGTCGTATCCTACTTGACACTGCTTTTATATAGTCTGTAATAGCTTTTATGTAGTCTGTAACAGCCCCAAAGGTCACTGATTGGTTGAAAAGTAAGTTACTGTAGTTTAATAAAGTAGTAGTGAGATAAAAGTACTGTAAGGTTCTCATCGTTAAGTTAATCGATATCCTTACCGGCTGGAACGTTAAGTGGAAGTAAGGAAATCAGTCCTTCTGTTAAAATGGTTAAAGTCGAAAATAGTCGCTCAAGAATCGTTAACAATCCGGCCCCGGTTGTCGTGTTATGCAGTCGGCAGCCCAGTCCGCGCACCGCATAGAGCAGCTCCAGCAACAGCTCCGTGGTGACGTCACACGCACTCCGGCGCCGCGCGTGCGGTTCGTGGCCGCCTCCGCCACCGTCGGCAACCCCGAGGACGTCGCCGAGTGGCTCGGGACCAGGGACAAGCCTGCAGTCTACCACAAGTACGACCCTCACCCACGCCATCCACTCCACTCACACCACCCACACCATCCGCACCGCCCACACCATCCACACCGCCCACACCATCCACACCATCCACACCACCCACACCATCCACACCGCCCACACCATCCACACCGCCCACACCATCCACACCGCCCACACCATCCACACCGCCCACACCATCCACACCCTCCACACCACCCACACCATCCACACCGCCCACACCATCCACACCGCCCACACCATCCACACCCTCCACACCACCCACACCATCCACACCGCCCACACCATCCACACCGCCCACACCATCCACACCGCCCACACCATCCACACCGCCCACACCATCCACACCGCCCACACCATCCACACCGCCCACACCATCCACACCGCCCACACCATCCACACCGCCCACACCATCCACACCGCCCACACCATCCACACCGCCCACACCATCCGCACCGCCCACACCATCCACACCGCCCACACCATCCACACCGCCCACACCATCCACACCGCCCACACCATCCACACCGCCCACACCATCCACACCATCCACACCCTCCACACCGCCCACACCATCCACACCGCCCACACCATCCACACCGCCCACACCATCCACACCGCCCACACCATCCACACCGCCCACACCATCCACACCGCCCACACCATCCACACCGCCCACACCATCCACACCGCCCACACCATCCACACCGCCCACACCATCCCCACCGCCCACACCATCCCCACCGCCCACACCATCCACACCACCCACACCATCCACACCGCCCACACCATCCACACCGCCCACACCATCCACACCGCCCACACCATCCACACCACCCACATCTCGCGGCCATGATCACCACCGTCAGCAACCCTGAAGACGTGTCAAGTGGCTCGGGACAAGGACAAGCCTGCAGTCTACCACAAGTATGACCCACACACACACCATCCACTCCACTCACACCCACACCACCCACACCCCACCTCGTGTTCGTCTCGCGGCCACGACCACCACCGTCAGCAACCCTGAAGACGTGTCAAGTGGCTCGGGACAAGGACAAGCCTGCATTCTACCACAAGTACGACCCTCAACCACACCATCCACACCATCCACACTATCCACACCACCCACACCCCACCTCGTGTTCGTCTCGCGGCCACTACCACCACCGTCAGCAACCCTGAACACGTGTCAAGTGGCTCGGGACAAGGACAAGCCTGCAGTCTACCACAAGTACGACCCTCAGCCACACCATCCACACCACCCACACCTCACCTCGTGTTTGTCTCGCGGCCATGACCACCACCGTCAGCAACCCTGAAGACGTGTCAAGTGGCTCGGGACAAGGACAAGCCTGCATTCTACCACAAGTACGACCCTCAACCACACCATCCACACCATCCACACTATCCACACCACCCACACCCCACCTCGTGTTCGTCTCGCGGCCACGTCCACCACCGTCGACAACCCTGAAGACGTGTCAAGTGGCTCGGGACAAGGACAAGCCTGCAGTCTACCACAAGTACGACCCTCAGCCACACCATCCACACCACCCACACCTCACCTCGTGTTTGTCTCGCGGCCATGACCACCACCGTCAGCAACCCTGAAGACGTGTCAAGTGGCTCGGGACAAGGACGAACCTGCAGTCTACCACAAGTACGCCCCTCACACACACCATCCACACCACCCACACCCCACCTCGTGTTCGTCTCACGGCCACCACTACCACCGTCAGCAACCCTGAAGACGTGTCAAGTGGCTCGGGACAAGGACAAGCCTGCAGTCTACCACAAGTACGACCCTCACACACACCATCCACACCACCCACACCCCACCTCGTGTTCGTCTCGCGACCACGACCACCACCGTCAGCAACCCTGAAGACGTGTCAAGTGGCTCGGGACAAGGACGAACCTGTAGTCTACCACAAGTACGCCCCTCACACACACCATCCACACCACCCACACCCCACCTCGTGTTCGTCTCACGGCCACGACTACCACCGTCAGCAACCCTGAAGACGTGTCAAGTGGCTCGGGACAAGGACAAGCCTGCAGTCTACCACAAGTACGACCCTCAACCACACCATCCACACCATCCACACTATCCACACCACCCACACCCCACCCCGTGTTCGTCTCGCGGCCACTACCACCACCGTCAGCAACCCTGAACACGTGTCAAGTGGCTCGGGACAAGGACAAACCTGCAGTCTACCACAAATACGCCCCTCACACACACCATCCACACCACCCACACCCCACTTCGTATTCGTCTCGCGGCCACGACCACCACCGTCAGCAACCCTGAAGACGTGTCAAGTGGCTCGGGACAAGGACAAGCCTGCATTCTACCACAAGTACGACCCTCAACCACACCATCCACACCATCCACACTATCCACACCACCCACACCCCACCTCGTGTTCGTCTCGCGGCCACGTCCACCACCGTCGACAACCCTGAAGACGTGTCAAGTGGCTCGGGACAAGGACAAGCCTGCAGTCTACCACAAGTACGACCCTCAGCCACACCATCCACACCACCCACACCTCACCTCGTGTTTGTCTCGCGGCCATGACCACCACCGTCAGCAACCCTGAAGACGTGTCAAGTGGCTCGGGACAAGGACGAACCTGCAGTCTACCACAAGTACGCCCCTCACACACACCATCCACACCACCCACACCCCACCTCGTGTTCGTCTCACGGCCACCACTACCACCGTCAGCAACCCTGAAGACGTGTCAAGTGGCTCGGGACAAGGACAAGCCTGCAGTCTACCACAAGTACGACCCTCACACACACCATCCACACCACCCACACCCCACCTCGTGTTCGTCTCGCGACCACGACCACCACCGTCAGCAACCCTGAAGACGTGTCAAGTGGCTCGGGATAAGGACGAACCTGTAGTCTACCACAAGTACGCCCCTCACACACACCATCCACACCACCCACACCCCACCTCGTGTTCGTCTCACGGCCACGACTACCACCGTCAGCAACCCTGAAGACGTGTCAAGTGGCTCGGGACAAGGACAAACCTGCAGTCTACCACAAGTACGACCCTCACACACACCATCCACACCACACACACCCCACCTCGTGTTCGTCTCGCCGCCACGACCACCACCGTCAGCAACCCTGAAGACGTGTCAAGTGGCTCGGGACAAGGACAAACCTGCAGTCTACCACAAGTACGACCCTCACACACACCATCCACACCACACACACCCCACCTCGTGTTCGTCTCGCGGCCACGACCACCACCGTCAGCAACCCTGAAGACGTGTCAAGTGGCTCGGGACAAGGACAAACCTGCAGTCTACCACAAGTACGATCCACACCCATACCATCCGACCACCCACCCCGGGTTCCCTAGATACAACTTACAACCTGGAAAACGCTAGCACCAAACCAGAAGTCCTTTTTTGTAACATATCTATCGAAATGTTTTAAACGAAACAGTTGATAAAAGGTAATGTACCTAAATATAATTATGAAGCGGTGAAAGCGCCCATAGTTTATTTAAGAAGTGCTCCAAATGCCTGTTCCTTTACCATGAGTTTGCATGAGTAGCATGACCGTACTCGCTAGCGACTGCGTAAACGATTATTATGGCGATTCTTAGTTCTGTCCTATTGCGTAATTAACCGCCAGAGGCGCTGTACTTTTGCCCATACAATGTTTTACGCTGTCACTAGCGGGTACGGTCACGTAAACTCATGGTAAAGGTAATGATGGAGGTAACGCGTGACCAGAAGTCTGGATCCTATCCGGCACAAAGGATCAGCATTGCTATTCAACGTGTCAATGCTGCCAGCCTTCTGGGCACGCTGCCATCTGAACTATCAGAAGGCGATTAGGGGTAACACTTTTATCAATTTTTTTTTACACAACGCCGGTGTCATACAAGCGTACGGTCCACCTGATGGTAAGCGGCCACCGCAGCCTATAGACGCCCGCAACTCCAAAGAAGTCACGTACGCGTTGCCGACCCCTTATGAGATTTGAGACTTAACTGTGTTGACAGCAGAAGGGACAAATTCAGGTCCCTCGCTCTGAACACAGCGCATCCTCGGGAGCTCTGGCAACCTTGCTCACCTCCAGGAACACAACACTACAATCATCAATTAATCAATCTATAATTATTTTTATGATATTTTTAATTTTAATAAGTAGTTTCTTAATTAAATATATGACATTATGAAGCTCATATCCATTCATGTAAGGTTTATAATAATGAATAGATCGGAACAGTATAATCGAAACTGCAAGGCCCTAAATTTAGTGAAGTGATGCCAAGAATTCTTAGGGTGGGTTGCACCAAACCGTCTGTTATCTTAAGCGGTGTTCGTTAAAATTTGATTGTATGGAAAGTTTGACAAGTTTCTATGGGATGACAGCTGCCGGCGCCATATTTGGTGCAACCGACCCTAAGTCTTCCTTTGCAAACCATACTTATTATATACCATAGACCGTCTTAGTACAGTCGCCATCAGATATATCGGAGCGAACAAGGTGCTCACAAATATCTGAACACGACTCTATTGTGAAGGCGTTAAAGTGCATGTTCAGATATCTTTGAGCACCCTGAAGAGTACAGATATATTTGATGGCGACTGTACCAGTAACTTCCTATTTCAGATTTGGAGAAGAATGCCGCCCGGTGAAGTTACAGAGAATAGTAGAAGGCTACCCTTGCGCGGAAGGCACCAGCATATTCAAATTCGATCTGATCCTCAACTACAAACTGTGGCCAATTATACAGAAATACTATAACGGGAAACCTACTCTCGTAATTATAAACTTTTTCTAATTTTTCCTAATCAGAACACGATACCGAATATACCCTTAAACGGATCCTCACTAAACTCAAACTCAAACTCAAAATATTCTTTATTCAAATAGGCCTAGCAAGAAGCACTTTTGAATCGTCAGTTATAAATAAATAATAAATAAATAAATATTAGAGGACAATCTTACACAAATCGAACTAGCCCCACAGTAAGCTCAAGAAGGCTTGTGTTATGGGTACTAGACGACGATATATTTAATAGATATAAATACTTAAATACATAGAAAACATCCAAGACTCAGAAACAAATATTCATGCTCATCACACAAATATTTGCCCTGACCGGGATTCGAACCCAGGACCGTCAGCTTCACAGGCAGGTGCACTACCCACTAGGCTAAACCGGTTGTCAAACACAACAGTGTGTAACAAAACTAGTGAGGATCCGTTTAAGGGCATATTCGGTATCGTGTTCTGATTAGGAAAAGGTAGAAGAAAATTTTTTTTGAGCCAATAAATTTTTGGGCTTTGTATGAACAGTTGGCTGACTCGGAAAACCTAGTCCATAGAAAAAAAAAAACTCTCTTTTTCCTAATCATAACACGATACCGAGTATGCCCTTTAACGGATCCGCACTAGTTTGGTTACAACCTGTATAATTGACTAAAATAATCTTTACATAGTCGAGTCTACTCACATAATTTCACGAGATTGGATGAGAAATGCGACCTAAGTAAAACAGAACAGCTGGAGATATGAAACAATTTTTTAAAGCGTTTCAGACACCTTCGGTCACTTTGCGTGCTCTGTCAGTAAATTACACACTTGTTTTCCTGAAGAAAAAACCCTGGGGAATCCCCTCGCAGGCAAGATTCACCTTTAATTCTTTTTACTAAATGGTAATACATATTCGATATTTCGTAGTTAATTTATACCTTCACTGAGGGCTCAATGAAGTATGAATATCTCCCTCTCTGTCTCACTTGCTTATTCGTGCGACAGAGAGGGATATATCAAATCAAATCATTTATTTGCAGTAGAACATAGTTAAATGCATGCAAATACAATGTAGTAAATTAAATTAATTCAATAAAAAAAGATAATGATAATACAATAGTCAATTAAATTAATTCAATAAAAAATAAAAATAATGATAATAATACAATAGAAATAGGAAACATGAGTTGAAATAATAATTATACAATGTCATAGAGAAAAACAGAAACCAAATAAGTAATAACATGTCACAATCACAAATAATAATTATAAAATATGTTA
Organism: Epiblema foenella; assembly: GCA_963556455.1. Lineage (NCBI taxonomy): Eukaryota > Metazoa > Arthropoda > Insecta > Lepidoptera > Tortricidae > Epiblema > Epiblema foenella. The sequence continues at coordinate 636,288 of OY747108.1, read as the reverse complement.
TGTAGGTAATAACTTCGTTTGTTTTCGGTAGGCCCTCTGACTCTGGCAAAGATGCTTGAGGCTGACATTTCTTTTTATAACTAAGAAATATCTCATTTCTAGATATTTTGTAACACACGAAAAAGTGTTGCCCTCACCGCTGAAGCTCTGTCCAGAGAGGTGACTGTTTCCTTCACCGCGGAGCAGAAAGCTAAGCTTACTGCCCTGGCCTCCAGGCTCAAGAATAAAAAGCTACAGGTAATTTACGAGACAAAAAAGACATTCTAGACAATGTTTCAGTACGGGAGTCGTTTAAACACTGATAATTACGGGGTATTAATGTAACTAAAACGTAACATAAGTAACTAAAACGTAACATAAGTAACTAAATCGTAACATAAGTAAGTAAGTAAGTAAGTATTTTATTTGTGATACACAGGTTACATAATAGGATGACAGAAATAATGAGTTAGACAGTCCTCTGTGATCTACCCACAAGGGTGTACAAATATTTGGCCTTAAAAATTAAACATTACCTATACATTAGACTATGGTTTTACAGTGTTGACGCTTACATATTTATTAAAACAAAGTATATTATTTTATTATTTCAAATTTCTTAATTATAGTTATTATCCAAGTGGGAAATACAATTTTGAATTTACTTTTAATTATTTAAGATTTTTTGTCAAGTAAAAAATCATCAATAGGTAGCTCCCTGTACAAGTTTTAATTTTAATTTATTTTTAAACTTGAACAAATCAAGTGATTTAATATTCTCTGGCAGGAAATTGTATATTTTTGATGCCATGCCTAGTATACTTTTTCTTAACAGAGCTGTTTTACCGCTCACAGTTTGTATTAACGTGTAAGTAACTAAAACGTAACATAAGTTAACCTTTAACTAACATAACTTATTATGTGCCTTTGACGGTTCTAAACATGACTCACAAAAGTTTAAATTGAAGGTTTCGGCGCATAGTCGCTTTTAGGTTTAGGGCCGCCTCACCTGGGGCCTGGGGCTGTATCCACAATACCAAAGATTATCGAATACTTACAAACAAAAGTAACGTACAGTAAATTTGTAAACTTTTTCTATGGAAAATTATAAATTTTGTCGAATTTTAGACTTTTCAGGTATAACTAGATAGGTACGTGGTTTTTGTCACGATTCCAAAGTGTCGAACTAAGCTGGTGATGTATGTAGGGTCAGGTAGCCAACAATGAACCACCAAAAATTTGTACCGTAAAGTACAAAGTTTAAAGTCGCCCCTCAATTTGTAAGCTACCTCACCCTACTGTACGAACGCGGGTGAGCCATGGTAGTGTGTTGAACTATACATACACACTACACAGTGTCTGTGTGCGTCAGTGTACGAGCTATGAGTTCACATTGTCTATGTGTGCGTATGTGTCATAACTACAACTAAGGCTGAGCCGCGCTCGTGATATAAAAGTACCGGTAAGGCCGGGTTTTATAAAGATCCGTTAGACCAAATGTCAGATCAAATTTCAGTAACTCAGTACATTTTATGACATAACAAACCCACATAAGGTCTAACGGATCTTTATAAAACCAAGCCTAAGTGATTCTCATCGTTAATGAGTTATTCTACGTTTTCATGACCAATTTCTATTTAAAAAAAATCTTTAATATGTATTGAATTAGTGTGCAAAAATAGGATTTCGAAATAGTACTTGAACCTAATAAAAGGAATTTATAAGTAAAAATACTTCAATATTAGCTTATTGCTGTAAAAGGTGGGTAAAACAGTGGTAAAAACCATTTTTTCATACAAATGGTGAGACATCCTAGGACCACTGAGTTACTCGATTTATTGATATTAGCTGTGGTTCGTTAAAATTTACCAAAACTATCGGAAGTGATACTGCAATTAAACCTCTTTCTTAATAACAATACAAAATTTGTGAAGTGAGGGCCAAATATTCCAAAATCTGCATTTAAAAAAAAGGTATCTGAAAATTATATGTTGGACATGAAAAAGTAGAATGGCCCTAAGTTAATCGATGCCCTTACCGGCCGGAACGGTAAGGGAAAGAGTCCTTCTGCAAATATGGTTAAAGTCGAAAATAATCGCTCAAGAGTCGTTAACAATCCAGAGGGAATACCGCAAACCGAAAACGAACGTAGTTCGAATATCTCCCTCTCTGTCGCACTTGCTAATTCGTGCGACAGAGGAGATATTCGAACTTCGTTTTCGGTTCACGGTAGCCCCTCAGCCCAGGTTAAGACAAACGGAGAAACTGCTAAGTTTAGAAAGAGAATCTCTGTATATGTAAATTTATTTATTTACAAATATGAGTTATCAACATAACAGCTTACGCCATGGCGTTGATAATCTAAAAGTTATCTTAATCTATTTACATAGAGGACATACAATATAGCAAGGCAAAAAATAACAAAACAGAATATGAAGTCTCATTAGAATTTTCACAAAACTGTAAAAAGGTGGAGCGAAGGCTGTTCCATTTATGGGCAAACAGGTCGCAATCCGGTGCATAGGAAAGACATTATCGCAGATAGCCTAGGTTAAGTTAAATGTATTAGAATAAGTAAGAAATAATTTTACCAAGTCGGATATTTTTGTTTTATTTTTCTTTGTATTGTATCGCAATGTTAATTATTAAATAAAGGGATGGCGTTACGATACACGAGATACACAAAACTTTTCACCCACACCGGAAAGTGCACCGCGTCTCAACTAGCCTCTGTTGCGGGCCACTCGCTCGGGCATATAATTAGGACACTTGTGAATTATATTAAATAGCCATGATTGTAAATTATATTAATGTTATTCCTTTTAATTTTATTGAATTTATCTATTATGTAACCCCACTAACATAGATATAAGTACAATAATGTTACTAACCATATATGGATTTTATCTGAAATAAAATTATTTGAATTGAATTGAATTGAATATATGCCATAGAGCCAGCGGCTCACGGCACTTCTTCTACAACTTTACACACTTACGTCGTTAGCGGCCATGTGAAATTAAAAGGTCTTTTCACTATACAGTCCACGCTCTCCACAGACATTGATTAAGTAATATGTGATATGGCAGTCGCTGGTGCTGAGCGGCGTGGGCTGCCACCACGCGGGGCTGCTGTACGAGGAGAGGCTCCTCGTGGAGCGCGCCTTCCGCGACAGGGACCTGCCCATACTCATTACCACCACCACCCTGGGTACACCAGCAACATATAACTACTTACTACACTTAGGCCGGGTTTTATAAAGATCCGTTAGACCAAATGTCAGATCAAATTTCAGTAACTCAGTACATTTTTTGACATAACGAACCGACATATGGTCTAACGGATCTTTATAAAACCGAGCCTAACTATATTTTTTTCTTCGCACCTTTTATAAAACATCTAAATAAATAAATAAATATTTTTGGACAATCTTACACAAATCAACCTAGTCCCAAACTAAGCAAAGCTTGTACTATGGGTACTAGGCGACGATATACATACTTATATAGATAAATAGATACTTAAATACATAGAAAACATCCAAGACTCAGGAACAAATATTCATGTTCATCACACAAATGCATGCCCTGACCGGGATTCGAACCCGGGACCTCCAGCTTCGAAGGCAGGGTCACTACCAACTAGGCTAAAGCGGTCGTCAAGTTAAATTACTGTTAATAATGAGTCAAGTATTAATTTCACTAAGCAGTAATTATAATTATAATATACTCTTGTAACTTGTAACAAAACCCTCTCAATATTGTTCGGTAAATATTCGACAGCTGAACCGAATAATTCGGCCGAATACCGAACATTCAAAGACGAGCTTTAGCCTAGTTGGTAGTGACCCTGCCTTCGAAGCTGGAGGTCCCGGGTTCGAATCCCGGTCAGGGCATTTATTTGTGTGATGAACACGAATATTTGTTCCTGAGTCGGATGTTTTCTATGTATTTAAGTATCTATTTATGGAGGGTATTCTTAATTCTGTAGTTTTAGAAGATAAGTAGAGTCCGACCACGCTAACTCTGCAAGGAATAATTTGGCAACACTGTGTATTATACGTCATATTTGTATGAAAATGTGACGTTTGAGGTAGTGTTGCCAAATTATTTTAATGCAGAGTTAGCGTGGTCGGACTCTATTTATGTTTTTTTTATACCACGTCAGTGGCAAACAAGCGTACGGCCCGCCCGATAGTAAGCGGTGGTATGTGAGTTTTTAATGCACACATTTGAAGATCTAGGAGAAGTTTTTGAAATATTACAAGTTCTGCAATTTCCACATTCATATTTATAAAGTCAGTATCCATACTTTGCTGTTTTTACGAAATGTAATATAATATATATTTTTTTAATATTAAATTAAATTGCCATGCATTTTCTTTATATTCTTTATTTCTCTGGGAGCAAAGTCGACATAATTATTTTTATTTCAGCAATGGGAGTGAATTTACCGGCTCACCTTGTCATCGTGAAGAATACTCAGCAATATGTTAACGGAGCTTATCAGGTAAGTCGTGTGATCATTTTTTTTATACCACGTCGCTGGCAAACAAGCGTACGGCCCGCCTGATGGTAAGTTATTTTTTAACATATGCAATAAAGGGTTATATAAGTTTCAGTATTGTATTTTTTTTTAATTTGATACAGAAAGATGTTGACGTACAAATACAAAATTATTTAGTTACCAAAACAGCAAAACAATAGATACATTATCAGCGGCCCTCACACTAGGTCCAGCCTGTGTCGTGAGGACCGAAAGAAAGCAGTAGGGATTATACAATAAGCAGATGCGTGTACAGATAACATGAAGGATTAGGTATTTACCTCTAAACATAGAGAAGAAAAACAAAATTTAAGACAGCTACTGGCATCTAGTCTAATCTAATGCATCTAGTCTAAAAAAATAAAGTGTAAGTGCCCTTTGTGGCCTATGCTTTGGTTTATCCCCAATCTGAGGGCTTACTCCTAACTTCGTATCGTGCCGTCCCTTTCGCTCTCGTGTTATACACTATATAAGTGAAAGGGGCGGCACGATACGAAGTTCGGATTTCGGAGTAGGCATGTAGCCATATGTGCAGCCCAACAGTGGGCGTCTTCCGGGTGATGATGATGATGATGTTGATGATGGTGACGGTCGTGCTGGCAGGAGTACGCGGCGAGCACGGTGCTGCAGATGCTGGGGCGCGCGGGGCGGCCGCAGTTCGACGCCGCGGCCACCGCCGTCATCATGACGCGCCTCCAGGACAAGGTAACTGTCCAGGAGTACGCGGCGAGCACGGTGCTGCAGATGCTGGGGCGCGCGGGGCGGCCGCAGTTCGACGCCGCGGCCACCGCCGTCATCATGACGCGCCTTCAGGACAAGGTAACTGTCCAGGAGTACGCGGCGAGCACGGTGCTGCAGATGCTGGGGCGCGCGGGGCGGCCGCAGTTCGACGCCGCGGCCACCGCCGTCATCATGACGCGCCTCCAGGACAAGGTAACTGTCCAGGAGTACGCGGCGAGCACGGTGCTGCAGATGCTGGGGCGCGCGGGGCGGCCGCAGTTCGACGCCGCGGCCACCGCCGTCATCATGACGCGCCTCCAGGACAAGGTAACTGTCCAGGAGTACGCGGCGAGCACGGTGCTGCAGATGCTGGGGCGCGCGGGGCGGCCGCAGTTCGACGCCGCGGCCACCGCCGTCATCATGACGCGCCTTCAGGACAAGGTAACTGTCCAGGAGTACGCGGCGAGCACGGTGCTGCAGATGCTGGGGCGCGCGGGGCGGCCGCAGTTCGACGCCGCGGCCACCGCCGTCATCATGACGCGCCTTCAGGACAAGGTAACTGTCCAGGAGTACGCGGCGAGCACGGTGCTGCAGATGCTGGGGCGCGCGGGGCGGCCGCAGTTCGACGCCGCGGCCACCGCCGTCATCATGACGCGCCTCCAGGACAAAGTAATTTGTACATCTTTTTACTTTTTTAGTCTGGTTTTTATATATTTTATATCATGTTTTTTGATGGATTCAATGTAGCTTTTGTCTGGACCCAAACCAGTGCCATTTTATTTAATACTTAAAGGTAACAATATAACATTTTACACTCGCGTTTTGTTCACATTAAATGTATGACAAAATTAAATTTTATTTTTATAAAATAAAAATTAAATATTTTTTTTTCGTTTTAATTATTTATAAAAAATTAAAATTTCAAATTTTTTAATTAATTATTACTTTATTATAAAAAATTAAATTAAATTTGTTAAGGGATAACCCTTAAACTGTTATTTTTTTTAAATTATGATTGTTTAATCGGGTCTAACGCGATATTTATGTAGATATTTACCTTTTTTACCAACGTTTCGACATAGATTGCACTGGTCATGTTCGCGACATAACTGTCATCTCAGCAAGTTGTCCGCAAAAATATGATGGGTACGCAATATTAGACTACCCCACAAAACTTTATAAAATGTGAAAGGTAGGCCCGAAAAAAGTAATCTACCCATCCACTATATTTCTAATTAGGAATGCGCCGAATATTCGGTTATTATTCGGTATTCGACATATTCAGCACGTTTTCGAATGTTCGGTATTCGGCCGAATTATTCTATTCAGCTGCCGAATATTTACCGAACAATTTTGAGAGGGTTTTGTTACAAGTTACAAGACTGTATTATAGTTTCTGCTTCGTGAAATGAATACTTGACCCATTATTAACAGTGATTGAACTTATTTCCTGAGTCGGCATACGCTGAGGCGAAACCTTTTTGTGGCGATTCATTGTTTTTTTTAATTACGTTTATTTATCTATATTTTATGTTTGTATCGTCACGAATAAATGTTTTTCTTTCTCTTTCTTCTTTCTATTTATTGTCAATATTTCGCTTTGATAATGAACAAAAATTTTACTATTTTATTAGTCTGTTTTACAGCAATAGATGAAGGAATTACATTGAACCGAATAATTCGGCCGAATATTCGATTCGGCAACAGCTGCACCTAATATTTGGCCGAATGTTGTGTGTTGTCAGGCCCATATTCGGTGCATCTCTATTTCTAATTGTCTAAAGCACGACACACAACACACAAGTTACTCCGGCAGTTTTATTTTCCATTGTTACTGTCGAATCCAAAAATATTCTAGACTATACTGAAGAACTCGATAGAACTCGACTATACTGTATTATTCATTCAAGGTCAAATTTTAATTACCTGCAGTAGTAGTCTAATAATGTGTGGACGTATTTTCAAATATTTGAACATTAGCTGTCAAAAATAGAAAAAGACAGTTTCCCACACTTCTCGAGGATCTTAATCATGAAACCTGAGTTAGTAAGTACTAGGTACTGCGCATTATAAAGGTACTATTCCATTACGAGGTGTTAAAGACATAATTACTTTGTTTACGTTCCTGCACGTGTCTGCAATTTTATCAATCAGATACGCTCATAAAACGTATAGGCCTAATATGGGCCTATCAATTAAATCAATCAGATACGCTCATAAAACGTATAGGCTTAATATGGGCCTATCAATTAAATCAATCAGATACGCTCATAAAACGTATAGGCTTAATATGGGCCTATCAATTAAATCAATCAGATACGCTCATAAAACGAGTAGGCATTATGGGCCTATTAATTGTATCAATCAGATACGCTCATACAACGTATAGGCCTAATATGGGCCTATCAATTTTATCAATCAGATACGCTCATAAAACGTATAGGCTTAATATGGGCCTATCAATTAAATCAATCAGATACGCTCATAAAACATGTAGGTTTAATATGGGCCTATAAATTTTATCAATCAGATACGCTCATAAAACGTATTAGGCATAATATGGGCCGATTTTTTTTTGTACCTCTTAATTGTTTACTGATATTAGTTTAATTGTTGATATCCTTGAATGTCAGATAAAATAAAAATATATGTAATCGTTAGTGTTTATTGTATACAAAATCTACATTGACGATAAAACACATATACAAAATTATACACTAATAATATAAGCCCTTAAAATTAATGGCAATATTGGCCTTAACTACTTTCTAATTGAATCACAGAATTGGTAACTTTTTTTACAATTTCTTAACATCCAATTAAACATTAATCATACAAAATATTTTTAAAAACCAGCGGAGTCAGAAGAACTGCGTAAATTAATAACAAAAAAAGTTGTTGAAAATAAAATAATAAACAGAACTGGAATTTCATACAATTGAGTTGGTGAATGGTATCGATGAAATTAGGCGTATTAAACAAAATAATAAAAAGATATGTTCTTTCTAATTTCGGCCGGTCCTTCATTATCGAGTTTGGTTTGCATATACCTAATCAAAGCCGAGATTCGAGTCCAACTTAGACATTACATTACATTTTCGATACATAAATGCTATCACATTTCTGACTAAATGTGTAAAAACATAAATTTACTTTTACGTACTTATGTATGTAATATAATAACATTTTATTGGCTAACGATAATATTCGGGCAACATTCTTCCATAGTTGATTCATGGGATCTTAGAGAGTGTAACATACTGGTAGTTGTATTTATCTATTAGCCGACCAAATCAACTAGATCAACGAAATGTACACTTGAGGAAATTGAAACACGTACCCAATTGTTGCCATTTTCTCTCTTCACAAAACATACAAACAAAGGAATTTCAGTTTAACATTTTAAACTCGCGCTATATAGGTTAAAACGGGTCTAATGCTATCTGTTTGTATGTATGTATGTAAACACTTAAGGGATCTCTTCCAGTTAACCTTAATATCCTGTACCTATCGTTCGTATATTTATATTACGTTTGTTCCGTTGTTTTGACACGGATTGCACCAGAGGGCCTACTCCGAACTTCGAAATTTAACTTCGTATCGTGCCGTCCCTTTCACTCTCGTATTATTCAGCATATGAGTGAAAGGGATGGCACGATACGTAGTTCTAATTTCGAAGTTCGGAATAGAGAGGCTACCGCGAACCACAAACGAAGTTTTCCCTCTCTGTCTCACTTATTTGCAAACTTGCAAGTGCGACAGAGAGGGAAAATTTCGATTGCGGTTTGCGGTAGTACACTAGGCCCTCAGTGCCTTTACCATGAGTTTGCATGACCGTACTCGCTAGCGACTGCGTAAACGATTTAGTATGCCGATTCTTAGTTCTATTGCGTAACCGCTAGAGGCGCTGTACTTTTGCCCATACAAATATTTACGCAGTCGCCACCGAGTACGGTTATGCAAACTCATGGTAAAGGCACAGTAATGTTTGCACGTAAATACATAAATATCGATAATACCGAAGGCCGTTGGGCAGACTGGTTCTTGAGTGGAGACCGCGTGTCGGCAAACGTAGTGTAGGACGCCCTGTAACTAGGTGGGGCGATGATATTCGTAAGGCAGTGGGCAGGGATTGGAGGAGAAGAGCTGAAGACCGAGCTATCCTATGTCCAGCAGTGGACTGACACAGGCTGATGATGATGATGATGACATAAATATCACGTCAGACAACTTAAACCCCTTTAAAAAAGGATTTTAAGTATGTGTTTCAGTTTGCTTAAGTTAAGTACATTTTACTTCCGAGCTGTATAATTTGGTCGGCTTATAATTAAGTAAGACTACTTATTTGCCTTTCCCGAATGGGTTAGCGTTGTCCTCAAAGCTGATTTTCGGCACAAAACCGCTGTCTCCCTCCACAGTGTATTCAACGGTCATTAGTCTACCATCGGGCAGCAAGACTTTGTAGCCGCCGTTGACTTTTCCTTGGGCATCACCGGCCTCGTTCGCTCCGAAGAAAAGGGCCTTCTCTTGATCTTCCACGTCGTATTTGTATTCGTACTGCAAGGGATAATAATTTTAATTTTTTTTGAATCATCATCCGGCTCGAAGGACCATAAAACATGCACATAAACACATATGAAATAATCCATATTGAAAGGGACCTTATGGCGGCCGGCACTTACGCCTTTATTGCCGCTGTTCCAATACAATAGTGAATAGGTGTAACGTAAGCGCCTGCCGCCATAAGGTCCCTTTCGATGTGGATTATCACATATATACAATTCAACATATCATGATAGGTTTATAGTCATGTATTATGTAACGTTTTAGGTTAATACACGACCATAAAACTTATCGTGATTGATCGTGATAGCTGGTTTTCTCAAACCAAACTTACGTTAGGGTCAAAACTTATGCATTTTTGAAAGAAAAGAAAAGAAAGAAAGAATCATTTGTTCACAGACACAGAAGACACACATATATATACTAGCATGTATTTTGCAACGTGTCATACTGGTTATTAGTTAGGTTAGTGTCCGTTAAAGCATATGAAGAATCAAAGCGATGCCTGTTAATCGATCATCGATCGATGTTAAATCGACTGATCAGTTAGATATACCCAATAGGGCCGTTGACTCAAGATATGGCTACTCCAACATAAATAAGGCAAAAATATGCTAAATGGCGAAAATCCTTATTCAAGTATCTCAAAAAACAACGAAGCTACAACTGTTTTAATGTTGCTGGTTAGTGAGAGAAAGCGCAACAGTGCCTTTACCATGAGTTTACATGACCGTACTCGCTAGCGACTGCGTTTACGCAGTACGCTTTTTTATGGGTAAAAGTACAGCGCCTCTGGCGGTTACGTAATAGAACTAAGAATCGGCATACTAAATCGTTTACGCAGTCGCTAGCGAGTACGATCATGCAAACTCATGGTAAAGGCACAGCTCAGTGACGTCATTGACCACGTCGCCACAGCAAATGACGATCGTTCCAATACAAAGGTGCGTTTTGCTGAAAAGGGACAGAGAAATTTCTAACTTATTGAATTTCTCATTTGGTGTTAACTAGGGATGTTTGTATAAGTACATTCTACTTTTTAATGACCAGTTTTCTATTACAAAAATATCTATGATATGTATTGAATTAGTGTACAAAACTAGGATTTCGAAATAGTACCTGAACCTAATACAAGGAATTTATAGATAAAAATACTTAAATATTAACATATTGCTGTAAAGGGTAACACAGTGGTAAAAACCATTTTTTCACACAAATGGTGAGGACTGTGTAACTATTTATGGATATTAGCTGTGGATCGTTAATTACCAAAACTGTCGGAAATGATACTGCAATTAAACCTCTTTCTAAATAACAAAACAAAAGTATGAAGTGAGGGCCAAGTATTCCAAAATCTGCATTTCAAAAAAAGTGTCTGAAAATTAAGTATATGAAAAAGTAGAATGGCCCACCTATGGTGTGGTCACACGCCTTAAACAAAGAAACTTGTATGATATCACCACTGTAGGGAGTATAATCATATAAGAAGATTTCCTATTCGCAATATCATCAAAGGCCGAAGCTTTCCGACAGCGTGAATGATAGGCATCATATCTTCATAAAGCACCGTTGACATTTTCATTGTACGGCACAATATCAAATTATCGGCCGCAGGGTTTCTCAAGTTGATTAGAGATGACTGGTCCTATCTAAGTGCATTCTATCAATGTTGCGATAATTTTGCTGACCCTCCTTGTATTCAATAATAAGCTTATTATATCCGAATTGAGGTGAAGTGAGATGGCATTACTATGGATACTCTGTGGTCACCGAACTGTCAACATCAAATTTGTATCAGCTGATATGAATTATTTTATTCTATTAGTAAATTTATAGTAATAACTGTTATTTCTTATATTAAATAAGTGTGCCCATGTCAAGGAACAATTAATAGTGTTCGTGCGAAATACTACTGAGCAACATCGCGTTACTGTTTATTTGAACCAGAAGCCGTCACCTTAACGGACAAAGTTTTGAAACCGGACTTAAACCAGGGGAGTAAATTGTTTTTATTTGCTATTACACACTTATTTTCACTGTTTATAATTTACTATCAACATATTACAATTCACAAATCGTATCTTTCAGTGTTTGTGGAGTTACTGAGCGACAATGAATAGCGCTGCTAACATGACATCCCGCAAAATCACTGCACGTCAACGCGACATGCAACTGAAGGAGACCCTGAAGGAACTGCAGGAATCTAAGGCCTTATGCGAGCAGTTGCTACAGGAAAGGGATGACAGTGAAGTGGAATTGCATAAGATACTCAAGAAGAACTCGGCAATGAAAAATGAGCTTGCCGAGTATGAAATAAAACTAACTGAAGCCGAAGACTTAGTGGATTATTTGCAGAGACAAGTGGACTCCTTCACCCAATGTACATCTACTCATGAAGTAGCGCTGAAGCAGATAGAGAGTCTCAAATTAGAACTTCGTGCTGCCGATGAGGAGCTGATTTTATTCAGAAAAGAGCGTGAGCACTACGATGCAAGAATGCTTCAGAACCTGTACCAAGAGCTGGTAGGCAATGAACCTAATGACTCTAATAAACTTGTGTTCTTTGATAGTAGTAGAAAGTTAAAAAAGTATGTTAGGATAAATAGGTATATTCGGCGTACACAAAAGCTTATTAATAGCAAAGCATGTATCAAAAATTATTCCAAATTAAAGTTAGAATTGTCTGTAATGAAAAATAGGGTCAAACAATGTAACTTAGAATTAGAAAGTAAGGAGTTACATTCACAGAAAATGCAGGATGAATTAAATAGGCTAAAAGAGAAGCTTGAAGCTACCACTTTATTGTATGCTTCCACTCAAAAGGAGTGCAAGGAGCATGTCCAGGCATTCACAAAGTTGTTGGAGGAATGTAAAGAAAATGAGGAGCGCTTTAACTCATTAATTAATAGTAATTTTTGTAATTGTGGCCATATTCCACCAACAGCTGTTGTGCAACAGGACATCGCCCTGGGCACTCCGGCAGCAGTACTACCTGTTATTAAAGAGCAGGCCCATAGGTTAGCAAGTAGCAGTAAAACTGTTATTTATTCGGATCAGATTGGATCAGGGATGGGTTCCATGCTTAGTAAAAAAATAAATCAAAGTGCAATAAACTACTGTTATCACAATGCGAGTATGAACCAAATATGTGAGTTAATGTTAAAGGGGCATTGTGATGACAGTACTAACTTAGTAATTTTGTTAGGAAATAGTGTTAGTATTGATAAGTCTGCCATAGATAAATTAATGTCCACATTAAACATTATTGAAAAATCTGGCATTGGTAAAATTATATTATGTGCACTGCCATACTCACAGAGTATGACATATCAATATAACAATAAAGTAGCTCATTTGAATTCCTTGATGTACCAAGCCACTTGTTTCAATAACAAATATCATTTCTTTGACACAAATAAATTTATAAAGCGCTTCACGCTAACACTAGAAAAAATATTTTTGCCAAAAAAATATTTCATGACTTTGGTGGATCTGTTAGCTTTTAATATAGAACCACACCGATTTAATAGTTCACCTAGCAGACTCCACCAAGTCGATAGTGTCATCAATACCATTCCTTTAAACTAAATTGTAAGACAGCGGAAAAACCATTGAGTGTTAATATTTTTCATCAAAATATTCAGGGTTTTTCCAGCAAGGAACTAGAAGTAGGCTTATTTTTAGATAATGATGATATTCAAGTTTTGTGTATTACTGAACATTGGCTCAAACAAGAACAGATGATATTTGACTTTGTGAATTTTAAATTAGTGAGTTTCTTTGCTAGAAAATCTGCCATTCATGGTGGCTCTCTCATAATTGTTAAAAGCTCTTTTAAATGCAAAGAACGGAAGGACATAGTAAAGTTATCAATTGAGAGGATTGTAGAAATTGCTTGTACAGAACTAGATAGCTATATAATTCTATGTGTATACAGGCCGCCAGCATCTGACTTCTGCACATTCGAATCCACTATGGAAAATGTGTTGAGGTTAGTAACTAAAAGCCAAAAAAATGTTATAGTTTGTGGTGATTTCAATGTCGACTTACTTCAACCATCTAACAATACCGTCAAGTTGTTAAGTTTGTTTAAATCTTTTAATTTGGTAAATTTGTTTTTTGTGCCTACCCGGGTAGGTGTTACCAGTGCAACCTGCTTAGATAATATTTTTTGTAACTGTGAATGTTTGGATAAGAAAATTATAAATTGTTTTAATTCCGACCACAGTGGTCAAAAGGCATCTTTCTCAAAGATAATTGAAGAACAACCCCAAACTATAACATACCGACCCATAACTAGTTCTCGTTTGGAGTTATTTAAAAATGAAATTAACTATAATATTTGTATGTTACCTTTTTCACAAAATAATTCGAATAGCATGTATAAAGATTTATTCGGCTTAATTATTGATCGCTTCAACGAAAATTTTGCATTGAAAACTATTTCCGGGTCAAAAAATAATAATAATAAGATAAAGTTTAGTGATTGGGCTACTGTAGGCATACATAAAAGTAGAAATAGGCTTTATGAACTTTATGGTGAAAGGGAGGTGAACAAGAACAGTCATTTCCTGGACTTTGTCAAGACTTACTCAAGAATCTTCAAGAGAGTGTGTTTTACTGCTAAAGCAAACTATATTAGTTCGAAACTTAAAATATCTGACAATAAAGTGAAAACTGTTTGGAATATTATAAATAGAGAATCTGGTAAACTTAAAACCCGCAGTTGTCAAGTCAACATCCTCAAAGAAGACCAACAGGTCATGTCAAATAATGATGTTGCCTTGGCATTCGAGAATTATTTTTCGAATATAGCAAGTAGTACTACGAAATGTCTTCCGTCATCTGAAACCCAAGCTAACGCTTTACTTTGTGCTAACATTAGTAAATGTAATGTAACGTTTAATTTTAGTCAAGTAGATTCAATCAAAGTTATTAAAACTTTTAAATCGCTCAATTTAAAGAAAACGGAGGATTTATGGGGAACATCAGTAAAAGTTATTAATCATATCATAGATGTCATTGCGCCCCACTTAGCTTTGGTTTACAATAACTGCATATCAGAGGGTATTTTTCCGGATCTTATGAAATTTAGTAAAGTCGTACCTTTATTTAAATCGGGTGATTTGAACGACCTAACCAACTTTCGTCCTATATCGATACTACCTGTGTTAAGTAAGGTTTTTGAGAAATTAATGTTAAACGATGTGCTAATGCACTTCAATAGAAATAAACTTCTTACAAGTAATCAGTTCGGTTTCACAAAAGGGCGCTCCACGACTGACGCTGCATCTGTGCTTATTAAGTCTATTTACAATATTTGGGAGAATTCTTGTGATGCGATTGGTATTTTTTGTGACCTTTCTAAAGCATTCGATTGCGTGGATCATGGAACGCTCATTTTGAAACTTAAACATTATGGTCTGTCTGATAATGCGTTAAGCCTTATGTCCTCATATCTTAGCAATAGAACTCAAACAGTTGTTGTAAATGGAACCCAGTCTAGTGGAGCTGTAGTAACGTTAGGAGTACCTCAGGGCTCTATCCTAGGTCCATTTTTATTTTTGGTTTATATAAATGATTTGCCGTCTATAGTAAGTGATCTTTGTGACATAGTATTATTCGCGGATGATACATCATTAATCTTTAAGGTTGACCGAAAAACAATAGAATGTTCTAACGTTAATGGCACACTGGTCAAAGTACTTGATTGGTTTACCGTTAACAACCTCCTACTTAATGCTAAGAAAACTAAATGTGTCAGATTTTCTTTGCCTAATGTTAAACCGGTTGAAACTAATATTCTTTTAAATAACGAGTGTTTAGAAATTGTAGATAAAGCAATATTCTTAGGTATAACATTAGACAAAAATCTACAATGGAGTCCCCATATAGCCATTATGGCACGTAAATTAAGTTCAGCCGCTTATGCTATTAGAAAAATCAGACAACTGACCAATGTAGAAACAGCTCGCTTAGTTTATCACAGCTATTTTCATAATGTTATGTCGTATGGTATTCTGGTTTGGGGTAAAGCAGCTGACATACAGACAATTTTTGTGTTACAAAAAAGAGCCATTCGCTCCATATATAACCTGGGCTCACGTGAAACTCTAAGAGATCTCTTTAAAGAAATTAACATTTTAACGGTAGCATCCCAATACATCTATGAGAATATTATTTATGTCATAAAGAATCGAGAATCATTCTGTAAAAATTCTGATATCCATAATTTTAATACCCGGAATAAAAATAAAATTGCCACTCACAAGTTTCGTGTCCGTAAAGTTTACAAGTCTTTTGTAGGTCAATGTGTTCGTTTTTATAATAAGTTACCCGATGAAATTTTGAATTTACCCTTTCCAGCTCTTAAAAATTACCTAAAAAAAACTTTGATGTCAAAGGCTTATTATAGGGTTGAGGACTATCTAACAGACAGAAATGCATGGCCCAAACCAAATACCTAAATAGCGTAGAGTCTAATATTTTCATTGTATCTCATTTCTTGCAGGAAAGCATATCAAACGATTCGACATGTTTTTTTTTGTAAATACCTATTGTTATTTTATCCTCGTTTTTCTTTCAATTCTCTTTTGTTGTGTACCATTTACATTTACTTAAGTAGGTTAAGTAGTATCATTGTAATAAGCATATTTTGGAGAAAATGACTGACTGTCGAGTTTCTTTCGGCGTTTCTTCTCGGCAGTGGTCTCTTGAGAAACGCTAGTAGTTTTTGACTTGTAAAAGTGCCTTTGCGGCCTACTTGCAGAATAAAGTTCATTTATTTCATTTATTTCATTTATTTCATTTATTAACATCCGGAAAAATAGTACCTTACACCGAGGTCACTTTAATTTTGGGGGTGACTTTGACCAGACCGATTTTTTTTTCAAAAATGGTATTATTCTATACGTCATTTATTTTTTCCAAAGTAACCACAGTACGCCAATTGATGCTATCGGGATAGCACTATTAATGAAATGGAATGTCAAGCGAAACTTTTCTCACTAAAAGGTAGATGACAATTGCTTCCACAAAAAAGAGTGTCAAAATTTGGGATTAGTTTTATTTCAGGCTGAATCCAAATTAAAATGGAGGACTAAATTCGGTTAGGTCAAATTAATAATACAATCTTTTCAAAAATAAGATCCCGTAATAAATTTTTTAATTGCCTACATCTACACTTTACTCGACAGAGTCACGACGCAAGCTTGCGTATAGCGACTAAACAGCACAAAGCTGAAATTAAGTCATTACTTTAGAATTCACAGAACTTGAAGTAGAATTAATGTTCGTGTCATTGCTTAATACACACAAATGTAATTATTTTAGAGACGTGGATAATAAAGCATTCGAAATTATGCAAAAGCAACGCAAATACAAAGACTCTGTTGAAGGTTAAAATGTTTTTCCTTTGCACATACGATCATAAGTACTCAATAAGAATTACTATACGTGTAGGTACAATCAACAATAGAAAAAAGTTAACAATTTAACGCCTAATGACAATAGAATAAGGTGCTAAAGTGGTAACTTATATTTGACGTTGACTATACAAACCCTAAAATTGGATCCTTCATGACGATATCTGACTAAACTCAGTGTTTTATACAATCGTTCACAATACTAGGTAAATATCTCATCTCTGATTCACACTGCTAAGAAGGCAGTTTAGAACCACCATCTGTACATCGCATAACATCTGCCTTATTTACCGCGTCGGAATTTACTTCAAATATCGCAAATGCTAGAAGCATCAATCATTATTTGCTAAAAAGGTAATGCACATCCATAGCTAACTAATTAAGGTAAGACCTAGACAATGCGATTCAGATCTTAACTGCGTAGTGTTAACAATTAATTATTTAAATAAACTAGATAAACGCAGAAAGAGCACAAAGGCGGTTAAACGCAATGGCTAATTAGTGGTTCGCGGCGGCTGTTCACATCGTTAGCATAATGGTGTGATGTGACAGATAACGTGACTTGAAGACTATGAAAAATCTAAAGCTGCTCTGCGTTTGAAGCCCTTAGAAGGTTGAGTTATGTTACTAAAAAAAAGATAGAGTATACGGGTAAACTGGGGTAACTTTGAATTAAGGGGTGAATCGGTTTTTTCGTAAATTATTGTTTTTATTTTCGTGTGACCACTGGCAGTAGAAAATTTAAATACTTAGTGAACCATCTTTCTGTTTAAACATTGACTTTTAAAATTTCATGAAACTAAATACAAGGATTGTAATAAAAGGTATTCGACATAGAAACCCTTCAGGACTCCGGGACAAATATTTGTGCACATCACACAAATATTTGCGGAATTTGGTCCTACTCATGACTGTCAGCTTCGCTAGCTTCACTAAACACTATGCTAAGCATATAGTGTTATTTAATATTAAACACAACCTTTACTAACATACTTCAATTTAGAACTTCCGGATCGGATCTTAATATAAATTTCAGTTTTCCCTAATGCCCTTTCAATGTCAAGGTTAAACCAAAGGCCGTTTAAGGTCAAGTGGTACATACAACCACTTCAGCGTGTTCAAAAATAACGAAACAATTACTTTAACGGCTTGGCAATATCGTGTGCAGATGTCTGTGAGCGCTCTGTTCGCTCCGATGGATGAGACTATAAATAATAATAATAATAAATATTAGAGGGCAATCTTACACAAATCGAACTAGCCTCACAGTAAGCTCAAGAAGGCTTGTGTTATGGATACTAGACGACGATATATTTAATAGATATAAATACTTAAATACATAGAAAACATCCAAGACTCAGAAACAAATATTCATGCTCATCACACAAATATTTGCCCTGACCGGGATCCGAACCCAGGACCGTCAGCTTCACAGGCAGGTGCACTATAAACCGGTCGTCAAATGTACCCGGAATTCGGTATTTAGAATGTCCCCGTTATAATTACGTTAACATTAAGCTAATGTCATCCGTTTAATCTAGGACTCGCATCCTGTCGCAACGTAAAGTTCTCCGCAAAGCATTCGCAATGTTGTAGGTCAAAGGTATTCACGTTTTGTTTAAATTATTGCCGATGCGAGCTGGCGCATCCTTGCGGCTTATATGTTAAGGCAGACAACTTTTAGTTTTATGGGCCCTTTAAGTCTATCGCGTTAAATGTTATTGCTTGACATCTGCTATTCGTCATCAATAATAATGTTAGGCCATCTATCACATATAGCAAGTATGCACTGAAATGAAATGAAATGAAATCACTTATTCTTCAATTTAGGCATGTTACATGCACTTTTGAATGTCAAAAAACTACCACCGGTTCATAAAATAAACCTCTGCCTCGAGAAGAACCGGCGTAAGAAACTCGGCGAGGTGTCATTTTTTCAAAACACTAACTCCAATCCGTAATTGGAATAGTAGATTGTTAACCAAGGGTTGAAAGTGAACCATTCAACCGAGATATTTTGCAGCTCGAACTAAGTGAGAGCGGCAATAGTTCAATGGTGAAATGGGTGTTTTCATCCGAGTTAAACACTACTTTTCATTTCGACTATGAGGAAAATAAATGAGAGATAAAGGTAGAATGATACTCTAAGGATTCAGTAATAAAAACAAGCACTGCAGCAACCAGCAGCCGGCGCCGCCGCGTCCCGCGGCACGTCCCCCGGCCTATAGAACTTTTAAAAAAAATCTTTCCACCCTAGGGTCGGAAAAGCGACTTTCAACCCGGCTATCTACGCATGAAAATCGAACTTTCCGAACAGGAGAGATGAAAAATATATTTAATATCCATCCACATATGATTTACCATCCAGATACCCCGTGTGGTGCCGAGCTAGAATAGCATTTCCCCCTTTCTTCCCTTGGATGTAATACCGGCTGTGTTCGTAATGAGGAAGTAGGAACTCACAGGCATAGGCGGGCCGTCGTCTTGCTGCGGCGCGGGCGCCGCGGTGACTTGCCGCACAGCCACGCACACCACCATCAGCGCACACGCGAACCATTTCGTAGAAGACATCTGTTTGAAAATATTTATTTTGTTAAACACAAACTCAAACCTGTACACATGCACAATTGCATATACGCTGGCCATACCCTATATATACATATATCTACATGTTTGATTAATTGACTTTCGTCAATTTCAATTTCAGTCATTTATCCATTCAGTCATTATCAAAAGTCATTTATCCATAAAAAAATAGTTTATTTGGATATTCAACACGTCGCGTTGAACAGAGGCAAAGGTTTCATTCAATTCCCAAAAGGTTAAATTTTGTATGCCTATAAGTATAATTAGGTACATCTGTTGCTGTATAAATGAGATTAAGCCACTTGACTAACTCCTAATCCTATCCATCAGGTTGTAACCTCAAATAGGGAGCAACATTCCAAATGTCTAGGTAGAGGAAACCCTTTCGTGGAATTCGATGCGATCTGTTTGGCCCTATACATACGTATTATACGTTTCAGAGAATCGGTTTGCGAAATAACTCCGTCGATCCTTTGTCCATAAACAATTCGATTGGCGTGGTTATTGTTCCGAAGGTATTTTAGATTTACATACACCTTTGATGGTTACGACCTTTCGCTTTCAGGCCAGTACACTCCAGAGCAATTAATATCGGCCATACATACCTAGTACCTGCCTAAATAAGTTACACTTCCAATAAAATAGATTCCTTCTCATTTCAATTATCCTTGTTACATGAAAATATGACCCTTAAACGGGGGATCAAGATCTTACTTTTATTGCATTGGGCTGGGGAGCATGATTAAGGCAAGGCCATTCCATTGCACTGACCTCCTTTAACACGCGTTAGTTTGCAATTAGCCATCCCGCTCTTTACGGAAGTGTAATTGCTCTGCGACTAATTTCGTAAATATTTATTACATTTTAATTGATTTTTGGAACACTGGATTACTTATGAAAAATCTATCCAGTTATAAATTTACACTAACGTGAAACATATTTACACTTAATAAGAGAACAAATAAATAAAAATAAATAAGAATAAATAGTGACTTTCCAAGTGAGTTTCAACCGTTGTTCTCTTATTAACTATCCGGTTATTTTGTCAAAACAGTAAAAAAGCTATCCTTTTGTAAAAAAAACACTTCTTCACACTGGATGCTCAATATTCAGTATTTTTATTAGATCTCTGAATGGGCCTTGCCTTAAATTCAGTGGAAATCGAATCCCAAAACACTTATGATATAAATCTTCATTTTTGGTTCAGTTCATGATCGATGTTTTTTCGCGATACGTGCGTTAGTAAATACACGTTCTTATTGTAAACATGATATGTTTCATTAATAAAACTAAGAATACATTTTAGTTAAGTTTATCAATGTAGCCCCATTTTCTTAAGTCACCCCATCTATATTTTCCCCGTTTTCATAATTAATTTTTTTTCCCTGTTTAATCATAGACACGTGTCATCTTGATTACGATTGTTCTTTAATCAAAACAGATTGAATGTTTTCCATTATGCTACTCCTGGTGAAGAATGCCATAATTACCTCAGTGACCGAGACAAACAAATGTACCTAACTAATTGATGGTGATCTGAATAATTGACTATGTAATACAACTCATGTAAATTTATTTAGATCGAAGATCAGTTCAATTACATCCATAATTAGACCAAGAGGAGGGTCGAGGCATATAGAACATAATAGAGAATAAAGGAATGCGGATGTAAGTAATGGGGGCTATCGTTTTTGTGCTCGCCAGTTGGCGCCACTGTCGAGTAAGGATCAGCTGTTATTGTTATTGGTTATTATGGGCATGAGAACGAAATTTACGTTTAAATCATGTTTAATACCTTAAAACCGTACCGTAAAAATATCGAACAACCCGCATTGTAGCGCAGTCCCGTTTTGTTCGGAAAAAAAGGACGAAATAAATTTCCGAAAGACAAAACTGTCTCAAAGTACTGACCCGTCACTCATATTTGCCATAATCAAGCTCAGGTATTGCAAAATAGTCACCATATTGTTCCAATTAGATATTAACTCGCGTAGCGCAACCACAAAGAGTGACATTTGACATATCGGAGACCTCACGCTACACTAGCGCGTCTAGCGGGGAATGGATACGCGATAGCCCTCATTCAATTCAGTGTTTAATGTTTATGTGATTTGATTTGTTGGTCGGTGAAGGAAAACATTGTAAGGAAACTGATCTAATCCCAACATTGTCTAGTTTTCCCTCTGGTTTGAAAGGTCACATGGCATGGAAGTCGCTTTCGTGAGCCTAGGGCTACGCTAAGTCTTGGGATTATGTTTCAAAGCGGTCCTCAGAACACAATCGGAAAACGCAAGAATTATGATGATTTGAACACAAATGCAGCCAATGTCACTGTTTGACGTCTATCCTCTTCTTCTGCCTTGTTGTATCCTAATGTTTGAGGGAGGAGGAGGGTATCCCTCACCACCGTTCTCCAAGCAGCTCGGTCCTGGGCTTAGTGTATACTAGTCTGTAACGAGTCCATCCAACGCATAGGCTTACGTCGTCTGCCCTAAATGCTTTGAAAATCGATGAATTCTTTTTAATTGTGTTTTATTTTAACTTCTAGTTACGAATCCGAAAAGTCCATTGTACGCCTGTGTACAATTCGCACCCTATTCCATTGTAATAAAATTAATTTATATCTTAGATCTCCTTTATTTAAGTTATGAGCATTGTTTGATGTCAATTACCAGGCGCCACTGAAAATCAGCGCCACGACTTAACGCCTAATAGCTTATTTCGTGGCACCAAGCTGAGTGGCGACCATTTTAGCATATATTAGTTGTATTTTAATTTTCCTTTGTTTTATTATTATTTTAATATTGTATATGCTAAATAAACATGTTTTCTTTCTTTCTTTCATTAGTCATTACTTAATGAACCGTAGAGTCGAAAGCGATTCTTGGGAGACGTCTGTAAAATTGTGACTAAACGGTTGTTACTAACGATATATCTAATAAGGAGTCAAGTACGTGTTGGTAATGACTTTTATAAATTATGGCGAAGATGTTAGCGCAATCATTGCAATTATCTGAAGCTTTATGTGTCTATGTCACGAATTCCATTGCGATATTCCCACCGTTACAATAAAAACTGCATCTATCAACATTGGAAGTGAATGTATTAATTATGAAAACAAACTTATAAAAATATGCGGAAAGTTATTACATACATCTTTTTTTATTATATTTCAATTGCCTAGTATCCTGTAGAGAGGGGTGACTTTGAAAATTTTTCTTCCAATTTTTGCAATGCGCGAAATGTTTCAAACCACCGTTTTTCTTCCTGTAGGAGTAGCAATGGGAACCAGGTATGTTGTGGGCTATATCCTATAATAGTTTAGCGTTCCCCTTACCCCTTAGGGCAAAATTGGTGTGAGTTCAAAGTAGCCCCACTTTTTCCTAAATTCACCGCGATCCGACGTTGAGCATACTTGTAACGCAAACAATAAATAGGTTATTATTTTAGCATTCTCATAGTGGTTTAACGTTCGGTCAAGCTTTTTCTAGCTTATAGTGAGTTCCCAATTGTTTGCGAATATCAACTATATAATTTTGCGTCATTAAAAAATACCTCAAACGCAACACCAGCTAAGAATGTTGCAAGAACATATCACAGCATGACGTCTCAAGCTTACTGTTAATACTGAGAAGTGATGCTCGTAAATAAAATACCTGAGACTTTAATCCGACTCCCGCAATGTCTGAATAATGTTAGCTAATTAAAATAATTAGCAATAATGTGACATTGGCGGGTATTATCTGCATAAAACATCGCTAGGTATGCCAATAATTGAGTTTTGTGGCCTCGCGTGATCGATTCCTAAAGGGAATTGCTTTGTCTTGTCTCACAACAATCTTGCTTGCAGACATGTGATTGCGTATGTATTTATCGGTTTTTGTCAGGAAAAATTCCCGGGAAGAAATTATAGGCAGTGTTGAAATTAGCATTTGCAATTATGTTACTATTGCTTGAACTCTCGTAAGTAGTGCTGTATGTTTTCATACCGGAATTCTTAACTAATTGGTTTGACCTTACATTTCTTTTCGTTCATGATTTTGCTTTGCATGGGTTTGATATGAATTTATTAACTCAAACAGGTCTTAATGAAGTCAATTATATCTTCACATACATAAATATATAATGAATAATTGCTAGAAGTCCTTCTTGAGCTTGAAGATAACAACTTTGCAAAAAAAACGTTAAAACGAATGAAATTGGATCCTGTTTAGTTAAAATTACTTTTTATTTTAATCCATCCATAGGCTACTGTGTCTACTTCAGGCAGGCCGTAGGCTTGTTTACCGTCTTAGTATAAATTCCATCCCTACAAATGGCACTTATTTGCAAGTTACGGGCGCCATTTAAGAGGACACATTAACGTTTAAATTGAAAGTGTGTCAAATATTCGATCTTCATTTTCTGTGTCTTTTTCAAACATATTAAAGGCTGAAAACGAATGATGCTAAGTTTACTAGGCTATTAGACATAGTTAGCGATTATCCCAAAACGTATGTTTAATTTAGAGTACTCTTAAGTACCTACCTAATGTTTGGAAAACCTGTGTAATAAAACATACAAATCAATTACAAATTTTAAATTTAAACATGGCCTGACTCAACGATGAATGTTTTATGTAGTACTAGTTTCCTAATCATCCGAAAAATCAATTTCTGCTTACTACTTAATATGGGTCACAAAAATCTAACTAAAGTTGTCTATCCTATAGATAGTTAAAGGTTCATCAAAATATCAATTATGTTTTTATTACATAGTTTTATATAATGAGACAAAGAGAGACGTTTTTATACAGATTTAGAGGCCAACCATAATGATATATATATAGCCTTTAAACTTTTAGTCAAAGATACGAATCTAAATCTCTCTAATACTAATCAAGTTTCAAACATAACGGTGGCTAAAAGGACATTTCTTGACCGTGTATCAAGGCTAGCTTACATGGTTTACAAACTGCTCTCATTGTTATAATGGTCGTAATAAATCGTCGTTGCCTCAGTACGTAAAAACCTAGCACCCGCCGTCAGACCTAGATTCTCACGTTTTTGCCTAGGTTAGATTAACAATTGATTTTCACATCTGTGTAACTGATAACATTGAATAATTAATTTAATAATTGGCCAATTTAGATGTTGTTAATGGGAAAATACATAATATAGTTTAATGATTGGGTTTAACCCAAGTAGCAATTGTGAATTATCTCTAAATCTTTAGTATCTCTAAAGTGTTTTAAGTTTGACTTACTTAGGATGAGTGACTGTAATCAGTCCGAAGTTTTCTTTAGCTGAGATAAGAAGGATTTTGTAAAATCGATAGTAACTTAAAATCAATTAGGTTTTAAAAAAATGCTTTAACAGTAAGATTCGTATTCCCAAAACCTACTACAGTATTCCCAAGATGATTTTGCCTTAAGTATGTCAACCCCACATGCGTAAGAACTCTTATTTTACTAAACTTAGTTTATTTTAAATCACACTTAAAACGCATATGAATTAACTGAAACGAGTTCAGTACTACTTAAGCATATCTTAATTATCTGTAATGTGTCTTAAGTTTGCTTTAATTAGGATATGGATTAAGTAAAATCAATTTTGACTTAAAATCATAATAGTTTTAAAAAACCGTTTCTAGAGTAAGTTCCGTATTCACAAATCAAAGTAAAGTATTCCCAAGATAATTTAGCCTAAAATATGTCTTCCATATAAACGTAAAAAATCAAATGTTACTACAATAAGTTTATTTGAAGTCGCACTTAAAACTCATTTTAATTACCTTAAGTACCACTTGAGTATATCTGAAATGTGTCTTAAGTTTGCTTTAATTAGGATATGGATTAAGTAAAATCAATTTTGACTTAAAATCAAAAGAGTTTTAAAAAACCGTTTCTAGAGTAAGTTCCGTATTCACAAATCAAAGTAAAGTATTCCCAAGATAATTTTGCCTAAAATATGTCTACCATATAAACGTCAAAAATCAAATGTTACTACAATAAGTTTATTTGAAGTCGCACTCAAAACTCATTTTAATTACCTTAAGTACTACTTGAGTATATCTGAAATGTGTCTCAAGTTTGCTTTAAGTAGGATAAGGATTCAGTAAAATCAACTTTAACTTAAAATCAAATTAGTTATTAAAAACCGCTTCTATAAGCAAGTTTCGTATTCACAAATCGAAGCACAAGATAAGTCTACCACACATCCAAATTCAAAATCCAATTTCACTTAAATTAGTATATTTGAATTCGTACTTAAAACTCTTTTATTTAATTTAGGCATATTCAGTACCACTTAAGCAAATCTTATGTTTCTGTATTTTGTCTTAAGTTTACTCTTACTAGGGAAAAGTTTTGTACAAACTTTAACTTAAAATCAAATCAGTTTTAACAAATTCCTTCTAGAGTAGCATTTGTATCCACAAATCCAAATAAAGTATTCCCAAGATGACTTTACCTCAAGTAAGTCTACCACAAATACGTAAAAATCCTATTTCACTTAAATTAGTTTATTTGAAATCGTATTTAGAACTCTTTTACTTAATTTAAGCATGTTCAGTACTACTTAAGCAAATCTTATGCTTCTGTATTTTATCTTAAGTTTACTTTATGGAACTAGAATTAGGGTTTTATAAATCAACTTTAACTGAAAATCAAAACAGTTTTCAAAAACCGCCTCTTCAGTAAGTTTCGTATTAACGAATCCAAGTTAATTATTTCCAAGAGAATTTTGTCTGAAGTGTACCTAGAAGAAATACATAAAAATCCTATTTTACTAAAGTGAGTATAATTTAAATCATACATAAGACTCGTTTGAAGTAACTAGAGCCTATTCAGTATTAGTTAAGTCACAAAAAAAAGTGAATCGTTTATAGATAAACTTTAGTAAATCGTAATACTTTGTGCTGTAGATTATCTTTCGGAAGTAAAATAAATCATTTTAGTGCTTCAAGACGTCAGTTTTAAGCTAAAAAAGACTTAAAGGGATGGTGTTACGCTAAAAGTTATCACAATGGATAAAGTTATTAAAATAAAGAGATCCGGTGGATTTAGAAGACGAGTGGAAAAATATAAAAAAAATATTGTCTCCATCAACAAACCAGACTCCACCCAAATGAGCCAGTCTGCTGAAAATGAGATTAATCAAGATGTTCAAATGCCGTCATCTTCACACCAGACCCCGGTTTTGACTGATGCTACTTTGAATACCAGAACAAACGTATAGATAGGCCTTTAAACCAAAAGTCTGCTAAGGCCCTATACAGGGTGAACAATCTAAATGGGTCAGTAGGGAGAAGTTAGAAACTATAAGAGATAGAGAAACCTGACCGTAGGAATCATGGCGTCGATTTTATATTAAATAAAAACTGCATTAATTTTTTTTTTTTGTATATATCTCATCTCAAACCGGGAATCAAACCCGGTCAAAATTGGAGAGGAGAAAAAAAGTTTTTGAAGATGTCAATCAATCCTATTTCTTATTGAAAACAAATGTCTATATGAGAGTACATACATTTAGATTGCTCTAAGAGTCAGAAATTACTGATAAGTAGTGCTAGCGGTACGCCAAAAAATGCTGCAAATTGTCCTAAAGGTATTAAAATCGGAACGAATGATCTTTAGGCCATAAGAATCAATTTGAAACAGCACGAAATAAAAACAAAAAGGGGAGGAGTGACGTCATCTTTTTTTTGTATGGGATTTTGACATTTTGTGTCCTGAATCCTGCCATGTGGGGTATCTAACGAAAGGGCTTCATGAGCTGGCTCCAAATATATACTGAATGATTACATTACTGCTACTTATTTGGAAAAAATCCGAGACACATTATTCAAACATACCAAGTTTGGGCTCTTGCAGGTAGGAGACGGCTGACTTAATATTTATGAAACATACGCCAAATAACCCGTAATATACTCGTTTCTAACACAAAGGGAGTAATTCCGGAAATTTTTAAATTTAGAATTAACTCGCCTCCTTTTTTGGTTTTTGCTATCGTACTACGGGTCAAATTGATTCTTATGGCCTAAAGATCAATCGTTCCGATTTTCATACCTTTAGGACAATTTGCAACATTTTACTGAATTTCGGGGCGTACCGCTAGCACTAAAGGTGGAAACGCTTACAATACAAATGGTTAGCGTGCTGTGTATGGAAAAATAACTTTGCCATTTTAACCATGATAATTTGCGTTTAAGTTCATGGTTGCAATGCAATACAATTATTGTTTTCTTGAATTATGAGGTTTTGGCAAAAAATTCATATTTGCTTTTGGATAAAAAAAAACCGGCCAAGTGCGCGTCGGTTCCGTACCATTATCTATACAAACGGCAAAAAATCTGGTTTGTTGTATGGGAACCCCTTAAATATTCAATTTTTTAGTATTTGTTGTTATAGCGGCAACATCATCATCTGTGAAAATTTCAACTGTCTAGCTATCACGGTTGATGAGATACAGCCTGGTGACAGACAGACAGACAGACGGACGGACAGCGAAGTCTTAGTAATATGGTCCCGTTTTCGCCCTTTGCAATTTCTGACCCTTAGAGCATTCCAAATGTATGTCATGTAGTCCTATACGGACAATTTGTTCTCAAATAAATATAGGATCGATTGACATCTTCAAAAGGTTTTTTTTTTCTCTGCTCAATGTCGACCGGGTTCGACTTCCAGTTGTAATGTATGAGATTTGGAAAAAAAAATATGCTATTTTTACTATATCTAAAATCGACGCCATGGTTCCTAAGAACAGATTTCCCTATCTCTTATAAAAAAATAAATAAAATAAAATAAAATATATATGTAGTTTCTGACTTCTCCCTACTGACCCATTTAGATTGATCAAGTACAGAAGTTGATTTGCGATTGCTCTGTATTAGGTACCTAATAATCAAAGTGGCTATATACTAATCGCCTACCACCAGGGACTTGGTGATTTTAAATTAATCTATTAATTTATTAGTGAATAGTTGCGAATTAGAATCATAATTTAAATTCGTACTTACCGGTCTTGACTTTTTCTTCGTGGTACTTTAGGGAAAAAAAACGAATACTCAAACTTCAGTTCACTTCTATGTAGTTCCGCATAAACGATCTAAACCACAGTCATTAAAAAAATTAAAATTCGAACTTTATGACATATATGGGTACCTATTGAGTTTTAATTAAGTTTTGAGTGGCATGTGGGTTAA
The DNA here is from genome assembly GCA_963556455.1 of Epiblema foenella. NCBI lineage: Eukaryota > Metazoa > Arthropoda > Insecta > Lepidoptera > Tortricidae > Epiblema > Epiblema foenella. The sequence continues at coordinate 607,288 of OY747108.1, read as the reverse complement.
GATCGTTTTTGCATAACTACGTCCATTTATACTAACTTTTGAGTTAATTTTCACAAAAACTTTACTAGTTCCTTGTTGCATACACTATTTACTGCAAATATTAAATAAATACTAGCGCTCGCGGAGTAAAGGGCATTAGGTATGAAGTAATGCATAAAGTTAATCAATGTTAAGAATATGTACATACGAAATGGTCTTAAGTTGTACTGCATCAATTCGTTTTTCAGATCTAGTTAAGGCTATTACCGCTTAAGTGGAGACAATTTTGTCTTAACTTTTTCTTAACTAATCTTTTTTTATCATTTTTATCTTAAGTGGTATTTCTTTAAATAAAATAGGTATTAGCGCCATTTTATACCATCTGAAAGGAAAATAATAAAAAAAAGCTGACTCTGCCGCCTGAATTTAGTCAGTAAAAACAGTCAAAGTGATGTTAAAACTGTTTATTCACAACACTATTTATCTAAGTTACGCGGAGATAAATTATTTTATCATTTTTCTCAGCATTTAATATTTTCACTATTTAAAATACCCAAATTTAAAACACTTTACTCGGTATTTCAGGTGGCCCGCTAGTTTTATAGTAATTTAAAGCCATTTCACTCGATCAGCCAACATGCGTATTACTTTTTCGCACTATGTGCCGACAAGGAAAGCTATTTTAAGTCATTACTGTAAGTGTTCGCCATTTTATTTATAAACTTTTGTGTCTAAGACACGCCATTCCATTTATTTTCTCTAAAAAGAGGTTACGTAAAGGAAATGAAGTCTTAATTTATATTATTTTAAATAAGATTAGAATTAGCACGCACTAGTAAACAAACTATCTTGAAGATATTTTTAAGGACGCTTAAAACTTCACTCTCAAGTAAGACTTAGGTTTACCTGAAAAGTTGTATGAACTCGCTATTAAATAAGTCTTAACTTTGTATAGCAAACATCTTCAAGGTATCCTAAAGATAATTTTAAGGGCCCTTAAAACTTTACTTTCAAGTAAGACTTCAGTTTATTTCAGAAGTAGTATGAACTTACCATTTATTAAGCCTTAACTTGGTATTCGAGATATCTTGAAAACGAATAAATTAGTGTTAACAAAGCCTTAAAGATATCTTGAAGTTAGTTTGAGGAATCCTTAAAGCTTCACTCTTAAGTAAAACTTAACTTATCTTGAAAGTAGTATGAACTTTGTCTTCACGTTCTCCTAAATACTGTGCCCACTTGAGATTAACTCTGTCTTGACGGATATCTTGAGGGCTATCTTGAAGGCCTAAACGTTTTTTTCAAGACAACGGCCCTGAATTAACGAATTTGATTCCAAGATAGCTCGAATGCCTTGTTTAGAAAAGGCAATGCTACTTGGGAAGGTTAAGGTAGTCCGTTTACTAAATTAAGGCAGCACAGACATGTTCTTGTTTATATCTGTCAATTGGAATGTATACGTCAAACAACAAGGAAAAGGTTATACACTTTTGTTTGCCTTTAAATCTCTATAGTGTAGATGGAAACGAATTAAATTGTGTAGAAAGGCTCCAACTGCGCCTTATTAATATTAGCACCGTCTTCAACTTTTGTATCGGGGTTACTTCGATTACAGGGGGTGACTTTGATTAATTAGTTATAAAAAAATGCATTTATTTCGGACAACATCAGGTAAATGATCCATAGAATTTTTAGTAACAAAAAAAACTTAAATAATTATGTTTAAACTTAAATGTAGGGAGGACCAGTGCCTCAGTAGGCCACTGTCCCACCTAACACTCAGCTATATTTGTTATATTTTTACTAAAGTCACCCCACGTAGGTATCTTTTTTAAATTGTTAGGAAATTCTCTTTAATTTCAATTTTAATTTATGCATGTAGTGTTACATACGGTGAAGTAAATTTAATTGAAAAATGTCTGCAAAATTATAATTTTATCATTACATAGTATAAAACAAAGTCGCTTTCTCTGTCCCTATATCCCTATGTATGCTTAAATCTTAAAAACTACGCAACGGATTTTGATGCGGTTTTTTTTAATAGATAGAGTGATTGAAGAGGAAGGTTTATATGTATAATAACATCCATTAAATAGTGCACCCGTGCGAAGCCGTGGTGGGTCGCTAGTTGTTATGTAATTATAGGATAGACGAATCAAGTTATTTTTTAAAATGAAAATTACTAAAACATTTGGCACTATGAGGTGCTAATTAGTATATTTAATGCTATTCAAGCCTGTACCTACTCATACAATATGTATTAAATTTACATAAATGAACATGGACCTTGAACCAGAGTACCCTATGTGAAAATGTAAACCTCATTTGCAGTTATTACATAAATCGGCTGTCGATGTCGATGCAGCGCTCAGCGGGCCACGGATGGTCCATTGTTAAGCGTTATGCCTCGGTAAATGAGTTTGTATAAGGAAGTACTCGTACCACTTCGAAACTATTATTGTCCCACAACTTTGTGTTTTCCATATAAATTTAAATAGCATTTTGTTGTTTACAAATTGATTTTCGCTTTCATAATCATCACATATATTGTCTCTTTTAAACACTTTCAAGGATGAAACTCGCGTGTATCTCAAGTATACCTATTTAGATTTTTTATGTTATTTTAATATAATTTTTTTTAGTCGTACATATATTATCTGTGGTCGTGCTTACATTGATTGTTTTACACGCAAATGTAGGTACTATTGACGTTAAACTCGTAGCAAACCAGATTTCGAAAATATCAATTCTCATTTTACGATTAAATAGTGCAGTTTACTCTTGAGTATATATCTTGCTATCCTAGTTTTTTTTAAAACGCTCTACTTTGACAATAAGACGGAAGCTTCCATACATACATGGCTTTGTTTACTATCGATAACAGACTGTAAAAACTTTTAACAAAAATTATGGTGCCAAATTAAATCCCGCAAAAACATTTCACAAGCACTCTTACGTCGCCCATGCGTGCACACAATACATAGATTCGCTAACTCACCGCAAAACAAACTATTCACAACACAGCACGTAACAATGGCGGTCCCTTAGCGCACGGATCTCGACTGCTGGATGGCCGAGTGTCACCCGTCTTATATTGCACCCCACGGCGGGATCCACGCATGCTGATTTCTGTGTCTCGGATCGAGATAAAGTCATGAGTAAATATCAAGTTTCCAGAGTAGTGCGACCTTTGCTCGCGCGGCGACCCGGGTTTAAACTTAAACTGCTCTATTTCTAGGGATCGGATACCGGTATTTTCTCCATAGAAAAATACCGGTATTATTAGAAAGAAAGAAAGAAGAAAGAAAAGAAAATTTATTTCGCAAACCTTAATCTAGGTACATATACATAATTACGCTAGTTACATGTAGTGTTTTTTAAAGTGCGAAAAAGGAGTCCACTCAGACCGGTGTGAAGTTAGCGGCCAAAAGTTGGCGGCTGATTGGCTGCCAACATTTGGCCGCCAACTTCACAACTAGCCGCCAACTTTTAGCCGCTAACTTCACAATAATATTAATCGACCAAATAAAGAAGTCTCCAATTAATTATCCAATGTTAAATAAGCTACATTTAAAATTAAAACAAATTATAACTAAAGCTGTTTCGATCAGCTTTCAGTAGAATATCTCGTTAGTTTCGGCGTTATTACACAACTCGAAGTTTCTGAGGACTACGACTATTTAGAATATATGTCGTCACTATTTCTAGAACGATGAATAAGACATGACTATGCTCATGTTACTGTTTCAGTAGAACTTTACCTCGTTTAGTCTCGGGTTTATGTCTCACTGGCCGAATATAATGTGGTCAACTATTTCAGAATGTATTTTTTGGACACTATTTCTAGATCGATGAATGGGATCTCACTATGCGCGTGTCAATTAACATCCAAAAGGCTGTTCGAATAAGCTTTCAGTAGAACTTTACCTCGTTTAGTTTAAATAATGAAATAAATGAAATAAATGACATTTTATTTTTTTGACACTATTTCCAGATCGATGAATGGTATCTCACTAAGCGCCTGTTAATGTGTATCTCAAAGGCTATTCGAATCAGCTTTCAGTAGAACTTTACCTCGTTTAGTTTCGGCTTTATGACTCACTGGCCGGCCGAATCTACTGTGGTCAATTATTTCAAACTTTATTTTTTTGACACTATTTCTAGATCGATGAATGGGATCTCATTATGCGCGTGTTAATTGTCATCCAAAAGGCTATTCAAATTAGCTCTCAGTAGAACTTTACCTCGTTTAGTTTGGGCGTAATGAATCATTGGCCGAATCTACTGTGGTCAACAATTACAATTTTTTTGACACTATTTCTAGATCAATGAATGGGATTTCACTATGCGCGTGTTAATTGACATCCAACAAGCTATTCGAATCAGCTTTCAGTAGAACTTTACCTCGCTTAGTTTCGGCGTAATGACTTATCGGCCGAATCTACTGTCGTCAACAATTTCAAATATTATTTTTTTTACACTATTTCTAGATCGATGAATGGGATCTCACTATGCGCATGTTAATTGACATCCAAAAGGCTATTCAAATCTGCTTTCAGTAGAACTTTACCTCGCTTAGTTTCGGCGTAATGACTTATCGGCCGAATCTACTGTCGTCAACAATTTCAAATTTAATTTTTTTGACACTATTTCTAGATCGATGAATGGGATCTCACTATTCGCATGTTAATTGACATCCAAAAGGCTATTCAAATCAGCTTTCAGTAGAACTTTACCTCGCTTAGTTTCGGCGTAATGACTTATCGGCCGAATCTACTGTCGTCAACAATTTCAAATATTATTTTTTTGACACTATTTCTAGATCGATCAATGGGATTTCACTATGCGCATGTTAATTGACATCCAAAAGGCTATTCAAATCAGCTTTCAGTAGAACTTTACCTCGTTTAGTTTCGGCGTAATGACTCATCGGCCGAATCTACTGTCGTCAACAATTTCAAATTTTATTTTTTTGACACTATTTCTAGATCGATGAATGGTATCTCACTAAGCGCCTGTTAATGTGTATCTCAAAGGCTATTCGAATCAGCTTTCAGTAGAACTTTACCTCGTTTAGTTTCGGCTTTATGACTCACTGGCCGGCCGAATCTACTGTGGTCAATTATTTAAAACTTTATTTTTTTGACACTATTTCTAGATCGATGAATGGGATCTCATTATGCGCGTGTTAATTGTCATCCAAAAGGCTATTCAAATTAGCTTTCAGTAGAACTTTACCTCGCTTAGTTTCGGCGTAATGACTTATCAGCCGAATCTACTGTCGTCAACAATTTCAAATATTATTTTTATTACACTGTTTCTAGATCGATGAATGGGATCTCACTATGCGCATGTTAATTGACATCCAAAAGGCTATTCAAATCAGCTTTCAGTAGAACTTTACCTCGCTTAGTTTCGGCGTAATGACTTATCGGCCGAATCTACTGTCGTCAACAATTTCAAATATTATTTTTTTTACACTATTTCTAGATCGATGAATGGGATCTCATTATGCGCGTGTTAATTGTCATCCAAAAGGCTATTCAAATTAGCTTTCAGTAGAACTTTACCTCGCTTAGTTTCGGCGTAATGACTTATCGGCCGAATCTACTGTCGTCAACAATTTCAAATATTATTTTTATTACACTATTTCTAGATCGATGAATGGGATCTCACTATGTGCATGTTAATTGACATCCAAAAGGCTATTCAAATCAGCTTTCAGTAGAACTTTACCTCGCTTAGTTTCGGCGTAATGACTTATCGGCCGAATCTACTGTCGTCAACAATTTCAAATATTATTTTTTTTACACTATTTCTAGATCGATGAATGGGATTTCACTATGCGCGTGTTAATTGACATCCAACAAGCTATTCGAATCAGCTTTCAGTAGAACTTTACCTCGCTTAGTTTCGGCAATGACTTATCGGCCGAATCTACTGTCGTCAACAATTTCAAATTTTATTTTTTGACACTATTTCTAGATCGATGAATGGGATCTCACTATGCGCATGTTAATTGACATCCAAAAGGCTATTCAAATCAGCTTTCAGTAGAACTTTACCTCGTTTAGTTTCGGCGTAATGACTTATCGGCCGAATCTACTGTCGTCAACAATTTCAAATTTTATTTTTTTGACACTATTTCTAGATCGATGAATGGAATCTCACTATGCGCATGTTAATTGACATCCAAAAGGCTATTCAAATCAGCTTTCAGTAGAACTTTACCTCGCTTAGTTTCGGCGTAATGACTTATCGGCCGAATCTACTGTCGTCAACAATTTCAAAAATTATTTTTTTTACACTATTTCTAGATCGATGAATGGGATCTCACTAAGCGCCTGTTAATGTGTATCTCAAAGGCTATTCGAATCAGCTTTCAGTAGAACGTTACCTCGTTTAGTTTCGGCTTTATGACTCACTGGCCGAATCTACTGTGGTCAATTATTTCAAACTTTATTTTTTTGACACTATTTCTAGATCGATGAATGGGATCTCATTATGCGCGTGTTAATTGTCATCCAAAAGGCTATTCAAATTAGCTCTCAGTAGAACTTTACCTCGTTTAGTTTGGGCGTAATGAATCATTGGCCGAATCTACTGTGGTCAACAATTACAATTTTTTTTGACACTATTTCTAGATCGATGAATGGGATTTCACTATGCGCGTGTTAATTGACATCCAACAAGCTATTCGAATCAGCTTTCAGTAGAACTTTACCTCGCTTAGTTTCGGCGTAATGACTTATCGGCCGAATCTACTGTCGTCAACAATTTCAAATATTATTTTTTTGACACTATTTCTAGATCGATGAATGGGATCTCACTAAGCGCATGTTAATTGACATCCAAAAGGCTATTCAAATCAGCTTTCAGTAGAACTTTACCTCGTTTAGTTTCGGCGTAATGACTCATCGGCCGAATCTACTGTCGTCAACAATTTCAAATTTTATTTTTTTGACACTATTTCTAGATCGATGAATGGGATCTCACTAAGCGCCTGTTAATGTGTATCTCAAAGGCTATTCGAATCAGCTTTCAGTAGAACGTTACCTCGTTTAGTTTCGGCGTAATGACTTATCGGCCGAATCTACTGTCGTCAACAATTTCAAATATTATTTTTTTTACACTATTTCTAGATCGATGAATGGGATTTCACTATGCGCGTGTTAATTGACATCCAACAAGCTATTCGAATCAGCTTTCAGTAGAACTTTACCTCGCTTAGTTTCGGCAATGACTTATCGGCCGAATCTACTGTCGTCAACAATTTCAAATTTTATTTTTTGACACTATTTCTAGATCG